>CM052543.1:46432749-46447739 GCA_028533065.1 Trachops cirrhosus | reverse complement strand
TCTCCTACCTGCGGGGCCTGGGCCTCACAGGTCCCGGGGAGTGCCTGGGCTTTTCCGGGTCCACGGGTGCGCAGTCTCTGGGTCCCGAGGGGCGCGCACTTCTCCTACCTGCGGGGCCTGGGCCTCACAGGTCCCGGGGAGTCGCATTTATTGTTAAAAGACCTAATATTCTGGCCCTGGCTGGTGTAGCTCAATTGGTTAGTCATCGTCCCACAAACTAAAAGGTCACTGGTTTGATTCCCAGTTAGGGCACAAGCCTGCGTTATGGGTTTGGTCCCTGGTTGGGGCATGTGAAGAAGGCAACTGATCAATGTTTCTCTCTCACATTGATAATTCTCTCCCTCTCTTTGTCCCTTTCTCCCCCTCTTTCTAGAATCAATAAAAAAAAAAATTAAAGACCTAATATTCTGGTATCCCCATATGACTCAGGGCAACCTGTGCTGCTAAATTGGCTGGTTCTGCTGCTTTCAGCTCCCATTCTTCCTCCTCTTCATCCTTCTTCTCTTACATCAGCTTCTTTCTTTCTTTCTTTCTTTCTTTCTTTCTCTCTTTCTCTCTTTCTCTCTTTCTGGAAATTGAAGAATTTTCTAACATTTTTTTTCTGTGAGTTCAACAATACGGTCAAAAGTCTGTTTAATTATTTAACATCTAGGTGTATTGAAATCAAAGGAATTTTCAAAATTATCCTGAATGCTACCTAGCTATACATTTTTATTATTATTATTTTAAACCATTAAAATGTTAAATTTTATAATAACTCTATGTACTGTAATAGCATCTATATATTTGATTGACCAAATTATTTCCTAGTATCTATTCTGTTGTTATTGATACATTTTACATTTTACTATAATTTCATCTGTTTGTCATTCTATTTCATCATCTCTTTTACGCTTCCCAACATAAAAATATTATAATCCACTTTAAAGTTTCTCCTTGTGTTCATAAAGTCTAATTTATCATCAAGAATAGTTTCCTGACTTTGCCTTTATTTAATAATTACTGAAGTAGAAGAATAAAGAAGCATTAATCGAATAGCTTCATAATGATATTTTTATGAACCCATTTCTTGGATTCTGTTCTATCAAGCATAGTATTCTCCTTATCATATCATTGTCACTTAAGAAACTCATTTTTAAAATATATTTCAATCTGTTTAATTTAACTACCAGTGTCACTGAGCAGCTAACATTTCTCTAATACCTGATTAAGCTAGATGAGTGGCTTTGTAGTCACCACCCGGTTCCTACTGTGGTCAGAATAATTCTACAACATTTTTAAATATGGGCTGAAGAACAGGGTTTTTTCAGGATACTTAACAAAACAAGATTTACCAAGAAAATAAGATGTGGATTCTTGAATTTACCTTTATCCTCATGAAAAGATATGTAATGCCTCTGCTTGACATGCTACATGTATACTTTCCAGGAGAGGAACCAGAATCTTCTGATTTTATACAAAAAAATATAAGAAAGTGGCCTTATCAATGGGTGAACAAAAATAATACTAGGGCACCAGGCAGTCCAAGTTAATGCACCATCTCTTTAAAGGCTTGCGTGGAAATGTTATTGCCCCTCTTACCAGAAAAAGGAATCCCCTGGTCTTTCCTAGGTTTATATTAAGTATTTAGGTTCGATATTTCACCATTATTTTTTTATTGGTAATTGTTGAAATATCACATCCTAATATAAATGGTACTGGGAAATTTGAACTAACATTTAACACCTGTCACATGGTATTTAAAATCCTAATTTCATTTAATATTCACAGCAATACTATGAAAGGTGATATACATATTCTAAGTAAGAGTTAAAATTTCCAAAAGCATCATTTAGAAAATATGTATCAAATTAATATAACTAATGCAGTTCTGTACAACACTTTGCATATGTCAAAGCCCCTCGTGTAAGTTACCTATCCCATTTGATTTTCACCACGCCCGTCTAACAAGTTGCTGGTATTGTCTCCATTACATAGAAATGAAAAATAAAGGTTAAGGAAGCAACATACTCCCAAGCTAAGTGAACAATGGATAGCCTATAGATAGAGTACCCTGATTAAGGAGGAATTAGTTCTGTACTTAGTATTTGGTTGAAACCAATTGGTAATCATAAAATAAAAATAACTCTTTCATTTATAGGTCATGTTCTGAGGCAATTTCCTTCTCCCAAAGTCTGATGAAATTTCTCATGTATTTCTCCAAATTCTTGCCAAGTTTCTGGAAAAATATATGCCATATTCCACATAAACCACCTGACTCCCATAATAATGTCTCTGTGATCTATTCATTGTCTTAGAATTTTAAACAAATGTACGTCAAAACTCTCTACTGTTTGTCCTGGCTGATGTGACTCAGTGATTGAGTGCTGGCCTGCAGACCAAAGGGTTGTTGGTTCAATTCCCAGTCTAGGGCACATACCTGGGTTGCAGGTCATGTGCCCAGTTGGGGGGTGCGTGAGAGGCAACCACACATTGATGCTTCTCTTTCTCTATCCTTTCCTCTCTCTCTAAAAGTAAATAAATAAATAAAATCTTAAAATAAATCTAAAAAAAAACCTGTCTATTCTTTGCCACACTGTAGCCAAAGCCTCACTTTTAAAAATGTCCTGAGAGTGGATATTTTACAAGAATTTATTCCTCAAGAGACTCCTAGCTCTACCCTTCTATAAAGTCAAACCATGAGAAGGTTACATGTCTGGGTCACATCATTTGCTCCATTCCCACAAAATTGCCTTAAATAACTTCATTTTCCACCCTACCCTTGGGTTTTACAATGGGCCTGTGAATTAAGAACCAGTGATATAAGAAGGCCTTCACCTTTCTAGTAAAACTGTCATCCAGGACATGTGTTGGTTGTTACTTTGCTGAGTGGTTACAATGGCCCTTGTAGCCAATGTATCTCAGGGCTCCAAGCCAGGAAAAGCTTTGTCATTTATAATAAACAGGTCTCCCTTCTTTTGTTAGACAAATAAAACAATGTGTGGTTGGAAAAAATACATTTAATGGGAAGTGGATGTGTACATGTTTTTAGCCTAGCTCAGCATGACCTTAACCAAATTATTAACCTTTTGTAAGCCTTCAGATTCCTCTTCTGTAAAATGCAGGTTAGGAGCCCTAAACTGCAGGATTATTCTGAGGGATAAACACTACAATGGGCTAACCACAATGTTTTACAACTGTTCGCTTTTTTGAAGTCTCTGCTCTGTGTTAGGCACTGTGCCAGTTCTCTTGCACATGTGATCTCTAAATTCAGTAATACAAAGTGGTCTATTTTCTCTATTTTATAGATTGCCCAACTGAGATTTAGACAATAGAAGTAACCTGCCTGAAGTCTCACTGCTAGTTGGTGGCTGCACTAGAATTCACAATGAGGGCTAATTGATTTCTAAATCAGGCACTTTCCATTTCCCTGGACTTTTCTACATTTGTTTTCTGCTTTGTCCTATCTGTTACAAAATTTGTAGCTAAGTTACATGTTCAGGTACTGAAATTTTCTACAGCCAGGTTTCTAATACATAATTCCATGGCTCTCCCACTGTTGCATCATGCCTTCTTTTCCTTGGGAGGTATGGATCCGGGAGAGGGCTTTCAGGAAAAAAGAAAAAAAAAAGTAAGGCAAACCTGAGCTTAAATGCTTAAATCTTGGCTCCACCATGTTTTATCCATGTGGGCAAAATATATCAGTTCTTGAAGTCTATTTCTCATATGTAAATATCATCTGCTTTATAGATAGGACAAGCATGATAATGGTATAAAAGGACCAGCATAATCAGCATAATGGCTGGCACGCAATAAGCATTCCAAATTTTATTTGGTAATAAATATTACCAAATATTATTATTGTTTGTTTATGTCTAATGTCTATGGCTTCTTTCCTCTGTGTTTTTATAATAAACCATCTCAAATCTTATCTGGAATAAAATCAGACAATTTTTAAATTACCTAAAATTAATTATAAAATGAGTCACTTGACTTGAAAATGGGTTTAAAATGGGAATTTGGAAAGTAGCAGATGTAGCAGGAGCACTTTGAGGCTGTCCTACGAACTAGAGGACTCCACAGGCCAATATTTGATTGAAATGGCATGATTATTTACAAGTAAACAAAGAAAAACAGCTTTCCCAAATGCACCTTCTGGGCAGATGGACAAGACACTTGAACGGTGGCTGTCTCAGAGTCACTGGGATCTGTCCAGAAATGCCCTGTGGGTTTGGCAGCCCAAAATTCAACCCCAAAGCACCCATGTGCTTTAAGATGCTTGAGGGTGAGCAACACCCACATTCATCTCACAGGAGCTCACACCTCTCTTGATAGCAATCTTTAGGCATTAAGAACCGTCTCTAGTGATAATGGCTATTTCAAGCCAACAACCAGAAGTGAGACCCAGGCTAGTGTTCAAGAGGCCTGGGTTCCATTTTTGTTTTTCTCTGAACTAGAAACAGGACTGACTAGATTGCCTTTCCCTGGGCTTCAGGCCTTTAGCAAAATGGAGGTAATTTCTCACAGGGTTTTGTTTTGTTTTGTTTTGTTCTTTTAAGATCAAATTGAGAATGGAAGTGTTATTAAATCTAGTTAATCAATCGACTTACAAGTGATTATTTCCTCTTGGAATTAGAAAATTGCTTTTTGCAAAGGATGTGAAGTATCAAATATTTCATACCTTTATCTTAAAGTTAGACCATGTGATGAATATTTGAAGTATCTTCTCATTAAATGAATAACAATATTTTTTACAATTTAAACAACAAAACAAACAAACAAAAAATATAAGAAATAATGGGAGTCCTAATATTGAAAGCTACCAAAAGAATCAGAAACTGCTCACATTGACCTGGGACATTATAGAAGACATAGGAAGAACTTGGTAAGTTTTCCTGAATTTTCAATTTTATTCAAATATTTAAGTATAAATAATTTGCTCTTAAAGCATGAAAATATATATCATGAAGCATAAACTATATTTGGATGAGGTTTTGAGAGGTAACTTGAACCTGAAAAGTAATGAGATTGAGGTGAACTTCCTTCTGCTGCACTCCCAAGTTCTCCTGGGGATCTTGATTCAGCCTCCTCTGTCCTGAGGGCTATTGTTGTAAAGTGCAACTGTGGTGTTGCTAAAGAGGATCAGATTTGGGGACAGCCTTGCCAGGTTCAACTCTTGGCTTCATCATTTACTACTTTGACTTCAAGTAAATGATATAATATCTCTGTGCTATTGCCTCATATGTAAAATAAGGATAATAATGCCAGTCTCTAGAGTAGTTGTGAAGATTTAATTTAATAAAAGTTATAAAGTGCATGCCACAAAGTCTGCTACACAATACAAGTGTGAAAGCTTAATATTATCTTCAGTCATTATCATCAGGAGGAAAGTTTTGAGTGGAAAATTCAGAACACTGTTGTTCTTTTTCTTCCAATGTTCATGTAATGAAAGATGAAAGTTGTCTAATTATTAGGATCATCAAGTCTGAGGAGAAATAAATGGCCCATCTGGGAGTGAAAGAGTTAGTTGAGGAGATTTCAATGAAGAAGCTGTCTTCATTCAGATGAGCAGGGTTGGGAGTCAATGAAGCACTGAGAGGACAGCAAAGATGAGAAGCATTTCCATTTTTAGACCTGAAGGGACAGAGGAGGAAAGCTATTACCAAAAGCTAGTGAATCACTGCAGCCCTGAAAGGTCACCCAATAAAATCTGACCAGAGCAGGAAGGACAGAATAAATGCCTTGGCCTATCTTCTTGCCCTCTGACCTCCTGCAAGTGTCTTCCATTGGCTGAACCCAATGGGAAAGCAGGAAGAGGATTAAAGGACCTTGGGACACATAATCAAAAGAGATCCACCTCCCAGGACACAGTCAGAGGGGAGCAGGATCAGAAAGACAACAGGAGAAAAATGGATATAGTCAAATATCAAAAAACTACCAATGGTTGAAGATGGAAAAGTACTGAATCCATTGTCAATTATTTACTAACCAGGTAAGATTAAGTAATTTACTTAAACATTATGTCTATTTTAATATCAATGAAAAAGAAAACATTCCTCATAGGGTTCTTCTAAGACACAGATGGCAAACACAAGATCCAAGGTCTGAACCTGGCCCTCCACCTTGTTTTATCCAGCCCATCACCTTGTTTCTACCCAGCAGAAACCCCAAGCTCCTTGCACCTAGTTAAGGAGTAGTTACACTTATACAGTCCTAAAATTACATTTGGCCCTTCGAAGGCAACCACAAGGCTGATGTGGCCCCTGGTGAAAATGAGTTTGACACCCCTGTTCTAAGAGAAAAAATATATATGTATGTATTATATATATATAACCCAGCACAATATCAGAAATATACACATTGGATAAAAATTGGCTATTATGATATCTGTTATTAAGAATCTACAGACTTCCATAATGTTGGCAGCTAACTTAAAGATCCCTCCAAAGTAGTGTATTAATTTCTTAAACAAATAAATATTGAGTGCCTACCATGGGCAAGGAGCTTCTAGATACCTGGACTGTAACAGTGAACCAAAGCAATCTGCATTCCATCATCAAAAATGTATAGTCTAACACACTTAAACACACAAATGAATATTTGAAATTGTGAAACACACTATGAACGAACCATGTTATATGGAAGTATACCAGGAGGGCTCTAATGTAGTTGGATAATCAGTAAAGGCTTCTCTAAGAAGAAATTATTTAGACCAAGCACCTCAGAATGGTGAATTTGACAGTAATGAGAAGGGAGGCTGAGACTGCAGAGCATTCAAAGCAAGGCCTAAGGCTAGGATGAGTTTGGTTAGCATGAGTAACTGAGAAAAGACCAGCATGAGCACAGCATTAGGGCAAAGAGGTGGGTTGGAAAGAGATGAGGTTGAAGAAGTGGACAAGGACCCCATGCTACAGGGCTACACTGTAGGCCAAAAGTTGGAAATTCAATCTAAGTAGAAAGAAAAATCGCTGAAGCATTTCAAGCAAGGAACTAATATGATCTCATTTACACTTTTAAAACCTTAGCCTGCTTTTCATGTACAAAATAGGTTAGAAAGAGACAAGGATAAAAATGAAGACCAATTAGGAAGTTACTTGAGTGGACAAGAGCAGAAGGTCACTGACCAGGTCAGCAGGAATCAAGTTGTCTTGATCTGTATCATTAGCTAATTTGGTCAACCAGATGGAAACATTTTCTAAAGAAAGAAAAACATAACTGCATCATGGGGTTGCTGTGAAGACTGTGTAAGATGTAGACAAACATATGCCAAAGCCCCAGGTATGTGGTAAGTACTTGAAGAATATGATCCCTGTCTTAATTTATACCAGACAGTTGGCTTCTTGAGATTAGGTATTTATATTATTCTTGTTTGTATCCACCCAGACTCCTAGTATAGCTAGTACTTTTAGAATGTCTGAATATCACATGGTGGCAAAATATTAAACCCTTTGGGAAGAACGTTAGGAATCAGACAGAAAAGGTGTAGAAAACACTTTTAACTTCCAGAACCTCAGTTTGAATTTCTTCTGTTTCTTGTTTAGACTTAAATACCATACCTCCAAGGGGTCCTTAGAGGCTGCTTTGTAGATTGCTAAAGGCCATCCAAAATCCAATTTTGTTGTTGTTGTTTGGAATGAAAGATCATATTGCACTTATAGAATTATTTTTTTAAGAACCGCAAAGTGCTTTTCAAATGAAGATGCATCCTCCTGATGAGCTAGAAGGGGAAACGATGGAACTGGGTGATTTACAAGTCTGCTTGCAGTGGGAGAGTGAATTGGCAAGATAGAAAAGGATGAAATAGCTGAGTCTCCACCCCATCTTACCATCATTCTACACTGTAAAATTTAACCTTCTTTTTCTTCAGAAATTCTTAGAATTATGTCACAAACAAAAAATGCAGCTAGATATCTGTTTCTGGTGCACATTTATCACAAGCTGTAAGGCAGCCCTGAATCTCAGAATCTGTACCCCAGTATGTCTTGAAAAGGATGGACATTCAAAGGCAATGAAGGTGTTTTATTTAATGAGGAATTTGAATCTATCCTGCAAATTAGTTTTATCAAACTGTGGGTTTTAAAGCAATGGGTAATCCCAAGGAAGCATTTCCATAAGCAACACATTTTAACAATTGTTAATGTGTCAAACAAGAAAATAAAATCCCTGTTGAATTAGGCCAATATCAAGTCAGAAAAATAGTGTCTCTGAGAGGAAGATGAAAGGATTTTTCTATAATACAGTGGAATTCTTTGTAATATTGTAGTATGATACTAAAGTCAATACATCTGGTAAAATTTTGAAATCAATTGTCTCTGAAGCACTATATGCATGGTTTAGGCATGAACACTAAATAGAACAAATGAAAGCCTACATGCCTGACCCTGCTACTCTGCCTTTAAGCTACATAAATTGAAGACTGGTAAGGAATTCTTCAGTAGTCTTGATTTATGCAGGGTTTGTGCACTCTCTGATATTATTAAGCCTCTATAAAAATTACAGTGTTCATTAGATTCTGTTATGGTGAGGATTAAACAAGAGTGGAAAACAATCTTTGGCTTGGGTTAAGTTCAAAGGTAGTACAGGGTTTGTGAGCTATGACTGTAGCTATGACCTTTTTCTATCCCATTACTCTCCATGCCATACACCACATAAATCAATGGGTCAATCAGTGAATAATAATTTACTCAGTGTTAGTATTATACTTAGTGTCATTTTAGGTGCAGTGAAGTTGACAGAAATTTAAAAAAAAAAACAGCCTAAGATAGTAATTGAGGCAAGATGTGCATTTACTAAATTTGCTAAATTAATGAATGGATATTTGAATGAAAAATAATTTCACTGCCTCTCTAGAAAATGTTTATACCACTACAAAAACTTCCATTTAGGTTTCCCTTCTTTATAAAATCTTTGCTATTCTACTTTCATTTCAGGCAGCTAGACTGCCTGAATACAATAGCAATATTGTATGACACTACCAACTCATACCTACTTAAAAAAATCTTCCTACTCATCAATTTTTATTATAATTAACTGTATACCTGCCTGTTTCTCCTACCAGGAGTCAGATGGTCACAGGCAGAAACCACTTGTCATTAATTTCTATATCAATGGTTAACACAATAATTAGAACATATTAGGAGTTTCACAAACATATTACTTCAATCAAACATTTTATACCCACATATTGATTGAGAACTTACTATATATGAGTCACTATGCTAGGTGTTGACAAGATACCTATCACAGTCTCAAACACCCTATAGCTACTTAATGTAATTGTGTGGTATTAATGCACCAAAGAAAATAAGATGCACTCATTCTTACCAGCCACTAGAGAAAAATAAGTTGCATGTGTACAAAAGGTAGCTTGCTGAGGCAGAAGTGAGATTCCTTAAGACAAATAGTAAAGAGAAATTGCTCACTTATTCTTGGCCTTTAGTAACATCAAAATCTTAACTCTGTTATTTAAGTATTCTAAGTCTACAAGGTCTGTCCAGAAAATATCCATCCATATACTATGTAAAATAGAGACATATATTGAAGAAGATACAAGATACAAGAAACACTGTACATATGACAAGGACACCTCAGTCTCCTTCAAAGTAGGCATGTTGGAACCTCACATTGTTCTCACAATTGCCATCAGCTGCCCCATTGTATTTTCCTGAATCTCTCTTCGATGCTCTGAAATCTCTTCCCTTTCAAAGGTGATTTTAGTTTTGGGAAAAGCCAGAAGTCTCAGAGCACCAAAACTGGGCTGCAGGGGAGCTGAGTCACCTGGTTGATTTGATGTTTCACCAAAAAATTTTGCATGAGATGTGATGTGTGAGCAGGTTCGCTGTCATGGGGAAGCTGTCAATCACCAGCTGCCTACACCTACAGCCTTCTTCAACTAAATAGTTTCTGCAGAAGAATGTTCAAGCTTTATGCTAAATTTGATGCAGATTTGTTACTCTGCTTGCTCAGTCATTTTGAATGCAATGGTCATACAGTACACATGCTCACACAAGGGCATCTACTGCCCCCACTGACTAGTACAGTGAAGTCGTCATTGCTCACGCATGTGCTTTCCAGTCCATTCTCCTTAGCTGCCAGGTTACATTAATGTTGATATTGTGCAAATCATTCTCATTATATTAACAACAGCTGGACTTTTTCCACACAGACTAATATATATAATATACACAAATACATATTTAAATATATGTAAATATATAACTATATACATGCATAATGTATAAATATATAAATAAATGTGATATATAAATATATGTATATCACATCTTTATCAGTGGTCACCCAGGCCAATTCTATATCTTGTCTATTGTATATAATGCAGTGATGATACAAGTATATATTTCTTTTCAAATTAGTGTTTTTGTTTTCTTTGAATAGGTACTGACAAATAAGATCTGGTTCATATGGTACCTATATTTTTGTTTTTTGAGAACTCTCCATACTATTTTTCATAATGGCTGCACTAATTTATACTCCCCACAACAGTGCACAAGGGTTCTCTTTTCTCCACATCCTTTTCAACACTTGTTATTTGTTGCCTTTTTGCTAACAGTTATCCTGATAGGCGTGAGGTGGTGTCTCATTGCAGTTTTGATTTGCATTTCCCTTATGATTAGTGATGTGGAGGACTTTTCATATGTCTGAAGTGCATTGGTATATCCTCTTTGGAGAAATGTCTATTCAGATCCTCTACCTATTTTTTATTGGATTGTTTGTTTATGTATGTATGTATGTATTTATTTATTTATATTGCTGAGTTGCATGAGTTTCTTATATATTTTGATACTAACCCCTATCAGTGAATATATTCTCTTATTCAGTAGGTTGTCTTTTAATTTTGTTGATAGTTTCCTTCACTGTGCAGAAGATTTTTAGTTTGATGTAATTTTGTTTATTTTCACTTTTTTTTCTCTTGCTTGAGGGGACATAGCACAGATTATTAACTCATCAAAGCAACTCAGTAAACCGTTTCATATATTTCTTGAAAATGGTCTAAATATTTGCTTTAGTTTCTTTAATTATTAAAACGGGCATGTTAGTTTGTACATTTGCTTCCTTCCATTTAAACATCTATTTGAATTAGAATGTATTATAATCGAATGAGATAGCATGATACACACACTCACACACAAAATAGTTTATGTGTATTGAGCTTCCCCATGTCAGGCACCATGCTGTTTTACACATAATCAGTTCTTTATGACCCTCCACAACCCTATGTACCTTCACTTTTGTCATTGTACCAACAAGCAAACTAAGGCACTAAATGTTTTAGTAACTTATCTAAAGACACAAAACCAGTATAGGGTATATCTAGGCATTTAACCCAAGTAGCATAACTCCAAAATCGTGAATTTTATTTATTAGTTATTTGGTTAGTTAGCTGGTGGCATTACACATTGTTCTTGATTTTATTGAGAATTTTTTTATTGGTAGTTTTTTAAAAACTTTCATATCTATAACTACATGCTATCCCTGTGATAAGCTCTTTCATTCATAATTTTACCTTCAGACACACAAGTTCCATGAAGTTGGAAACTTTCCCCAATTTGCTGCTCTATTTCCAATATTTTAAACAATGACTGGTACATATTATCTGTTAAATAACCTTAAATAAATGAATGGTGCAGAGAATACACAATACACAGGAATGGAATCCTTTTCAGTTCTGTGATCAGAAAACATTTTTCACTACTTCCCTTGCATGGTTTGGAGCCAATGGAGCACATGCCTTCAAGCTGATATTCAGACATACCACAAATTTTTTTAACAAAATATTTTATGGTGTTTTTTCCCATTACCATTTATCCCCCCTATACCCTCTTCCACTGACACCCACCTCTCTGCCTCCTGCAATCACCACACTGTTGTCCATGTCCAGGAGTTCTTAATATTAACTCTGGGTTTTCCCAAGTTTCCTATTTTCTGATGATTCTCCATAGATGTCAATACCAAAATAGGCCAACCTCATGTTAAAATGGGGTGTGGGGAGAATTGTGCACTGACCTAGGAAAAAAATCTGATGAAAATATGATTCCATTTAGTATGTAGGGGGATACCATAAAAAATTCTATATACACAAGTGTCCCTCTAAATGTGATCTGAATGTTAAATTTTAAAGTAGTATGTTTACCTCTAAAATTCAGAGAAGACTGCATATAGTTTTGAAACTTTTTTCTAATGCATTCCTTTATAACAATGACACACAAGGGAAGGTTCTATTTAAAAGAAATAATTTGTGGATTAAAGAGAAGCATCAGGGATACTGGTCCCTGTCTTGGTGTAGTTTAAGTGATGGATTAAGGGAGGATAGTTTTCACATTGACTCAAAATAAAAAGAATGAGTTATTTTATTCTTGATGGTAAAGCTAATGAAAGCTATATGGAAAAATAAGGCAATTTTGCCTCACTTCACACCAGAAAAAGAACAGCACACACAGACAATCAAACAAAAAAAAATGTTTTGTTCCAGGTAACCAGATTCTTGAGGCAAAGGCAATTCTTTCTGCCTTCTTCTGTGTGAAATTACCTATCTCATTCAAGTAGAATTAGTTTTGTTACTATTATCAAGATACTTAAGAAACAATGGTTTTTATTTTTAGGCGAAAAGTGGGTTTGTTCCTATTTATTTTTGTTTAGTGGCTTGGTTGATGTTATGAGGGAGCAGGTGTGAAGACTGGCAAGATAATTGTCCCAATCTGGTGTATAGAGTGACCCTAGGGAAGGATAGCAGAGTGGCAAGTGACCAAGGTTGCCTGCTTTCTAGGTAATAACAAACTTCAAATCTGACAAATAATGAGGGGCATCTCCCTGTAACTCCACCCAAAAGGATGGTGTTCTTGTACCCCATTGGATAGTCTACATTTAAAATTAGGCAGAATTTGAGTGAAACTTTGAATTATTAAAATGGAGAAAACTTATTTTCACACTCTGCGTAAACAGGTATGCTAAAAGGATCATTCTGAAACATACAATAAATAGACTTGAACACAGCAAAGTGATCATGCTATTAGTCTAGAGAGATTATGCTTTTATTGCATTTTCTTTAATTGTATGAAAATGCAAACCACATGTTAGTCATGTTGGTTAAAACAAACTTGAAAGAATAATAAAAGATCATACATACTATGTGAGTTCATATTTAGCTATGTACATATATGCATGTGTATGAGTTCATATTTAGCTATGTACATATATGCATGTGAATGGGGAAAAAGACTGAAGGTAAATACATTCATATTAAGAGTGTTCATTTCTGGTTTGCTGAATTACAAGTACTTTTTCTTCTTTTACTTTGTATTTTCAAAATATTCTACAAGGATAAAGAATTATTCTCAAAGTTAGTTATGAGTAAGTTCCTTTGAGAAGCATGCTTATTTTTGCCATGTGGCAAATGCATGGGTCTTGACCCAACCAGAGCTAAGGGCTATTTTAGTTTTGAATTTATACCAATCTGTTTGTTTCATTTATATAAAAAGATGTGTCCCAGATACTCAAAGAGTGAATTAGATGACTATCTTTTCCACAGCTTGATCTTAATTTAATAAAGAGAAAGAACTTTTGTTGTAAAAGCCATGATTATTTATTCCATAATGTTCATTGATAACCTATTATGTGCCATGAATTTGTTTAGATGCAGCAGCAAATTCAGCAGTAAACCCACCAGATAAAAACAACTTTTTTCAGACTTCCGGCCAAGATGGAGGCATAGGTAGACGCACTGTGCCTCCTCGTACAACCAAGATAGGGACAACAACAATATAGAAATAAAATAACAACCAGAACTGACAGAAAATTGAAGTGTATGGAAGTCGGACACCCAAGGAGTTAAAATTAGACACGTTCATCCAGACCAGTAGGAGGGGCGGAGTCGGGCTGGGAGAGGGACCTGGAGCAGAGAGCTGAGCAACCTGGGAGGAGCATAGCACTGCAGCAGGCAGACCCTGGGCACACAAGCGATGGTGGCTGGTGGGGGGGTGGGGCCTGGAGGGCCCCGGCAGGGGTTTGGCGGCCAGCAGACCCAGCAAGGCAGCCATTATGAAGCAAGGCACTGCACCCAACTCAGGGTCCCAGCGCCAGGAAATAGAACCTTGGGGCACTGACTGAAAAGGAAGGTCCCACGGGGTGCACAGGCTGACCCACATGGGAATTGGCACCAGAAGGGCCCAGTTGGCTCGCAGAAAGCAGCAGAGGGGTCTGGGGTCCTACAGCAAGCAGAGTAAGCACCATTATTCCTTCTTGGACCCCGCACCTACATACAGCATCACAACCCAGCAACTGGGGTGCCCCACCCTGGTGAACCCCTAAGGCCCCACCCCTCACTACAGGAGCTCGACAAGACCAAAAAAAAAAAACAAACAGCAAAGAGATGGCCCAAACAGGAGAAGAATTGAAAGCCGCAGAACCCATTCTTTTAAGGGACCAAGAGATAGCCAACCTATCAGATGCACAGTTCAAAGCACTGGTGATCAGGATTCTCACAGAACTGGTTGATTTTGGTTTCAAATTAGATGAAGAAGTGCAGGCTACAATAAGTGAAATGAAAAATGCACAGGGAACCAATAGTGATGGAATGAAAGATGGGTCTTACATCAATGGAGTGGACCAAAAGGAAGAAAAAAATATACAACCAGAAAAGAATGAATAAATAAGAATTTAAAAAAATGAGAGGCTTAGGAACCTCCAAGACATCTTTAAATGTTCCAACATCCGAATTATAGGGGTACCAGAAGGAGAAGAGAAAGAACAACAAGTGAAAAAGTATTTGAACAAATAATAAAGGAGGACTTCCCCAATCTGGCAAAAGAAATAGACATCCAGGAAGTCCAGAAAGCTCAGAGAGTCCCAAACAAGCTGGACCCAAGGAGGAACACACCAAGGCACATCATAATTACATTACCCAAGGTAAAAATGAAGGAGAGAATCCTAGAAGCAATAAGAGATAAGGAGACAGTCACCTACAAAGGAGTTCCCATCAGACTGTCAGCTGATTT
>CM052543.1:46349443-46432649 GCA_028533065.1 Trachops cirrhosus | reverse complement strand
GAGGAGAGAGGGGGGAAAGGTATGAAGCATAAGTAGCATGGATGGTAGATAGAAAATAGGGGGAAGGCAAGAATAGTAGGGGAAATGTAGAAGCTAAAGAACTTATAACACATGGACATGAACTAAAGGGGGGAAAGTGGCTGGGAGAGGGTGTTCAGGGTGGAGGGGAATGAAGGGGGGGTAATGGGAAAACTAATAGAATCAATAAAATATATTTTAAAAAACCCTAAAAAAACAACTTTTTTCAAGGAATTACATTCTAATAGGAGGAGGAGACATTAGATCATTAACTACACTGTATGTTACAAGGTATAAGTGCTATTGAGATTATATGAAAATAGAGCTGGGTCACAGGAATGGAGAGTGTCAGGCAAGGAGAGAAATTACGAAATGACTAGTAAATGTAAACTTCATTGATGGGGCATTTGTGCAAAGAGTTGAAGGAGGTAAGAGGAGAAGACATGCAGATATATGGGAAAAGAGTGTTCGAAGCAGATGGAACTGCCTATGCAAAGACTCTGAGGTAAGAATGTGCCTGTCACATGTAAGCAAGAACATGGAGGCCAGTGTCCATAAAGCAGAGTGAGAGAGAAAGAGAATAATAAGTGATGAGGTCAGACGTAATCAAGTACGGGATACTATGGCTTGACAGTTATGGTAAAACAGTAAACTTTTGTTTTGGTCAGAGTGATGTGATCTAATTTAACATTTTAAATTATTCTGCTTGGTGTGTGAAGAATACATCCTTTCAGGATAAAGGTAGAAGCAGGGAGAGCAGTTAGGAATTTAACGCAATAACCCAGGTAAGAGATGATGATGGCTTCAGCAAGGGTGCTAGAACTAGAAGCAGTGAGAATTGCCGGTCTGTGGAGAAGGAGAGACCAAAGTTCTGACCTGAGCACCTACGGGGATGGATTTTCCATTTCTTAAAATGGGAAAGACTGTGTGTGGAACAAATTTTTATACAGACTAAAAGTTCTGGTTTGAATATCTTTAGATTGAAATGGCTTTAGGTGTTCCATGGAAAATATTGACTTAGCAGCAGCTATAAAAGTGTGAATCTCAAAAAACAGGCTTGGGTTGAAAATATAATTTGGGGGATTGTTGACATGAAACATTTTAAAACTTTATAGACGGGTCTAAGGAGAGAGGTGGGAGGCTTACAACTGTCAGAGTTCAGGTAAATACAGAAAAATCTACAAAAGAACTAACAAGTAGACAGAAGTGTAGGTGGACAACCACTCATGATCATCACTTAAGGAGGAGTGAATGATCAAATGTGCCAAATAACTGGCTGGTAGACCAAGATGACTGTGAATTAGCCATTGAATATAGCTACATGGAGGCCATTTGTGATTTGACAAGAGAAGTTCTGATAAAATGACAGATAAAACTCTCACTGGAGACTGTTTAATGGAAAACAGAGAGGAGGCAATTGGAAATAAAAACTAGAGGCAATTTCTTTAAAGAATTTTGTTTAAGTAGAAGGTGAGAAATAAGTAGAATAGTAAGTGTGATTGAGCAAAGAGGGTTTCTGGTTGCTTATTTGGGGATGAGATAAATAACATATTTGTTCTGGGAATAATCCAAGAGACAGGTAAAATAAATAGTAAAGGAGAAATAGAGAAGAAAACATGGGCAATGTTCTTGAGAAAACATGGGCATGCCCTAGTGCTCAACTCAGGAAAGGTAGAAGGGCACAGATTCATGTAGGATTCTAGGGATGGTATTGGAACAGGTTGAAATCCTCTTCACTGAGCACTTCAGTGTTCTCAGTGAAGCAGGAGACTAGATTTCAGACTGTATGCAATTGATATAGTTAACACACTAAGCATGTGCTCCAGATAATGTGCTAGGCCTTGAGATTAAAAAACAAAACAAAACAAAAACCATATATCCCCCTGCCTTCAGAGAATTAGCACTCTAGTAAAGATTCACCATTAAACCTAAAAAAAATTATGAATTTTTGTTATGAGAAATACGGATTCCTATGAAACTATACAAGAAGGGGATTTGTGGGTAGGTGATAACAAAGGAAGCTTCCCTCGGAAAGTAAAATTTCTAAATTGAAACATGATTACTAGTGGAGGACGATGGTTTAGGAGTTGCAATGAGTATTTCAGGCAAAAGGAGCAGTGTGTGAAAAGGCTGGAATAGGAAAGTTAATGTTGTAGTTCGTGGAAATGGTTATATGGTAGGAGAGAGGACTGAGGTTGAAAAGGCAAGATTACAAATTCATGTTGAAGAGTTTAAAAAATAAATTTATCTTTGAACATCTGGAATGGATTTAAAGAGGGGTATGATATGGACAGATTTACAGTTCCTCTCTAGAAAGATCATTCTATCAAGTATGAAGAATGGAATGGAGTGAATTGAGAAGATCAGATTAGAGGCTGTTTTCAGTAGTGGAGGTGGGAGGAGGTTGGTCAGACTGCTAAACAGCAATGGCATTGGATGGAAGTGGAATCACATAACAATTTGCAGGAAGAGGAATCAACTGGGTTTGAGTAGTGATTGGATGTGGGTGGTTGGAGTACAGGAAATGAAATGGCAGTCACAGAGTACAGCATAGTTGTAACTTGAAGTGAAATGGAAATAAAGGAGGCTTTAGGGGAAAGGTTATGAGCTTAGATTTCAGCAATATGATGTGACACCCAAGTGAAGTTTTGAAGAAGACAGAAATGAGTTTGGAACTCAAGGAAAGTTGTCTGATTGAAATTATAAATTTGAAAGTCATCTACATAAAAATAATTCAGCTTACAGCCAACTACAAAGAAAAAAACTTCAAAAAACAAACTAAGCCTACAAGTTCACATTAAGGTCACGGTTAACTGTACTTATCATTAAGCCTGAAGGCCAATAGTCTTTTGTTCATTTTTTTCTTTTGTTCTTTAGAAAAAAAATTACAATTTTTAAAATGTTTCCATGTAAAATTCTCATGCATTTGAAGTGAAAGGTGTGTAAATATCATATAATTATCCTTGGCATTTTTATTTTCTTCAAATAAAGAATGTCACTGTGGACTATTTATAACTAAATTGATTTTATTGGTCATATTCTCCAGCTACTAGTTTTCCATAAATGTTTACTTAGGGAAAAACAAAACAACCAAAACATAAGGAAAACCCTTTTTATTAGTTTTGGGGGTAAACTTAACCAGACTGGCCTCAGCACGAGAAGTCATTTACTGATGGCCTCTATTGCTGATGGTATTTTCTCACAAATCTAGTGAGCTTGGGCAAAGGTTAATGTCACTTTTTAGCACCCAATGATCAGAAATGTAATGAGAATTAGAACACTGTCTTTTTTTAAATTATTATTCAGTTATTATATGTGTGCTTCTCAAGAATATGTTTTTAAGTCTAGTCATCAAATAATCCAATAAAAAACAAATAGAAATAATATATTATGTATCGTGTATTATGCTAGAGTTTTGTATTTCTAAATTCATTGAATTTCTCAGCCATACTAGTCAATATTGGACAGTATGTAGATTAATGTAGATTAAAAATAGGTACCTGCAGTTAGGTAATTTTCCAGAAGTGGCAGATAAAAGAAGTCAGATTTAACATCCCTGTGTTCTCTATTCTAGTGTACTGCTTCCCCAGGTCCCAAAAGCAAACCAAAGCATAAGACATAATGTATAAATAACTATCACCATGCAAGGGAAGGTCATTGAGAACTGGTTCCAAAAAAACACTTGTCTTTTTATGGAAAGAATCCCCCCAATTTTTCTTCTTGTTGTCCTTCTGTACACTATTAATGTGTGCATTTCCTGATGCATTGGGAAGAATTTGAAGTCTTTATAATGAAAGATGAGATCTTTATTGTGATAGAACAGCAATCTAATTTATTTCTGACAAGATCTCCCCTTCACCCAGCATAAATCGAGTTCTGGCTTAATGATGTCATTCTCTGTAACGTGGAATATAAAACAAGGGAGAAGTAATTTTGGGGCCTGCTCTGGGGAAAACAAGGAGCAGTGTCTTTTAGTTTCCTGTGAGCACCATTATGAAGGTTCCTAAATTTATCCCTAGAGTTTCCAAAAGCTAGAGATTAAGTATCACACAGAACTATGAAACTAGTCTCCCAGGGTCATTTTAGAGATAAAGTGAGATAATTTGCGTAATGAGATTTAAGGTAGTGGCCAGCACTTCATACATTTTCATTTTATTTTATCTCCTTTTTCAGTTTCTAAGGTTGATTACTTCAGAATTTTGCAAGAAAACTTTCTCTCTGTCTTTGTTTTTTCCCCCAATTTACTCATAAAGTTTGGTTCTTCAAACTAAAAGAAAAAAATATCTTCCTTTTTTTTTAGCTTCAGTGTTTTAAATGCTAACATCTAATTTTATCTAGGCCTGGAGGGAATAAAACAACCTAACAGATCTGCCAAAGGTAAAATATTGAATTATTTATGCTAAAAATATATAAACAATACCAGCCACAGCCATGATATTCCAGTGGAGTGTGGTAAGGGTAAAAATAGACTTATTTGAAGTAAAAAGGGAACAGAAAGAAAGGAATAAAGTAGCAGAAGATTTTCTAAACTTTACAACCTTGATACCTGATTTGAAGGATTTTTGGGAGGGAGAAAAGATGGGAAGATGTTCAAGGTGTAGCAGTGTGGCATGTTTAGAAAATTGTGGATTTGGCATCAGTGAAATAAAAAGGCCAAAATACAGAGCCGAGGTGGGACCTGATTGTAGCTACCTTCTGTGCTAAGGAGCTGGACTTTATCTTGAAGCAGAAGGGGGCCACTAAAAAGCTGTAATCATAGAAATGCCAAGGTCCGAGCTCAGCTTAAAGACTAATTCTGACATCGGCCTGGAATTCTTCAGATTAAAAGTCAAGTTTCATCCTTGACTCCTTCCCTCCCAGGCAAGATGAACACAAAAGTCTGTTTGTTTTTGCCCCTGAATTATCTCTGGAACCTCTCAGCTCCTTTCAGTTCTGGCACACTCCTGATCTGAGTTACTATGAATTCTCACCTATATTATTTAACAGGTTTTCTAACTGGTCTCCCAGCAAACCCTTTTCCTCAGGTTCAACCCTTTTAACACACAGGGGTCACTTCAACTACAAATGCGATCATGCCACACCTTTGCTGAACCATTCGATGCATTGTCATGGCAAGTAAGACTACACAAAATACCCTATAAGATGCTGAAGATCCTGGGCACATTTTTCGTCCCCAGGTCTACTCCATAATACGGACACCTGGCTTTCCAAACTCCAGATCTGCAGGCTCTCAGTCCTTGGCTCAACCCTGCTGATTCTACCCCGGCCTCCCAGAGTCTATTCTTCTGCCTGGAGCACTCCTCCCAGACATCACCTAGCGGCATTAGCCTTTTCTTCCCTTCAACTTCAGACTTCTCATCCACTACTGCTCGTCATGCCTTTGGTTATCTGTCTAGTGTGTTCCTGGCTAGTTGAGTAGCATAGAGAGTCCATATCTTCCTTACTCACCAGTGAAACCCAAGTGCCTCAAACAGCACCTGGCAAGTTGCAGATATTTAATGGCCTTTTGCTAAACAAACTTGCTGAACAAATGAATAAAATGGGATGTTGTCACTGTGCTAAGTGTTATTGCTGCAAAGAAAGAAAAATATGATCTCTTCTCCCTAAGGAACTCAAAGTCTATTAGGTGTGAGAGAGTAATGAACAAAATATAATAGTTTATGAGTATCCCAGTGCATACACTGGGGTCCCCAGTGGGACAACCAGGGGCTACAAAGCAGGGTGAATAAAGAAAAGTCTCCATGGTAGAGATGACATCCGAAGCTATTGTGAGAGGAGGAATTGAAGAGACTTAGCTGGGCTATTAGAATGTCAGAACGGGAAGAGTAGGTAAAGATGCCAGCTGTATCATCTAGATAGTGTCTATGGATTCGATAATCACAGGTTTGAGTATTTTATAGTGACCCCATAGATTGAGATAATGGACAGTAATAGATTTAATTTCCCTGAGGTAGAAATGTAGATTGTTTGTGCTGTAAAGTTAATGTGCAGGGCTAAATTACCTTACTGCCTAATAACTTCATGGCTTTTAAATATATTACCATAAAAACAGTAATAGTTCACATTACTACATTTTATAAATAATAGATGGTATATCAGTACCCTTCAGAATTCTTGACCATCTTGATATATAATGTTCATAAATTTGCAGAAGCCTAGAATTACATTAATGTTAAAGTATATAGCATGTATAACAATGTATGTGTGTATATATGTATGTATATATACACACACATACATGCATGCATAGAATACATCATAATACAATAAGAATAGGTATTAAGGACCACATTAAATATTTTTCACACATTATCTAGTTTTTTTCTTTATAATATTCCCCAAGAGATAAATGTTAATGTGTCATTTTACAGGTTAGGAACCTGAAAGCTTGATAGGTTGAGTTACT
Organism: Trachops cirrhosus; assembly: GCA_028533065.1. Taxonomy (NCBI): domain Eukaryota; kingdom Metazoa; phylum Chordata; class Mammalia; order Chiroptera; family Phyllostomidae; genus Trachops; species Trachops cirrhosus. Next base: position 46,426,225 of record CM052543.1, on the reverse strand, counting down.
TGCCCTTTACCTCAGGGTTAAAAATAAAGTTTCAACTCAGGTTTTCCAGCTCCCTTGCTGATTCCCCAAATTAATACAATATGCCACCAAAATTGATAAAGTTGATATCTAATTACATCCTAGAAATGAGGGAAAATGTTAAGGCCCTTTAATGCAATAAATGAGTGAGAGATACAGTATTGTCTTTGGCATTGATATGGTAGAGGAAATAGTCCGAAGCTTCAAAGGCAGGCACCTGCAAGTGTTGAGTGTGTTGGTTTTGCTTTCAGAAGGAAGTGCAACCTGCATGACTAAGCCTTTCCCCTGCTGTGGGATTAATTTCAGGTATCAGAGGTGTACTGGTATACCCTGATGACTGGGTCTAATGCTGTTGGAAGCACACCTCATTCCTCATACCATGACTAGTCTTTTCTGTTGCTCTTTCATGTGTAAAATGGATTAAGCTTTCTTCATATTGTCTTATGAAATATATTACAGAGGACTTAGATTTTTTTTGTTTTGCAGAGTAAAGGAAGCCAGATGAGTCTGAGCACAGATTTGCATATCCTTTCAATGTGTGAGGGTTTATCTATTATTTTAGTTTATTTAGAAGACACTGTCTACCCCACTCTAGCCTCTGTGTATATGTATAAAGTTGGTCCATCCCTGTAGCCCAGAGGAGCAGGAGGTAGTAACAAAAGAGGTCTTTGCTTTAGGACTTGCCCAATAACTTTCCTGCTGTCATTTTTATGCTTTTAAAAATATTCCATTTATTTAAAAAAAACAGCTCACTCATTTCTCCCACTCCTCATGCCTAGCAACCACCAATCTGTTCTCTGTATCTATAAACTCCTTTAGTTGTTTCTGTATCTTGGCTACTGAACATAATGTCACAATAAACATAGGGGTGTGCATACATTTTCAGATTGTCTTCATTTTCTTTGGATAGATAACCAGAAGTTAAATTGCTGGATCATATGGTAATTCTACTTGTACTTTTGGAGGAACCTCTATACAGTTTTGGATGGCGGTTGCGTCAATTTACATTCCCACCAACAGTGTACAAGGGGTTCCTTTGTTTCACATCCTCACCAACATTGTTATTTCTTATCTTTTTGATGATAGCCATTCTAAAAGGAGTGAAATGATACCTCATTGTGGTTTGGATTCACATTATCCTGATAATTGGTAATGGTAAGAATCTTATCATGTATATGTTGGCCATCTGCAAGTCTTCTTTTGGGAAAATGTTTATTTTTTCCACCTCGTGTTCTTTGCTTTTCTTCATATCTATTTCCATGCCGCCTTCTTCTATTTAGCTCACGAGATGACCTACTGAATGTGTGATCTCATTGGTCCCCTTAGTTAGAGGCATTGAAAGTTTTCCAAACTTAGCCAGACTGCCCATCTAGACACTCTCCCCAACAGACTAAGCCAATCAAACACAGTCTTTCAGCATTAATAACAGTGCTAGGGATTGTGGAAATAAAGTTCACTCAAGTTAGAACAATCAGAACATGTTTAATCAATTATTTAGTCAGAATTTGCTAAAACTGGGAGTCAGCCACAATCACTTGTGTGTGGCAGAAACTCAAAGGCAGACAAGAGAGTAGAAAAAAATTATAGTTAAAATAGCTAAAAGAAAAAAGCTTCAAGTCTGTTCTTATTGAAGGTTATTGGCATGGGAAAGCTTGAAGCAGGATAACTAAAAGCAGGGCATACCATGTGGTTAGTTTGGGGAATATATTTGCCTTCCTCTGGTTGGTCCTGAAGTAGAAGCACAAATCAGTGAAATTGACAGTCATGGACCAAATGCTATAGAGGTTGTGGTTTGGCTTCCTGACTTACTTGCTGCAGAGACTGTGGGCCAGAGGTCTGGCTATTGTCCGTTTGTACATTGAGTCTTTTAGGAAGCACACCTGGATATGACACATTCTTTGCTTTCAATGAGTCTAACAAGGAAAACTGAATTATACATGAGTATATTATGATAAAAGGTGAAGTATGCAGTAACAGATACATGTGCAAAATGCAGAGGTGAGATTCTGTAGGGGACATTGATTTTGGGGGAGAAACTCAGGAATGATAAGCTTATGCTGGATTCTGAACGGTTAATAGAATTCTGCCAAATACCCAAAGGATAAAAGGGCATCGGGGGAAGAGGTGGAAAAATGTGAATCAACAAGGTATGTGAAAGAGCATGACTATTTGTAGTTGTGAAGCAATATATTATGCTCAAATCTGAGAATATGGCTATAGCCAAATCCTACAGAACCTTATATGCAGGGCTAAGGAGTTCAATTACCCTGAGGGGAATAGGGGTCAAAGGAGGATCCTCAGCCCATGAGTGGTGGAGTCCAGTTTGTTAAGTGAGGAAATATACTAATCAGGGGAGAGATATTTATGAAAAGGTCTAGCTCAGGAGCTAGGGAAATTGGGCTCAAGGGTTAGAGAAACATTGGAGCCAAGGTCACTAATGATGTCTTGGGAAGAATGGTACTGAGTAGATGAAGATAGGAGGATGGGAATATTAAACACAGGCTATAAATTCAGGGCATGAACAAGGCAGTAATTACCAGCAATAGGAACAAGAGCAGAAGGGAGGGCATACTGGTTCCTTCCATTCCATAAGCCAGCATCTTGCCCACTTAAGAATGTCTTAAAAGGACTAGGTATGAACTTTCCTCCATATAATGGTCAGCATCTTGAAAAGCTATCTGCCATCTAATACATAAAGGCTGACATGGGTGCACATGTAAATATACAAAAAATTTTGTAAGTACGAATATGATTGTTCCATTTCTGTTATTAGCATTTATAATGATAAGTGCAATAATCAATGTCCAGGTATAAATGATAAAGAAACAATAAAACTGTTTAATCCAGTGACATTAAGTTAGTATTTCTTTAAGCTAATGACTCCAAGTAGTCATGCTTTAGAATAGGATTTGGTGCATAGACCAAATCCAGAATGTGCAACTTTTGTAAAAGTCTTACTGGACTACACCTATACCCATTCATATTTACATGTTGTGTGTGGCTACTTTCACACTACAAGTGCAGAGTGGGCAGTTGCAACAGAGGTCATACCTCCCACAAAGCCTAGAATAGTTGCTTTCTGGCCCTTTATGGAAAAAGTTTCCCAGACCCTACTTTAGAACGTAGAGCCTAGGGAAAAATGGAACAACATGTAATCTAATTACTTGTTATGAAAATTAACACAATATATTAACACTATCTTATGTGCCCAGCTCTTTGCAGGAAGCGATCTTAATCTCATGGTATAGATGAGGGAGGCAAGGCTCTGAGAGGTTAAGTAATATTTTGAATGGTATATAACTAGTAAACAACCATAATATGATTTTGACTCATGTGTGCCTGGTTTCAAAGCTCATTCTTCTATTCTGTCAGATTTCTTGATATGCAATGTGCTATTCAATTCACCAGATATTGAATTTTGACCCCTCAAACTTAGCTGGTTACTGACCAAGGTCTACAGAGGTACATTAATAAAGAAGGCATGGTAACGTGCCTTTGAGGAGCTAAAATCTGGTAAAAAAAATAGATATGTAAATGTAAGAAAGTATAAAAACAGCATATTGTGGAATATGCAAATATAAATATGTTTTATGTATAAATATATATATTTTTATATATAAGGCAATCTGATGTAGAATTTATGAACACAACTTCCAAAATCAGACGCCAGAAGAGTCAAGATGTGTAACCAAAGGCAAGTTACAGATTCTGTCACACAGTTTCTATATCTATAAAGTAAATATAGTAGTTACTTATCACACAGGGGCATAACATATATATAAGGAGATACATATAATGTATTATTTTATTCAGTGCATACTATTGTCTCCCCACTCAGTGCCCACATTGGTTGAGGCTCTCAAGAGATCACACTGAACAAAAAACAACATAACTTACTTTGTGTAGCTTCTGATCTACCAAGGAGAGATAGACAATAAACATTAAGACTGTCAATAACCTGGACTTCTTCCCAAGATGGAGACTAAGGTAGATATGCTTTGCTTCCTCACACAACCAAAAGAAGGAAAACAACCAGTATAAAAACACAAAACAACCAGAACTGCCAGAAAATTGAACTGTAAGGAAATCCAACAACCAAAAAGTCAAAGAAGAAACACTCATCCAGACAGGTAAGAGAATTGGAGATGGGCAAACAGGGCAGAGAGGACATGTTACAAGGCAGTAGCTGGAGGACTCCAGTAGTAGCTGGAGTCGCCCATTCACATGCAGATAAACCAGGAGGAACAACTGGGGAGCAAGACAGACCACACAACCCAGGGTTCCAGCATGAGGAAATAAAGCCTCAAAACCTCTAGCTATAAAAATCTGAAGTGCTTGCAGCAGCAGGAGAAATTCCCAGTCTCACAGAAGAGCCTGTTGGAGGGACCCACAATGTATACAAAACTACCCACCCAAGAATCAGCACCAGAAGTGCCCAATTTTTTTGTAGGTGGCAAGGGAAGCAACTGAAAATGGGGCTAGAGCCAAGCAAGCAGCATTGTTCCATCTCTGACCACTTCCCCACATGCTGCACCACAACACAGTGAAGTGGGTTGCTCCACCCTGGTCAGTACCTAAGGCTCCACACCTTACAACATAACAGGTGTGCTAAGACAAGGAAATATGACCCAAATGAAAGAACAGATCAAAACTCCAGGAAAACTACTAAGTGATGAGGAGATAGCAAACCTACCAGATGCAGAGTTCAAAACACATTCAGGATGCTCACAGAAATTATTAATTACAGCCACAATATAAAGGAGGAAGTGAAGGCTAAACAAAGTGAAATAAAGAAAAATATACAGGGAACCAACAGTGAAAGGAAGGAAATTGGGACTCAAATCAACCATTTGGAACAGAAGGAAGAAATAAACATTCAAACAGAACAGAAGGAAAAAACAAGAATTGAAAAAAATGAGGAGAGGCTTAGGAACATTTGGGATACTTTAAATGTTCCAACATCCAAATCATAGGAGTGCCAGAAGGAGAAGAAAAAGAGCAAGAAATGGAAAACTTATTTGAAAGCAATAATGAAGAAAAACTTCCCCAGCCTGGCAAAGGAAATAGACATAAAAGTCCAGGAAGCTCATAGAATGCCAGAGAAGTTGGACCCAAGGAGGAATACACCAAGATACATCATAATTACATTACCCAAGATTAAAGATAAGGAGAAAATCTTAAAAGCAGCAAGAGAAAGAGAGTTACCTATAATGGAGTCCCATAAGACTATTTCTCAAAAGCAACCTTATAGGCAAGAAGGGGCTTGAAAGAAGTATTCAAAGTAATGAAAGGCAAGGATCTACATCCAAGATTACTCTATCCAGAAAAGCTATCATTTGCTGGATAGCTTTGAGTGGGAGAGCAGATAGAGTGCTTCCCAGATAAGGTCAAGTTAAAGGAGTTCATCATCACCAAGCCCTTATGATATGAAATGTTAAAGGGACTTAGAAAAAGATCAAAACTATGAACTGTAAAATGACAGTAAACTCACAGCTATCAACAACTGAACCTAAAAAACAAAAACAAAATAAACTAATCAAACAACTAGAACAGGAACAGAATCACAGAAATGGAGATCACATGGAGGATTATCAGCGGGGAGTTAGAGGGGGGAGAATGGAGAAAAAGGTACAGGGAATAAGTAGCATAAATGTAGGTACAAAATAGGGGCAAGGCTTAAGAAGAGTATGAGAAATGGAGAAGCCAAAGAACTTGTGTGTACAACCCATGGATGTGAACTAAGTGGGTTAGGGAATATTGGAAGGAAGGGGTGCAGGGCAGAGAGGGATAAAGGGAGAAAAATGGGACAACTGTAATAGCATAATCAATAAAAATACTTTAAAAGTTTGTCAATAAATTATATAAAATGAAAGAATAAAATGTGTACTACTGACAAAAGGAAAGGAGAGCAGAAGATAGGGACCAGCAGCATGGAACAGTGAGGAAGGGGGATTGTATGTTAAATGGAGCAGTCTGGACAAGCCTCATTGAAAAGGTGAGGCTAGAGTGAAGATTTGGAAGAGCGGAAGGTATTGGCCATGTGGATATCTGGCTGAGAGTGCGGTTGCCACCAGGAGGGTCAGCTAGAGCTCCATGCCTGTCCAAGGTAGTGCCCAGAGTGTCAGATGAGTGTCAGGTCAGCCAAAGTACCTGGGATGGAATGGGAATGAGGAAATTGGCAGACAGAATCAGAGGGGGTCTGGTTCATGTAGCTTTAGGGGCCTTGTGAGGACGTTGGCTTTTGCTCTCTAAATGCCCTTCCAGGAGTTTGAGCAGAAAATAACATAATGCATTAAATATTTGGAATAGTGCTTTACTTGGCTTATAGTAAGTACCCAATAAATATTAGTTGTAATTATTATTACTATTATTATCGTGGTATGTCAGAGAATGGAGGATAACTCATGGTCTATGAAGGAGGTCAGTGATATGAGACTGGAGTATTAAATTGTTGGCAGACTGGAATTAGTGTCATACCAATGAGTTTGTCCTTTATTGTGAAGATGGTGAAAAACAAAAATAATTTGAGAACCTTAGTCACAGGAGGACTATAAGATCAGCCTTGAGCTAAATCATTTTGATCCATTAATATCATACCATGTTTTCAGATCAGTCATCTGCCGTATTCTCACTACATAAGCAATAAAATAGCTAATGTTAATAACTACTTGCTATGAGCTATAAATGCTTCTAAGTGCTTTGCCTGTATCATCTGATTTTATTTAAAAAGAAACCTCTATAATATAGCTTCTACTCTTATTTCCATTTTATAGGTCAATAAAAAAGACCCGGAAATATTAAGTATTTTGTCCAAGATCATGCAGTATCTTAGTTTGAATTCTCCACAAACTGAAAACAAAAGACAAAAAACAAAACAAAACAAAAAAACCCTAGCACTTACAAGCTAAAGCTTTTTGTGCAATATTCAATCTCTGGGAAGAAAGAACAGTACAAGTGGCGGTAGGCAAGAAAAAAATAAGGTGTTGTATTAGCAGGCTGAACTCAGCTTGACAAGATAGCACAGCAGCTGATCAGTCATGCTGGACAGGTTTGAGAGAATTTACGGATCCACCATGCCTGGGAGTGGAGGAAAGGAAAGAGATTGTTCTGATGGCTCCTTCTTGTCCTCCTCCTGTCTCTGACTGACACACGTTAGCCCACAGGATGTTAACTCCCCTGTACATCTGAGTGTGTTACCTGGCAGACTCTAGGGCAGCCAGAGTCCTCGCTCTCTGGCATGGTGCTTCACCTCAGCCTGTAGTGGTGGGAGAGCCAGTGTTCCCAAGGTCTTGTCAGTTCCGACCTGGATAGCAGAGCTGCAGCGCTCCTACATGGCAGGCATGCTGGTGCCCTTCCCTCCCAGGAAGCTGAGGTAGCCAAAGTGGCAGAAAAGGAGGCACCATGGCATCATGGCAGTTGAAATTCTTCATTGTGTTGCTCAAGATGCATGTGGGATTTATAGATTTCCTGACAGGTGAATAAACTGGGTCAGACACACATGACTAAGGTATAGATTCACCAGGAAGAGTAGATTAAACCCAGGAAGCCTGACTTTAGAAACCCCAAATGTATTCTTAACTACTGTTGTGGACTGTCTACCAAGCCAATGGGTCAGAACTCTTTAAGCAAGAATAAGTAATCCAAAGGGACTAAGATAAAACTCAGATGTTTTGGTATCTCATATTCTAGATTTCTATTACCAGTATATGATTCTGAAGTGAAGCCAAGGTAATATTAAACCTTACAGAAATAAATTAGATAAAATTTCTTCTATTTAATACCATAAAAGATTTCACTCTTTGAATATTTTTTTCTTCAAATAGTGGTACATACTGGAGGTGTTTACAGATCATAATTATTTGGTTTAGATACTGTAGGAAAAGAAATAATTCTGGTTTATTGATAAGATTACCTTCAAATAAAGACCTATCCCTAATTGTGGTCCCAGTGTCTTACAGTTCATTTCAGCTAATCTTTACCCAAAATACCTAAACACTTGAATGCATTAAGGAGCTTGCTGACCTGGAGCACGGCCATTCTGTTTGACTGTTTGTCAACTATAAGGGCTAGTTAGGCCTCTAAAAAGAAATACAGTTTGAGTTCTTTAAAATCTCCAACCATTGATATTTGAGAAGTATAGAAAAATTAATAAAATAAAATTGATTTAAAAGTCGTGTTGAATGCTTGTGAAATAAATATAGAATACTGTTTTATGCATTGTGAGGAACAGAGTTATAAGTGACAAAGTGGTCTCCATTAAGCACAAGATAGTAATAGAGTACATTTTGCTATATCCCTTACAGCAAGGGTGTCAAACTCATTTTCACTGGGGGCCACATCAGCCTCGTGGTTGCCTTCAAAGAGCCAAATGTAATTTTAGGACTGCATAAATGTAACTATTCCTTAACTGTTAAGGGGTTGAAATTACATTTGGCCCTTTGAAGGCAACTGCGAGGCTGATGTGGCCACCAGTGAAAATGAGTTTGATGCCCCTGCCTTACAGTCATTACTCATTAATCTTCATGCCTATTCCATGAGGTTGGATCTCAAATTATTATTATTTGTTGGACATAGAAACTGAGACTCTAAAAATTTAAGTGACCTATATACAAGGTTGCTCAGAGAGTTAGTGCCTAGGATTCACAGGTGAGATTCCTGGCTCCAGAGTCTTAGCCATAACATTAGCTGGGGCGGGGCGGCAGCGGGGGAAGAATCAACTCTCATGTCTTTGAAATAAGGAAAGCTATGGTAAGGGTTACAGTGGAGACAGGAACCATGTACTGTCCTGTTAAGGAATAGGTCATTAATAATAACTGAAGTGGAGATGGGTGGGTAGGGGGATGGTGTGAAGAAGGAATCTTCACTAGGTAGTATCTTGAATTACTAAGAAATAAGAAAATAGTGAGCTATTTTGGATCTTTGTAGTGAAGATTACCTAAGTTTTGTCAATACTTTTTATAGAGTATTCATATATTCAAAAATCTCAGAGAACAATGGAAACTCAGTTTTGTTCCTGACAATAACAAGTCATGATCTAAATCTAGGATTTCTAGGGAGCCAATTAAAGTCTTAATCTTTTTCTTATGACATTTCTGAATGTCATAACTATGACATAATATATATCCAGTGGCTCAAGGCAGAAACTTTGATGCCATCCTTGACTTCAATTTCTCCCTGTCTTCTACCATAAGTCCCTATCAAATATGCAGTCTAAAAAGCTCTGGAATCTTCCTGTTTTTCTAGCCCTTTCCACACTCCTCAAAGTCACTATTGTCTCTCAGCTGGTTAATATTCCTGGCTCTTTTCTGCTGTTCTTTCACTTGAAGCATGCAATGTTCCAATTCAATTGTTTAAGTGCTTTCTCAATGGTCTTTATGATATCTGCATGTCTCAACATCATCTAGGAGCTCCTGAAAGCCCTGACCCATGTTTTTTATCTAGCTTCATCTGTCATCTGTATACCTTTCTCAACCCTCCCCCAACCCTAGTCTATACTCCATGATCAGCCAGTATTCATTTATAACAGGTTAACGATTTCCCTTATGTCTCACTCTTACTACAGATTGGCTCTTCTGTCTGGAACAACCTTTCTCTCTCCCACACAGAGCCTTGTTCTGTACCACTTATTACTCTGGTCAACTCCTACACATCCATAGGTCTCTGCTTAGATGTTACATTCTTGGCAGTCTTCTTGAGTACAGTTCTCTTTCCAACTTCAGGGTGGATGTCTTCCTCTGGTTTTCTTTGATATTTTATACCATTTCAGCTGTATCATGTGTCTCTGTTTTGTTTCTAACTGAACTTCAACCTTTGAGAAGATAAACTGTATCCAAGCTCAGTGCCCAGCACCATGTTTCTGTTGTGATACTCGGTGAACGTATGGTGGTAATGAACTCCACTCTAGCTTTTAAGAGAAGAGCAGGAGTCCTCATTGGTACTGTGATGTGTGAGGGATATAATCACAGTTTCTTGTTTCTGTTGAGTTCTCTGGGAAGAAGAATGGTGGCATGGAAACAGCATGGTCTTTGGAGTTAAACCCAGGTTAGCAAAGACCAGAACTTCCTCTCTACCTCTTCTTGAAATCAACAGATGATTCTGATGTTTGAGCGTAAGGCATCCGTCACAGGTATCATTCATCATTTTCCTTCAAAAGAAGGATCTGTGCTAAGTGCACTGCTGAGTTGTATAAATCACAGCCCACTATGCCGCCGCGTTTAGTCTGATGAGAGAGAGAGAGACAAAGTGCTGGCAAACACTCAGAGAACTGATGGCCTTTCTTCTCTGACATGTCAGCCTGCTTGTACTGCCAACCACTGTGGCATCATTTATCTTTGTTACCTGCACCCTGGGTTAAGCGAGAATCAGGAACAGAAAAGTAACTTTGCTAGGTGAATTACTTTAGAAAGCTGAAGACACTGTCTTGGGGCCATTTATGTATTTCACTGTGATGCTTGCAGGTTATCTTATCCAATCCAGTTGTGACGTTGTGACAGGAGTGGAGGTACCACAAACCTTGCAGCTTTCTTAAACTTGGTGCACACCAACAATCAGTGTTTATCATACATGTAGTTACTAGTAGCCTAATAGGTTTTTCTCAGTACATGACAATTTCAATCATACCTCAGGAAGAAAATAAAGGGAAGATGTAATATATAAAACTTGTCTCCTCCCCCACCCCCCCCCATTCTCTCTGCCTCTGCCTTCCTTCCTCCCAGTAAGAGGAGGAATTTCTGGTGGAAAGAAGTAACACTTACAGAGAAGAGAAGGAATCCTCATTGGTACTATGATGTATGAGGGACAAGTTCACAGTTTCTTGTTTATGCTGAGTTCTGTGGAGAGAAATGGTAGCATAGAAAGAGCATAGACTTTGGAATTAAACCTGGGTTAGAATATTATCTTTGCACTTTCTGGGTGTAGCATATTTGGCAAGCTATTTTACCTCTATAATCCTCGCCTTTCTTAATTGTAAAAATCAATAATAATAACTGTCATACAAAGTGACTGTGTGAAGTAACCTTGGAATTACAGAATACTACAGGCACACAGATGCATGTGAGGTAACCATGTTGTAAGAACACAGAGATTTGTGGTTGAATTACTTTCACTTTAGCTTGGACCATATTGACAATGCCAGGACTGTGTTGACAAAGGAAAACCAAAGGCAAGTAGGATATGGTCCCTGCACTGAAGCGCTCACAGTCAAGTTTGGAAGGAGAAACCCACTTAGTGCAGGAGTGCATATGTCCTTTCTGCTAAACACTGCCTTCTTGTCTTTGTCTTTTTCCAAAGAACTAATACTCAGGTTTCATCAACAAACAATTAATTGCGGGTCTTTTATTTTGCCTTCCTTGCCAAATAATGAAACGTGCTGGTGAATACCTGTAATAATCTACTATCATACATGTTATCATGTATTAACAAAAAAATCTGTCTTGATAAAGGATAGTTTTTCCTCTTATGAGATTAACAATGCATTTCCTTAGACACAGTCAAGAAAGACATTATCTATAATATATTGTCATCTAATCTTATGACCTGATGTCTTAACTGTATCTTCTGTAACTCAAGTAGAAATTGCTCTTTGGGTACATTGAGACCTCAGTGCAGCAAGCAGGAGAAAAGAAGCTATGATGGAAAAAAAACAGAAGACAAAAATCCAAAGGCAAAGGGGGGTGATTCATCCATGGTGTTGTTTCTTAAGAGCAATCAGTGGGCTTGGTTTGTTTGACTTGATTCATAAGTGGGCCAGTAAGCAAGCAGTGCAATTCTGTGGCTGATGTGGCCCACATGCACTGGTGAGGCTCACAGTCAGTGGGGGGTGGGGGGTGGGGGGCAGCTTTGTGTTTATAAGACATTTGTCAAATTTAGAGAAGACATTTAATCTCTGAGTGAATATATTCAGAAAATGATCTATATTCCCTGGAGTAGAGTTGGAAAATGTTGATATAGTTGTTCTTAAATCTAACTACTATTCTTCGGAATAAGCTGAAATGCTTTTTCAAAACAAAACAAAAATAATGTCTAAGATCCTTCTCCCAAACCAATTAAATCAGTCTCTGGGATAGAGTGATTTTATTATAAAAATTTTTAAACATACAGCAAAATTTAAAGAATTTTACATCGAACATCTATATATTTCCCATGTGGATTCTACATTGAAAAGTTTGCTGACTTGCTAAGTCATAGTCATCTCTGTAATCATCCAGCAATCCATTCTATTTTTGGTGCATTTTAAAGTAAATTGCAGGTATTAGCACACTTTCCCTTCAATATGTCATCAATAAGAATACAATATTATTTACAACTTTTTTTAATGCAAAATTTACCTACAGTGAAATATGCATACCTGAAGTGTCCAATTGCTGAGTTTGTCAACAAAAGCATACGGCGCTGTATCTCAGACTTCTGTCTCAGTACAGAATATCGCCATGACTACAGAAAGTTCCCTCATGCCACTCTAGCTGCTGTTCCCAGAGGCTGTCATTATTCTGATTTTTCTCCCACCAGAGATTAATTGTTGCCTTTCTGAGAATTTTATACAAATGAGATACTGTGTACTATTTGGTGTAAGGCATTGTTCACTTTGCATAATGTTTTTAAGCTTTATCCAGGCTATTGCCTCTCATAGTATTTTCCTTTTTATAACTGAATAGGGCTGTATTACATAAATATACTGCAATGTGTTTACACATCCTCCTTTCGATGGGCACTTTGGCTGCTTCCAGATTTTAGCTGTTATAACTAAACCTACTATGGACGTGCTTACACAGTCCTTTTGTATTCATACACTTTCATTTTTCTAGGAGTAGAATCACTAGGGCATAATGCAAATTCAGTTCAGGTTTTAAGGAAGTCCCTGAATTTTTTTTCTAGGTGATTGTACCATTTTGCATTCCCACTAATAATTTATGAGGTAATTCTAGTTGTTCCACAAGCACATCAATATTCAGTGTCATTAATCTTTTTAAGTTATAGTCATTCTGGTAGATACATATGGGTATCTCATTGTGATGACCAATTATGTTAACTAATTTTCCTATACTTATTGACCATTTATATATCTTTTTTTCTGAAGTGACTTTCAACTTGTTTGTCCACTTTTTATTACATTCTTTTCTTCTTACTATGAGGTTAGTGTTTTTTTGTTTGGTTGGTTTCTACATATTCAAGATACTGGTGCTTTTTCAGATATATGTTTTGTGAAACATTTTCTTCCTGTGGCTTCATAATTCATTTCTTCATGATATCATTCAGTGAGAGAAAGCTTACATTTTATTAAACTCTAATATGAGTGTACATATATATGTATGTATATTTCTTTTATAGTCACTGATTTTTTAGACTGATCTAAGAAAAATTCCTTTTTAAAAACTGTGCAGGTGATTCCAATTTACAGCCAAAATTGAGACTGCCTGCATTATAGCAATCAGGGCATTTCTATGGCAAGCTATAGAACTAATCATTATACAAAACCACTGCCTTTTGCAGCAATTTGTTTACTTGAGAGAAAGGTTGGTTGTAAGAGACAAGCACCAAGGTTTCATCCCAGGGCACTAAGCTTATGGTAGCTAGTGAATTCCAAGCCCCCTCATAGTTCCTAACAAGCTTCATGACTAGATCATGATTCCTTTAGATACTGGGCGAGATAGGAGTTGTAAGATTGGGGCATAAGTGACTATATTTGAGCAGGAAAAATGAGAATTAGGGATTGAAATTCTAAACAGCTGAATCTTCAGCATCCTATCCCCTTCAGGAATAGATTCAGTATACTGGGTTATATAATTTTCCTGTACTATTGGTATGAAAGAAGTTATGGGAAAAAGAAAAATTTAAGTTATAAAACTTTATTGGTAATTTGTGGTTAAGTTTGAGCTTAACTTGTATCAGGACCACAAAATTAAAATATTCAGTGAGTAAGGACAGATTAGTTCATGATAGAACAGGTTTGATTCGGACTCCAGCCTACAGGGTCCATGTGTTGTGACCGTGACGAACAAATTCACACAGACTACAGAAGTCCTATAGAGAAAAAGGGATGGCATGGCTGTTCTCTGAGTGAGAGAGGGCCCCGACCCCTGCTTGGACAGGCTTTTATTGCTTTTCTGGGTACATTACATTGAGGATGGTCCTCATTTACTATGCACAGGTTCACTTTAGGTGGTTACCTTTTACAGATAACAAAGGAAACAATGTTGCTAATTACTTCAAAGAAAAGGATGTTGCAGATTACGGGAGGTTTAGCACAGATTTGAGGAAGTTACTTTAGAGATATGCAGTAAACATTTGCTGCCTCAATTCAGGGTGAGGGAGTTTTAGCAAAAGCAAGTCTCATAGCAGCCTAGGTACAATGCAAGCCTGATTCCCCATGGGAAAACTGATCTGTGAGTGTGAGTCCTGTGTGCTGACTCACTCCCCACTGGATTTTCCGAGTTAGCATGGGCTACATTCCCCACGCTACATGGAACGGTTCCCTATACAGGTTCCCATTAGTAAACGTTTAATTTACATTAGAAGTTGGCAAACTGTGGCAGATGGACAAAATCTGTTCCACTCTCTGGGAACATAGCCACCTCCTTTGTTTACTTATTGTCTATGGCAATTTTTATAAAATAGCTGTTGAGTATTTTTGACTGGTAGTATGACACACAAAGTCGAAATATTTATTATTCATCCTTTTATAGAAGAGCATACTGGAACCTGATATTTATTAGTTTTGTGTTGTATATGTCTATAATAGGTGTTTCATGTCCATTCCAGAGTTGCAGAAACTAAAGCTCACTAAGGTCAGATGACTCGTTCAAGGCCGTAAAGGGAAGAACTAGAACTTCAGTGACTTCAGTATATATACTCATTCTACAGTCCCTCTCTCAGTTATACAGAACTTAAGACAAATCCAATAATTATGGTTATTGAAATGCTTTGTAAGGCATTAGACATTGGAAAACAAAACTAGTTGATAGAATGTTTAAAGATTATAAGAAAATTTGGATAATTAATAGCATTTAGACAAAGGATATTTACATTCTATGAGCAGAGTCTGATCTGAGTTTTTCAGTCATATATTTACTATCAATTCCTTCTTTGGAACAAAGCAATAGGACACATGTAAGACACTGTGATGCAAGGCAGAAATGGATCAGTATCAAATCTGCATGCAGAGTAGGGAGAACCTTTGGGTTTGAAAGGGACGTATAATAGAAGAAATAACATTTTAACCATCCCTTGGCAAATAGGTAGAATCTAGACTTGTAATATTGCAGGAAAGGAATTCAGTACACATATAAAGAGGTTATAGTTCAATTTTTCTAGAAAGTAGACTACCGAAAGTGTTGCTAAGAATAATATAGAGAAGAAGGTCAATGTTAGATCATAGAAGGTCTTTAATGCTTCATTAAGAAGCTTCAAATAAATAAAGAAGGTTTATACCTAGGACCAACCATCTTAACTTGCATGGAACTCAAATAATTCCTGTGATGCAGGATTTTTAATGCTAATTCTAGAACAGTGCAGGGAAAATTGTGTTGGTTTGGGCATTTTATTTATACTATCACACATACACACACACTCCTAGAGTAGCATATATTCCTGCACAGATAATACGGTACCATAATACTTTCTAATCCTATGTTAATATTTAATGAAAACCATCTAAGGGATCATAAGGAAAGAAGGGATGAATCAAGTCAACTGGAATTCACTTGAGAATGATGTGAGGATTAGCTGCTGAATTCATTATCAATTATATTTCATTTTAGAAGATCCCAGCATTACTGATATGCAATATAATAACTATAGAAAAGGGATACAGACCAGAGAGGTTAATTAATAAAACATCCATTTCTAAGAAAAAAAAGCAACAAGTAATCAGGCAGTCTCCTTGGTAAACTGGTTTTAAGATACAGTTTTTTTTTTTTAATTTATCTCATTGTGTTCTTTGTTCTATATTAATAAAGAGTTTTAAATTGCTACTAACATATTGGACATTACAAACTTTGATTACTTAAGGGCACTTGATACAGTAACACTTGATTTATTCATTTTTTGCTCATTTAATCAATCACTCAAGGGAGAGTTTATAAGAGTCTACTAAATGTGGGAAAAAATGAGATAAGATAAATGCTTTATACTCAAGTATCTCAAGATCCCTTTAGTAAAAGAAATATATAAATGTATAATACCAAAGCAAAAAGGTAAAAAATAAAAATAATGTATGCCAGGTTTTATGGAAGAAAGGAATTTCCACTTTAGATAAAATAGTCAAAGAAGGCTTCACAGAAGAGGTGACAAGTGAGAGGAGCCTGCATAGACAATGAGGCATATGTCAGTGTCTTACAGAGGACATCTACTTGCAGAGGAATTAAAGAAAATGATGATGGAAATAGATATGAGACTGAACTAACTGAACTAGCAGACAGGCAGCTAGGACCTGATGAAACATGTGGCATATTTATTGAGAAAGAAGAGGAAGATGGTGATGGCAAAAGCAGGGCAATCTCTGGTGTAGACCATGGAGAAAAGCATGTGCCTGCCAGTCTGAAGGGCTTCCACTGCAGACTGAGGGCCAGGAGTAAGGTAGCATCGAAAGGGTCACAGATGCTCTGAAGCAAGATCTGAAGACTAAGAAGTAGCAAAAGAGACTGTGCAAAAGTTAGGCAAAAATTAGAACACTGTGAATCTCAGCGCCAGCTAGAAATGTGACCATGTGTATGCATTGTTGTGGAGATGATGGGTTAGTGTATGTGCTCTTGACAGCAAGTTGGCACTCTTCAGGGAAAGCAAGGGTCTGCGGACTCTGTGGCCTAGCAATTCTACTTCTGGGTGTATGTCCCCAAGAAAGTGTTGTGCAGATCTGTAAGGTGGTTTTCACAAGGTGGTTTATTCTAATGGTATTTGTGGCAGTAAAAATTTGAAGGCAATGTGGGTGAGGACCCATCCTTGGTAGAATGGATAGATAAAATTTGGAAGAGTAATAAGCAAATTAGCACATAGAGCAACTTGGGGGATCTGAAAGTATAGTGCTTAGAACAATAAATATAGTAGAAAACAGAATGACATTTATAACACAATTTCATTTTACATATTAAATATAACATGCCCAAAACAAGAGTACAGTCAGTTTTTCATAATTCGACACATTCTTTTCTACAAATAATCTCACAATAAAAACTACAGTGATTCTGAAGAAAATGGATTTGGGACAACACTCAGAAATTTTGTCAGTGGCATTAAAAACAATCAGAATCAAAAGCTGCAGCACTAGTAGATCAAGATAAACAATTTTTAAAAATACATACTACCATATATACACATTACAACTGTTACATGAGAAAGACTAGGAGTTTTCTTGTGAAAACAGGCATGGTAAGGCTTGCAGCTTGTGAGTTATTATGAGGTGGTGGAACGAGACTTGTCCACACTTAGATG
Source organism: Trachops cirrhosus (assembly GCA_028533065.1). Classification (NCBI taxonomy): domain Eukaryota; kingdom Metazoa; phylum Chordata; class Mammalia; order Chiroptera; family Phyllostomidae; genus Trachops; species Trachops cirrhosus. The sequence goes on along the minus strand of CM052543.1, from coordinate 46,408,783 downwards.
GAAAGTGGTAATGCAGATGTGAGAGTGTATGGGTCATAACACAGGATGGAATGAGGTGGCTGATAGGTGTTTGGGGAGTTGTGTGTCTTTTGTGTATTCCTATGGGGTTCCAATCAATGGGGTGCAGTTTTCTGCATTCACCTAGTGTTTCTCCTGGACAGAATTACACAGAAAGTAAAATTTGTGTTATCCTCAAATTATTCTGTGTTAATGGCATTGGAACAAATTCATGATTACAAAACAAACATTATAGCAGAAATGGCTGTATGGACACATGAAAATGAATGAGAATACAGCATTGTAAAAGAAGAAATATATAAATATGTAAAACAAAGGAAGAGTCCTTCTTGAACCAATGATAACTGATAAATGTTCCTGAAGTAAGAAGATTAATCAATTATCTGCTACTTTTACTCAAGAAAAAAATATATGGGGGCAGAGGGTAAAACTGTATGGTCAGGGTGCATTTTTTTTTTTCAGGAAAGAGTCCATAAGAAATTCCAGAGTACCTGAGATTGTTTCCATGTGTTGTCAGCACTAACCAAAAGACTTTATAAAAGAGAGGGGAGGGCTGCAGAGGGCTTAACTCCAGGTGTTGACAATGAGGAAGCACGTTAGAGATGAAGGGTCAGCATCAGGAGGGCAGAGGATGCTCCACAGCATGATCAGTTGGAACTTGAGACAGAAAGAGAGTATTGGAAGAAAAGGTATCAACACAGGTAACAGTTGATAATAAACAGGAAGTTGATCTCTAAGTCAGCCAAAGGCACAAATCTGAGTAAAGCTTCCCCACATTTTGAGTTTTGTGAGTGGTAATGCTCATAAATCCTTCCCCATATATGCCTCACCCAAAAGAGCAAGCCGATTATATAGCCGAAAATCATCAATGCTATGGAGCTGTGGAGAATACGCAATAATTTAGTGACTCACTGGCGCTCAGCTTGATCGCGGAACACAGAGGGATGATTATGGATGAACACAGAAACTGTAAAAGGAGATGTGAAAAGTAGTCTGCAGAGAAAATAAAAATTGCAGATTCAAGGACGAAAATGAGAAACCAGCCTCTGGATGGTAATGAACAATAAGACGGTTGATAGTAAAAATGAAAGGTGATAATGAATCACTTTTACACAGATGCATATTCAATGGTATGATAAGGCTTTAAAAAAGAAAAGAAGTGCATTCTGGAGATGAAAAGATACTGCAGATGGAGCAGACAGCTAATATTTCCCCTTTGGAATGATGTGGACTGGACTACAACATAGAAATGTGCACTCTAAAGTAAAGCTAAAGCATTTTTATGAAAGGTTAGATACAATACCAAGAGCATATAAAGAATGAAGGGAGAGAATAAAGAAAAGCGTGCTCCTACTAAGGACTGGATAATCTGATGCAGATGTTAAATCATTTACCTACCAAGTTAATATGATTATTGGATAACATAGATCTCCGGTGGGATCCTCTTTACCTTTCAAAACCTACAAGGCATTGAGTTTAGCTCTCACTGCCTACAGGGCTGCAGACATGTACTGCTCCTGTTTCTAAATTTCTGTTTCCCCATATATATCTGAATTTCTGTTTTCATGGCTGCCTCAATGTTTAGGTACCTGCTCTCCCCTGAGTCATCTTTGTTGACCTACACGTGGAACGCAAGCTCTCCCATGTTTCTAAAGTCAACACTGATAAATAAATATGTCTGAGTCTCTGAGGTAGCCCTTGAGGTGTAGTGTAAAACAGAGAAAGCTTTTTATCACTCAGTGTAGACCTTGCTCTCACAATGCCCTTAGGTGCTACACAAGTGTGGAGTTTTATAAATCTTTAACCCTAGTGACTAGTGACTCCCAATTCAGGTCTTCTTGTGCCCTCCCTCCCCTTCTTTTCTTCTCAGTTCTTTTCTTTCCTCCTCCTTTCCAAGTTTAGTTGTCCCATGTAGAGCAGTTTGTCCCTCTTCTCTGAAGCTGTGGTGCCAATCAACTAACACCAGAGCTTATCAACATGTTTTTCCATAAAACAGTCTCCTTCCTAATAGAAATTCTGTTTGTCAGAATGGTAAATTCTTTTACTTCTTTACACCTATTTTTATGGATGACAGTGAAGGTTTAGCTAGGTTAAATGACAAATATGGAAGATCATAAAGCTAGTAAAGAGGTTGCACTAGTACTCAAAAGCTGGTTTAAAAAATTAAAAAAAAAGGAAGCCTATTTGGAGAGTTCCTGATGGAACAGGCATAGTTCCAGGTGCATCCTTCAGTTAACTACAGAATGACCTGTGAGGTCCTATTTGTCTCCCTCATTGTAAGATGAGGAGACTGAGATTCAAAGAATATGAAACCATTTTCAAAGTGAAACTAGTACTTGACATATTTAAGTTTTCTGGGTGATGCAAAGAAGAGAAAGGCAAAGACAAATATGGGAAAAGGAGAGTCTGCTCTAGATGATATTTGGTGATTGAAGGGCTATGGGGATTTCATTTTAGTGTGATAGTTTAGTGTGCACTTTGAGAGCGCACAGGTTCCTGTCTGCATTTTTATATTTTCTAGTTCATGAAATTGATGCATTTCTCTCTTTCTCTTGTTCTTCATTTTCTGGCTATTGGGAGGTCCAGTTATTTTTGGATTATGAATACTAGCAACAAAAAGGATCTCCTCTCCCTGGTTCGACCAGCTGCTCTCTCATTTCCCCCAAAAGGCTGGCAGCGTGAGGGCAGTTTTGGACTTGCCTGTCAGAATAGGGGTCTTTGTCATCAATCTCTCTCTGCGTGTGGAGGAGAAGTGTGGCTAGCAAAACTTGCATCTGCAAAATTGCTTTTAAGGTGGGAAAAGATTATTTACATGTTTCCTTCTTTAGAGATTGCCACTTAGAGGGGTCTGTGATGGGCCTGGGTGAGACTGAAAAGTGAAATATGAATAAGCTATCACAGTATCCTAGCAGGAGCCTCATGGAGGCTTTTTTGCTGCCCCACCGAGGCCATATTTCTGGCTCCAGCAGTTTCTTGGTGTCTTTCTCTTCTTCCAAGCCAAGGCCATGGAATGAATGTCCCCTCCCTCCTGTGCTTTCCCAATACTGCAGTATGTGGCACAGTCTTCCCAAACCTTCCTTTCCACACCACCCCTGCAGGCCAGCTCATAGGATCTTTTCCTTTTAAGGTACTGAGAGAGATGCCTACTTTGGCAACAAGAACACAGTGTTGAGGCAGCACTGGGGTTCAAATTTCAGCTCACCCTTTTCCTAGTTGTGTGCCTTTGGACAAGTGGCTCAAACTACCTGTGCTTCAGTTTCCTTGCCCATCAACAAGAATTGATGATAATAGTGTCTATCTCATAGGGTTAATATGAAGATTAACTGGTGTTTCTAAAGTAATTGTAGTAGTACATGATGTACAGCAGGTATTATAAAAGCACCTGTTAGATTAGAAAAATGCAATACGTAGTCTCTGAGGATAAGTAGAACCTTGCCCAGCCCCATGGGTCTGGATTTGTTGCTCCTTCCTAGCTCCCCTCATGCTTCCTTTCTTGATATATATCCCACTTTATTGAAATGACCTGTATTCTCAACTAACTACAGACTGGTGTGTGAAGAACTCTATTATTTTTGTGTCCATTGTCTATCATTTCATAATTGACTATGGTCCTTACAGTTTCAGTCACTTGCCTACATTGTAAATTCACTTTTAGGAAAGTAAATGTTTTTTAAAAGGATTGAGCATCTGCCCCTTGTTATTTTCATTTCTGACTTCTAATAAAAAGCCCAAGGAATACCTCTTCTCAGAAGAATCCCGCCTCACCATCATAAGCAAAAATACCATCCAGTACAAAACACAGAAGACATGAGGCCCTCCACACTGGGCCTCGGCCTGTGCCTGTTTTCAGAGGATCTGCCTTGGGAATGATCCCCTCTCAGCTTTTCCTTCTGTTACCTGTAGTGATTTCAAATTAGGGTGGATCAAGGTCATTCAAATACCTTAGAGAACACATGTAGGGACCAGTGAGGTAGAACTGAAGAGTTTGGAAAAGACCCAGGTTATTTTGAGCAAACTGGGGGCTGAAAGATCTGGAGCTGCTTAGAACTGCCTAATTTCCCTGGGGAAGCTCCTGGCAAGTGTTGTGCCATTGGTAAGACCACACAGCTAATGCAATTTGGCACGGCTGAGAAAAAATGTGCTTAACAGGAGATGAACTCATTGCCGGGAACTTCCACCCTGGAAACAAATATAACAGAAATTTACGATAAACTACTTTGCATGTATCTGCCCATGTTGTAAGTACATAAAGAGAAGCTTCAGAAAGGACAAACATAATTCTCATTATCAGTGATAGTGAATAATAGCTTTAAAAGACCAAATGCAGAACTTCACAGATTTAGTGAAGAATTTTGCACTTAGAGATACTTTATGAATACATGTTTGTGTATACATACACACACACAAACATATATATGTATATATTTGTATTTCAATGTATAGAAAAATGTGTTTTTATAGTACGTTTCATCTGAAAAAAATGCAAATAACTGTTCAGTGATAGAATGACTGCTTCCAAGCTACCCTCACCTGTTTGTCCAGGTCTAGAGACACCTGTGTTCCTCACCACACTTTGATGTCAGAACAACCCAACAGCACTATGGAAAGAACACTGGCTCAGCAGACACACAGACAGACCTGAGTTTGAACTTTAGCTCCTCCATGTACTTGATGTATGTGCCTACACAAGTCAGTCAGTATCTGTGAGCCTGGGGTTTTCAGCTATAATAACTAGGGGTAATTGAAAATATCAACCTCTCTGAGAAGTTGGGAGAACCAAATGAGAAAATGTCACTAAATTGTATATCTTAATTATTTTCAGTTAATACAATCCACTAAGTGTTTATTGACTCTTCTGATCTATGGTGGAGCAAACACCCCAGCATAGTGACAATAGCCTATGTGTTCTTGGAAGAATGAGAATTTGCCATCTTCTCCTTACCTTAGGCTCTATGATACATTTTATAGGCTTTCTGTTACCCAAAGAGAAGAGTACACACAAGGCAATTTCTTAAGGACTTTCTTAAGGACTGCTACCATAGCTACCCTATATTTTATCCTACAAAGGAGCTTTAAATAGAAGTCAATAAATATTTGTGGAATGAACTAATTGAAAACTAACAAACCTGAGTCCTTAGTTAACAAGGTTTTGTTATTGTATTTTCCTATGCTCCACTAAAGAGGAAAAAACCCAAACAGACAAACAATGGCAAGTTAATATTGGAATTTAAGGGAATTTAATTGTGCATGAACACATGTGTTAATTTCTAAAGTATGTTCTGGGGTAAAGATGCAGTAGGATACAAATTTCCTATTTATTCTGTATGTATCTTTCACTCTAGGTTATGAGAATTATCTTTAGAAAGATGACTTTTAGACAGAACATTCAATTACTAGCAATAAATAAATGCATAGAAATGTTAGTATGGAGGGCATTGTCAAGGGGAAGAAAGGAGAAGGAACATTAGATTGGTTCTCAGACATCTGAGTTTTGTTCTGCCAGTTAACTATGTCAGCTTGGATAAGTTACTTCCCCTCTCTGAGCCAGTTTTCTTCTCAGCATAATGAGGGGATTGGATTTCATAATTTATAAATTATTTTTCAGTGTTAAAAGCTTTATAATTATTGGCTATAAGTTTGGTTGTGATGCTTTGGAAATTCTTGTGAATTCCTCTGTTACAGCACTTGACAACATACAGAGGGATGATGTGTTTAGATATCTGTGTTTCACTAGGCTGTGAACTTCTCTAGGGCCTGGCTTTGGGCCTAAAACAGAGTCAGGTTTAAAGTATTAACCAATTTCCATTAATTATAATGCTCATACATATCAAGAAGTTTCCAAGTTTGAATTGTGATTTAGTTCATCTTTTTAAAAAAATGACAGCTAATGACAATTTTGAAGTTGTTTTAGATCCTATGACTTTTTAAATTCACTTCAGGTAAATATAATGATCAAGAAGTTTAAAATTGAATGGCTAAAAATGATTTGGTCACCTGTTTTTTAAAGGGCATAGGTGTACTGTGCTAAAAGCATCCCCTTTCTTCTTTGCATTGGGCCATGTGCAGCATATATGCCTCTACCTTTAAACTTGCTGCAGTCAACATTTTTATGTGTAGTTTTGCCTAAGACATAGTAAACACTTCATCAGATGCAAGGCTGACAGGAATCTGGGAAGGAAACTGCATACTGTCTCTGACTGAATCATGATCCAAAGAGATTTTAACAGGTTACAATGATAATACAGTTTAATTTTCACAAAATGCAGACCAACAAAGATGAACGCTGTTATCCAGAGACCTGAAAAACCAAATGTGTTTAGACAGGATCAGGCATATATGGCCTGGTGATTACAAATGTAAATTATCTTAAAGGTTCTAAAATAATTATGGGGAGAATTATAACAATAGCATGCATCATTTTTTGAACGCTTATTATGTGCCAGCCACTATCCCAAATGCTTCCTCTCCACATTCTAAGACCCACTCCTTTCCAGTATGTAATGTGGGAAGGTCATTGAAGACAACCAGTGATAGGATTCCCATAATGCTGCCTGATCTTATAATGCATTAAAATAGTTCGGTAGGCAGTCCCCCTTGTTCTAAGTCAATCAAACCTGATTGAATTTTGTGTTAGGTTTATATTTCACAGTTTCATAAATATATAGAAAATACGTTTCAGGGGAAGGTGAGAGGTCTTGTAACCTTATTTTCTGCAAATTAGGATAAAAAGTGGAAAGGAGATACGATCACTGTTATTAAATACTGAAAATATTACCATATGTGAATGTTGGGTTAAGCCTCTTTTTCTAGATCCTGAAGAAAGAAGCAGAATGAAGAGAGAAAGGAATATAAAAATGAATCTTGGTCTAACAGTGACAAAAACTGAGTTCTGTTCTAATTTGAAGGAGGTACTGCTAAATGAATGAAGGGTCTGTTGTTGAAAGTGTACAGAGATAAACTGGACATTCACTGATGGGAAGGGAATAGTGGATGTTGATTGGTGATAGAAAAAATATTTCAAGATTAATTCCCAACCACTAATTTAATTATTCTGTGATTATATATCAAGAGTACTTTAGCATTTGTAATCAAAAGGTTTTTTTAATTATTTATCTAAAGCTACTTCATATAAAACTCTTCTACATATTATATAAATATAGTTATAATCCCTGACTCCTAAAACAATATAATTAAAATAATTTCATAATGTATTGCTTTCAATTCTTTTAATTTACTTCATATAATAACCCTACTTTTAGGCATTATTTTACACATTGTCAAATGATAACACAGACAGTCAGAGAAGTTAAGCAAAATGTCCAATATTGGACTATTAATTAGTAGTGGCTCCATATTTCAAACACAAAAAATTAACAATTCTAAATAATGACTCTTTCTCCATATTTTCTTAAATATCTGAAAATTAGAGCAATTTTGAGAAGGCCTTTAGTTTTGAATCTTAATAGTCACACACATTTGTTTTGAATCTTTTTAATAATAATAGTCATACATATTGTGAAAATTTTTTAAGAAGTAAAAAACAATGAAAAGTAGAGTAATATTCATAGCCCCACAGCTTGTAAAGTATTCTTAATATTGTAATATATGATTCTGTGGCAGTTGCATACATATAGTTTATGAACTATAAGCAGGCATAATTACAAATAAATGTTACAGACAAATATTATACAAACAAATATGTATAATTTTTAAGATGAAAATGAGACTAACTATGCTATGGTTGTCAGGAAATAAAATGTGCTTTGTCAGGAAATAAAATGCAAGCATAGTCTAATATCACTAAATATTCTTCTGAAACAATAAATTTTATTTGCTTCAGCCTACAAAAGATACTGAGAGGACATAAAATCTATTGTCATTGACATGATAGTGGAATCATTTCCTTGGGACATTGAGACTCATTGTCTGTCATTCTAGGGAGAGAAGGAGATATTTACTCCCTCCACTCTCAGGACTGGAGATGGATCAGGGGCAGCTTAAAACAGTCTCTGGTTTCCCTTTGAACTCCAGCCTGCCGATCCAGCCCCCATCCAACACTAATACTCTGCTCTAAACGCTTTGGTTTCATTCTCCCCTCTGGATTGGCCAAATGCATTCCAGGCTCAGATCCTGAGCACTCGACACTCAGGATCTGAAAAGCTTTCCTTAGATGTACATTTAGATCCTACTCTAACATGGCCATCTAAGAGGGTGTCTTTCCTGCCATGTTTAGCTCCGGTCTCCCTGCCCTTTCTTTCCGCTTTCCCACCATGCTACCTTTCAAATTTCTGTATCCCACTTCACTGCCTGCAGTCATGGCATAGTGCACTTACTCCTTGGTATTGTCCTCCTTCATTAAGTATAAGGGAAACATAGTGCTTTCATCTTGTCAACAGAAACACAGAAGAAAAGCTGTAGAGTGGGGCACCCATCATACACTTCCTGCATGAATGAGTGAGTGAGTGGCTTGTACCACATGGCTGGCAAAGAGAGTCTATTTTATTTGGGGCAGGTTAGGAAGTCAGGGAAGGATTTTAAACTGCTTTGTAAGGGAGATCATTGAAGAGGTTTGGAACTTAGCACAAAGGTGGATTTGTTCCTTTACACTGGAGTTTTGTGGGGAAAACACAGAACAGAAGTCATCCTGATGAAAGGCCAGGAGGGAAAGGCCAGTTTGCCAACGTGATGAGCCAGCAGAGCCAGATGGAAGGGGGCAGGGGAAGAGTCCTTCCACAGTGGTGCCCAATGGGCAGATCTGGAAAACTAAGGCCAGGTTCAGGTAATAACATCGTCTTTTTTGTGCACTTTCATACTCGTATGGTTGGATATCTTTAAAGGGCACAGAATAAGAAGGAACAATCATTTAATTTTTTTCAATTATAGTTGACGTTCAATATTATATTAATTTCAGGTGTACAGGATAGTGGTTAGGCATTCTTAGAACTTACAAATTTGATCATCCTGATCAGTCCAGCACCCTTCTTACATCATACATGGTCATTACAATATTATTGATTACATTCCCTATGCCGTACTTTACATCCCTGTGACTATTTTGTAAAAGGAACACTCTTATTTTTATCCAAATAACAGTAAGCTCGTCCAGTGTCTATGTGAACAGATAATACAAGTTTCCAAAATTTCCTATTTGCTTGCATTTTTAAGGTTCCATAAAAGAAAATGCAATCAATTTGTGATCTTTGAGAAAAGAGTTATCCATCAGCATTAGTCTTGATGAGGCTATATAGATTTTTTAAGAAAGACACTTCTGCAAAGGTGATAACATAGTTAGCTCCCTGTCATGCAGTATAATTGATAGCATTATTCAAAATGAGGGGACTTCGGTGTTAGTAGACAAATGAACAGTGTGCTCTGAGCAGAATCCTACCACTTCTGGGACAGCAACCCACATCCAGAATTAGACTAAAGGGAAAGGGAGGGGTGGGAGACCTCATGGCTAAGGATGCAGTAAAGACAGACAAGCTTTACAATGTGACATTGGTCATTAAATTAGGCTCAACAACCTCATGGGCCTGAAAGTAAGACAGGTTGTTTAAAGGAAACCCGTATTTCTTATGCTCATTTCTTATATTTATTAAGTTATTCTGAGTTTATAGTTCCTATTAGTAGCTCTACTTGAGCTCTTGTAAACCTGGTAATACACAACACTTAAAAAATATTACATGAATAGGGGATTTCTGTTGGTATTCTACAGTTTGGATGAGCACCAAGACAGTTTAATAGATACAGGCTGGCAAGAATGATAAGAACATGCTTACCAGCACATGTAGTCAAAAGTAATGATATAGCTGGATTGGGGGGGCATGAGGAGAAAGGCAGAAAATCAAATGAGGGAGAAGCATGAAGATGTCAGGGAACAGGGCCCAGACCTCTGGTCACACTTTGAGAAGCAGATGTGGAAGCAGCCAGTGATCTTGTCCTCCATGAGGACTGGATTGGGAGAAAACATACCTGTCTGTGATGCTGAAAGAAAATTTGTCAAAGGGGTGAAATGGGATTTCCCCCCTTATTCCTGGTTTCTTACCAGATAGAATAAGACCCTTGAAGCCATAAAAATCTTGGTTCAGATTCTGTCTCTTTTATTTGTTCTATGTATTATTTTTGGACATTATTTAAACTCCTAGGGTATAAGTCTCATGCATACAGTGAAGTCAAGGCAACTGATTTGTGGAATCACTGACAGGAGTAAATCAGATAAGTTGTGTAAAGGAGTCGGTGTGATGCCTGGAACAGGACCATCACTGGCAGTGCTGAGGCTACACCCCGCGCAATTACTAAAGGACACCATTTGCATCTGTGTAGGAGAAATTTTTAGCTAGCCTCTATGATATATACACATATCTTCACTGAGGATCTTGGAGTAGCAACTTCTAAGTTCAATGGCTACTCAACACCATCTCCAGGTGTCCACTTGGGGCGCACCAAAGGAAGATCATTGGCCATTAATTTCTCACATACTTTCTGTAGAAAGCAGAAATGAGAAATTAGGCTGAGGCCAAATTGTGGATCAATGGCGTGTACCATTTCCTCCACCTATAATGGGATCATCCCTCATAAAGTCAGACTTGTGCAACTAGTTGGAACGGTTTCCATGATGCCTCACATGCCTTGTCACACCAAGCTGCATTAGATGCCTGTCTCACAGGTTACCACAGCCCCATCATTGTTCCCACAGGTGAAATCTCATGGGAACCTGCCACTTTGTTATTTTTTGTGACTCTACCACAACATGAATTTGTTAAAGTTCTTATTTATCTCTATATGTTTAGTTCCTATACAATGTCCAGCACAGTTACTCTTCTGCATGTGCTTGTTAAATGAATGAGTACACAGACTGTTATGTGTAAATGCACTATAGAATGACCTTGAGAAAGTTACTAAACCCTCTGAGCCTCAGCTTCCTCATCTGCAAAATGGGAGGAAATGCTTACCTAGCAAGTATATTAAGCTGAGCAAAACACCTGGGCCACAGCATGCACTCAGTAAGTGGCACCATATTCATTATTATATTATTTCAATAATAATACTTAGATATAGTAAAACACATAATTATTGAACAGTTTTTAAACACTTAGTGTAAAAGAACGCATGCTGTGGAGCCCCTTAATTGCTGAGACTCCTGTCTCCCTGCCAGACGCTATTTGCCTGTTTCATACCACAAGGACCCACCCCTATTTCCTCTCCACACTCCATCACAAGTTGTTACATTTATTCTGTATGAAACACACAAACCCATTAAGTCTAATGAATATCCATTCTGACATTATGCTACTTAAATATGTGCCTAATGATTTTGCTTTTAACAGTGACCCTGTGTTTCGAAAAGTTAGAGCTAAACATCATTTTAATATTCCTGAAATCCAGATAGTTGCAGTTAATTTTCTGCCAACACTTTTAGGCACTGATTGTATATAACCCACCGGTCACTACAGAGGTATACAAACGTGAGTATGGCTCTGCCTCAGTGATTTCCAACATTTTTCATCTCATGGCACACATAAAACTAATTACTGAAATTCGGCAGCACACAATAGCAATATACTTTTTGCTGATCTGACAAAGAATAGGTATAATTTGATTTATTCACATTGATGGCTATTGTTGTGTTGGCTGTTGTCATTTGACAATCTAGGGAAAACAGGTCAGTGCTCCTTATTAAATAGGAGGGGGACCCCCTAAAAAACAACCTAGAATTATCTTCTTGAGGGTGAGTCCCTTGTAGTACAGGCTTCCCCCACTAGGTGACTGTTCTAAAAATCTCTCTGTAGCAGTGTACCAACTGGCATTGTTGTGAGAGGCTGTGTTCAGCTTCATTGAATTTTTTTTGAGATCCTTTCAGTGTGTTTGCCCACTTCCTGATGGGTGGTTTAGGCATGCACCTCCCCACACCACGCTAAATGTTCAGCAGTTTTTGACCAAAAATGGCATGACCCCTGTGCCCCACCCTCCCTATTCACCTGATGTCACCCCCAGTGACTTGTTTGTTTGTTTCCCTGATTAAAAAGTCCCCAATGGGAAACATTTTGCCAATGTGGAAGAGGTGAATCAAAAAATGGCAGAAGCACTAAAAGGCACTAAAAGTCACCAAAATCAATGAGTTCAAAAACTGTTTTAGCAGTGGAGAAAACATCTTGATAGGTGTACTGCTTCAGATAGAGAGTACTTTGAAGGTGACTGAAGTTTAAACATGAAAGAATAAATATACAATTTTTTATAAATGAATTCCAGGGTTTTTTTGGATCCTCGCTCATAGTCAGATATTGCATGTTTTAAAAATCCTTGTGTCACCCTGGTGTGCCACAGCACACCAGTTGAAAGTCACTGTCTAAGATTAAAGAGTCTCCCATTAAATATGCCAAGAAGAGCTACTCACAGTGATATTTTCAGTGACTACTAATCAGATCTTTTGAGTCAAGCAAATGTGGACCGGACAACCTGTAATGATGCCAGATTTGGGGCTACATGCTTCAAAAATGGAGCTGAATAAGGCATATGCTCTGTCATAATGGGGCAGGTAAATTAGTGATTAAGAGAGGATAATTCCAATATGGTAGGCTAAGTGTTTTAGTTGAATTAAGCACAAGCAGTGTTGGTGGTAGTTAGAGAAGAAACAAAGTAGACTAGAGAGTGAGGAAAACCTTGAGAAAAACAATGACCTGCAAAAGGTTTGTTTAAAAAGACATCTAATGGCAGCTATCACATTTGATCCTTATGAGAAGCAAAAGGAATTTTAACTCAAGGTTTAACATAAAGTACTCGATCAATATTAATTTTACTATAAAATAACATTTATAGTAATTATTATCACTATTAAATAACTATTTTCTATGTGGAAATAATTGAGTAAGAAAGGGCATTCCAGGAAGAAGGAAAATAGGAGCTAAGATAGAGATACTGGGAAAACGTGGTCTGCATAAGTTCACTACAAACTGTTGCATTCATAGCGTAGGATCGGGGTGAGGATTGATGGAGGCTGAGTATGGGCAGCAGAGAAAAAGACAGGTGTGTCACACCAGGCAACCTAGATTTTATCCTGTATAAGAAAGGAGGTATGCTTTTAAGGAAACAAATAACTCAGAAAAAATTTTTTTTAGAAAGACTACTGGCAACCACATGGAAGATTGATTTTATAAGTTGAGATAAGACAGGAAAAAGTTAAAGGTCTATTACAGTGGTTCAAGTGAGCAGTAATGAAGACCTGAACTTTGGGCAGAGCTAGAAGGAAAAAAAAAAGAGAACAGAGGAGGACCTGCAGTGGAGACCATGGAGAGATGATGTAAATGATTTATTGTATAATTTACATAATGAAAGTAAAGGGGATACAAGAGAATCAATGAGAATTGCAGATTTCTGTCCAGATGAGTGGTGGCATGGAGAAAAGAAGTCCAGTTTGGTACATTAAAGTGTCAAGTAGAGAGGTCCAACAGGCATTTTTATTTTATGAATCTGAAGCTCCAGTAAAGTATCACTGTTGGAAATAGTGGTTTGTAAAACTTATGCAAATAGAAAGCAGAACAATCTTAATGAATGAGATTGCTTGAATAGGACCTGTGGATAAGTAGAAGAAGAGGGCTAAGTATAAAGCTTAATAGAGTTTTGGAACATACCACAAGGTCTCTCTGAAAAAAGTCCAGCATTTGTTAGTATAATAACAGTGATTTATGTGACATTGATGTAACCTAGCAGCCAAGGATAGTGGACTGGAATGTACATGTGTAAACAATGGTGACTTCACTGTACTAGTCAGTGGGGACAGTAGATGCCATTGAGTTAGCATGTGTACTGTGTGGCTCTTACATTTAAAATTATTGAGTGAGTAGAGCAACAAATCTGCATCAGATTTTGTGATAAGCTTGAACATTCCTCCACAGAAACTATTTGGATGATTCAGACAGTTGCAGCTATGGGAAACTGGTGATTGGCAGCTTCATCATGACAATGCACCTACTCATGCATCATGTCTTGTACAGAGTTTGTGGCTAAACATCAAATCACCCAGGTGACTCAGCCCTCCTACAGCCCAGATTGAGTGTCCTATGATTTCTGGCTTTTCCCAAAACTAAAATCACCTTTGAAAGGGAAGAGATTTCAGACCATCATTGAGATTCAGGCAAATACGATGGGGCAGCTGATGGTGATTGTGAGGCCCCAAGGTGCCTACTTTCAAGGGGACTAAGGTGTTATTGTCCTATGTACAGTGTTTCTTGTATCTTCTTCAATAAATGTCTCTATTTTTCATATTACATGGCTGGATACCTTCTGAACAGACCTCATATTTAGGTATGGAATAGCTTAGAGTAAAAGTGGCAAGATCAGCGTGGTCTTCAGGAGCCTAACGTTGATAGCTATCTACAGCAGTTATCAAACAATCATGTGCATAATAGACAATTGGGGGTCCTATAAAAATGGAGATTCCCTAACCCCAATAAGGGAATCTGATGGAACATATCTCTTATGGAGCTAAAATGGTGCACCTCCCAGCAAGCATCAAGATGTTTCTCAAACTTTGAGAAACATGCTATAACTGTGTGAATGGGAGAAGACCTGACCCAGGAGACTAGACCATCACAGTGTTGTGCTTAGGGAACTAGATGTGAGCCACCTCTAGATTTGCTTGGCAGGTAACCAACAAGAAAAAGACATTCTTGTCATCAATCTTCAATTATTTCCTGAGCCAAAAATATCACCCAAACCTATGTCAAAACTTCACACACTCAGAGCAGAGTTTGCAGACACAAATAAAAGTCAGGCTGGGGAAAATGAAGGAAATCCAATGCAATATATTTGTATTCTGTCACTGAGGCACTGTCTAATGTTGCTGTAACTATGATGTATAGGTCTATCAAAGCATGTGTTACCATGGTCTGAATTTCCCAACTGGAGAAAAATGATTAATGTGGAGATTTGCATTCAACGTGAGTTTGGACATCAATATTTCAGCTTAGGTAAACAGGAACTTTACCTAATTTATTGGCTCTCATTATGGATGGCTTGTAGAAGCCAAATTCCCTCTCTGCCTCCAAAATGACCTTTCATGCTCTACAAATCAATCTAGAAGAAGTGAAGCAAGTTGGTTAATATTTTAAGGAGAGAAAAAAATGACTTCACATGTCAGAGACTTAATTGTTGTGATTTTGACCCATTTTGAAATTAGTTAACATTTGCTTCAGGCCTCTGACTTCATGCATTATTTATTTTCATCTTGGCCTCGCTTAAGTCTCTTCCTGTGCAATAAGCCTATAACATGTGAGAAGCTTTTTCTAAATACTCCACTTGAATAATAGTATTTTGAGGCAGAAAATGTAAAGACCAAAATGTGTACCCTCCACACACATGAATGGGTATGTGCACACACACACACACACAAACATTCTGTCAGTCCAAGCTGCCTTTGGGGTGCATTTTAGCTTTCATTGGCAAAGTTTATAGATGTTAGAGCCAGCATTACAGAGCAATTTCCCTGTAAGAGTTTCATGTTGCAAAGTATGTCAGAAGTTAATCAAAGGGTAACAATGCAAAAACCTATGCATATGCTTCCTGGAGACTGGTGCCAACCCATGCTGTCATTCACTGTCAAAACTGTGACATGTAGGGGCATACTGCACCTTTTTCTCTTCTGTGAGGAAATGTTCCTGCCCACCAAGGTCAGTGCCTTTATGGCATAAAATCTATTAGCCTATTGTTGTGGTATGAATCCCGAGGAGAAGGCATGTCATCATCTGTCTGTCTCACATGCATGGTTTCCACAGCTTCTCACAGCAAAGGGTTGAGCCCTGTATCTTACCTCTCACTGTGAGCAGCAGCTTCGGTCTATCCTGTCATAACCTGTGTGCTCTGTGAGTAATCACTTATACTTGGCCTTGAAAATGGCTATCCCATTACTTTTCCTGTGTAATCATTGGAGAAGAATGCTTCTGGAATCATTAAAGCAGCTACCCTCTCCAGCCAGCCTAGAACCTCTCAGAGTTTGGGTGGGGAAAGGTCATCTACTAGTGTTCCATCATGCAAGCTCTGTGGGAGGAGGGCTATTTAGAAGCCCTCACAGAAAAAAATGCTCAGAAACTCCTGTGTATTTCTGAAATGTTTACCACCTTCTAATCACCTAACATTTCTTTTAGTCTTGACATTCATTTGAAGTTAAACAAAAACCAGTGTAAAGACGAGGCTGGACAGCTGTTTCACAGATGTACCAGAAATAACCATTGCAGCTGTCTGAAATGAGGGCATTTGCATTTGCTTTGGTTTGGATTAAATCTTTCATGGATTTGGGTCATAAATGTACAAAGCTCATAGAACAGAAGATGTGCATGTCCAAAGCAGCCATTTGAAATCTTAAAGATTTCAAGAATATAGAAATCAGGGATTACATTTGCCTGGTAATACGCAGTCTTATTGAAGATGATTTTCATTGCACAGACTCGAACTGAGAACCTACTTTGTTCACTGTATATTTTCTTTGTATGCTAAAGATTTCCAACTCAGTTTTCCAACTTACTACCTTTTCCTGGAAGCTCTTTCCAGTTTCTGGACTATAATTAATTGATGTCTTCTTTCTGGAATTTAGAACCCAACTTCTCTAGACTTGACCATGATGCTCTTTTCCTAGCAGTGCTCATTGAAGTAAATGCTTAATAAATGCATATATATCTGAATGCCAATAAGAAAAACAGGAGGGAACCAGGGAGAGAGGGGGGAAGCAAGGGTAGAAGGAAGGAAGGAAGGAAGGCACATTTCTATGAACTCAAATATATAGTTTTGGGCAAAGTATTTATATACTTATAATTTATAACTCATAAGCACTTTAACCTAATTACTGTTGAAAGTATAATTTTAATATTCTCACATATGTTTGGTGTGGAGCTTATCAATATCCCTTCATAATTTTCAGATAAAAACTGAAGGCTTATAAATCCAAATCTTAAACTTTATTTTACCTCCTGATTTTTTATGGTGGACAAAGTCTTCATTTTTTTTAAACTTCTTTTCTTTAAAATTCAGACTCCCAGGTCCCAACAGTGTTTTGGTTTTTCTCTTATTTATAGGATTCCTTTTCCCTTAAAAACTATTCCACTCTCCCTTTCCTGCCCAGGGTTTTCACATTGGTTTTCTTTCCTGGTCTTGTGTACATAAGGCTGATATTCATCTGTATTAACAAGCTCAATTTATCTTTTTAATGCAAGAAATATTATTTAAGGCTAAAAGCACTAGATATCTTACAGGTACTTCGAATGCAACATGTCCAAGACTGAATATATTGTCTTTCCTGCCAGGGCTGCTGTTTCCACATATCCAAGCTTGGTTAATAGAGCAACTATCCACCCAGACTCTGAAAACACAAACCTCTGTGTCTTCCTCAATTTCTCCCTTGCCCTGACCCTTCACTTCCAGTTAGTCATCACACCTGTCAATCTTGATTCCAAACACATCTTTCAGCCCTACCTCTCCCTGTAGCACACCACTGTGTATTACATGAATTCATTTTTAGTGGCTTTGTGTGCTAGAGGCTCTTTTCTGTAATGCCACAGGCATCATCTACCTTAAGAGAAATAAACAAGTGTGTGTTTCCTATCTTTCTCTTACCTTCAAGAAAAGTCCTTTTTTCCATTAATCAAGGCATTCATTTATTCATAGCATTCCTCACCTGAACCTGGCTTCCCATCCTCATCCTCTACCATCCCAAGCCCCTCACTCC
This sequence comes from Trachops cirrhosus, assembly GCA_028533065.1. Classification (NCBI taxonomy): domain Eukaryota; kingdom Metazoa; phylum Chordata; class Mammalia; order Chiroptera; family Phyllostomidae; genus Trachops; species Trachops cirrhosus. The sequence goes on along the minus strand of CM052543.1, from coordinate 46,391,052 downwards.
ACTCCACCTTTAAAAGCACCACATTTTCAACCCCTCCTGGTGACTCAGTTGGCTGGAGTGGTATACTGTACACCAAAAGGTCACAGGTTTGACCCCTGGTCAGGTCACGTATTCGAAATTGAAGATTCAATCCCCAATTGGGAGCCCATGTGGGAGGTACCAGATCAATGTTTCTCACACTCATGTTTCTCTCTTTCTCCCCCTTTTTCTCTCTAAAAATAAAATAAAAGCATCACATTTTCTAAATATATGGCCTTCTTGAAATGTTTAAGCATAGTATGCTTGTTCACTTCTCCAAGCTCCTATACGTGTAGTTTTCTCTGCCAGGAGTGCCTTTTTCTGTCTGCTAAACTTCTCGTCCTTGAAGTGAGTTCAATGGAGATAGTCCTGGCCCTTCGAAGGCCCTGTTTCTATGCCCACAGAACGCGGGCTCCCCTCTGTTAGGAAGAGCGTGATTGCTTTTAAAGTTCCTTTCTCTCACCACCAACTTACAAGCCTCCTCAGAACACTATCTCTTAATTCTCAGTACCTGACACTTTTCCTCCAGCTTAATTGTTACTAACAAATGAAACGTTCACTTTTTTCTAGCTTAAATCTTGATATTTTAACGTATTTTCCTGCTTTCATTCTGATATAAGACCTATATTTATTTCCTTTAATTATCTTTTTAGCACAGTTTTAATCTTAAAGAAATATGAATGAGGTCAATATGCATACGTGAGGGTGTGTCAAATCTTTTACATATATGGTAAATTCTCATTTTTTAATTCTACCCTCTAGTGGAAATATTAACCAGGTGAAATTATACTTATTCAGGCATTTTTTTCTCAGTGAACTCTTATCAGGAATGCAGTTTTTACCAGACAATATGCAGAACAATTAGGGGGCACAAATGATTGTAATACCATTAAATAAAAACACTTGTAGATTCAGTGCAGGGTGCTTTGCTAGAAAGAAGTCAAGTAATGCCCCTGAAGACTTCAGTCATTATTCATCTCTTTCAAAGACCAATGTAGAGGATTAGAAGACATGGTCCTTAAACTTCCTGAAATACTCTTTTATCCTGTCCTTTAGCACCACTTTCTTATCCCTAGAATCTCTTACTAACCCAGAAACTAAGTAGCCTCATCCCTCCTTCTTTCTCTGCTATTTATACTTTTCTGACTATCTGATTCTGCTGGCACCCAGATTTGCTGCACTAGCCTCATGCTGTGTCTCCTCCACCTAAACAGTGTATTTCCTGTTTCCTCGTTTTCCTCTTGAGAATAAGCCATCTTGTCCCCATTTTTCCTATTTCCATCTCATTTTCTTTGAACTCTATAGTTCTGTGTTCTCTATCAATTATCCCAATTCTGTACCACAAAGGTCCAGAAACTGGTCAGAAAATGAAAAAACTATGTTCAGATCAAAGTCTGTGGTATGCAGAAGTTATGGAATTATCTAAGTAAATGAAACCACATGCTTTTTTGTTTGTTTTAAGCAGAGGATGAAGTGGTTTTGAACACACCTCTAAATAATTTTCTCTCATCAGCGATTAAGATGTGACCAAACTTCTTTACACACTGAAACACGATGGAAAAAAGAAACATACCGAACCAGGAACTATCACATTATATGAAAAATGCTATTATAGAATTATGTGCAAGGCACCTGATTTAGCTCTAGTTTGGGAGAAACAGGGAAAAGTACCAGAAAATGTTTACTATCTGTGATGGATAATTTTAAAATGATCTATGAGTTTGGTCATTACATGTAAATGTGAGATTGAACCTGGAAGGGAAATGAGATGATGGATTTAATAAAGTTCAGGACTTATCATAAAAACCTATTGATTGGTGATAAGCATTGTTTAGTTGGGATTCTTACATTGGGGTATCGGGAAGGTGCCAACCTAGATGGATTATAACTTGCACAATGTCCTTTGCAAATCTAAGAAACTTTTTTCTCTTTCTAGTGGAAGTTCCTCTGCCAATTTTTCTTCTCTCATGAGCTTACTGAAGATTGATTTCTAATTCTACTATTTGATGTGTCTTATATCTAGTAAAGCATAAAATCTCTTCTTTTGAATATTACATAAAGCATGAAAGAACAATGATACTGAAGACAGAAGTGTACTGTTAGGGCTGTGTGTATTTGAGTAAAAATGTTTACACTGACAGTTTAAACACACAAAAATGAAAAGATTGTTCACCTTGACCTTTGAGAATGTAAATTTATATTTTAGTGTCTGACATGGTAGGGATATGAAAATAACATGATCTTAAGTCATAAAAGTTAAAATAATTTTAAGGTGTTGAGTTCCAGCATCTTAGAGGAATCATAGGGTTTCTACTGAAATAACTTGTACTCTTAATCCTTTCATAATGAATAAAAAAAAGCATATCAATCATGATCAACTATAAACATAGGCAAAGGAAAGTCTTCATTACATTAAAAAATGTATATGAGTCCTAGTGCATCAGAGTATTTTCAGGATTCTTTCATGCTGAGAAAAATGCTCTTGCTGAAGATTTTGATTACAGATTTAGGATTAGACTCATCACTTTCATACCAGCATGAATTCAAGCTGCTTATTGACATGCAGGTAATACCTTTGGAGAAGTGAAACCATGGACAAACATACCCATGTTGCACTTGCTATGTCAGAGGCATTTTGTAATTAGATTGGATTCATTTGCCAGACCCCTCTCTGAGTTAGCAAGGTACTACTCCTGAGACCCCTTGCATTCAGAAAGTTGAAGTTAGAAAGATTAAATGACTCTAAAATGACTCTTATTTCATCTTGTCAGGTCTTTTCTGAAGGCTTAACTCAACATGGGTCTAAATTCTATAGGTGGTGTTTGAGTATTTAATGAAAACATTATTTTCTCTACTGCATTTTTTATCCTTTTTCTGAATTATGGAGTGAGATTGTTATTTTTACTGAAATAATTGCACTTGTCTGAATGCTTTATATTACAATTTTATATCCTACTCATTCTACTCCTATATTTCTCCTTTCCTAGATAAATCACATTTTCACTGGACTGATGGGACCAAAAAGGCACGGCTGAATGAGGTAAGACATTTGGAGAGCTGCTATTAGCACCCACATAGTCTACCACACAATCCTGTGATGAACCTAAATTTAATCCATCTGGCTTTATAATGCGGTCAGGTCACACTCTGCTGCCCTCCTTGGTCAGATCCTCATAAGAGCTGAGTTCAATAAAGCAAACAGTACAGATAGTTAGAACCATTACTATTTTGGCCTGTTTGCATTAAATTGGACAGCAAGTTTGGCAGTGGCCAGCTGGGAATTGTCAAGTAAAGGTGAGATTGTGCCAAAACATAGTTGCACTGAGATTAGGACCAAGGAATTTGTCCACTTGTCTGAGAAGAAGGAAACTAAGGAGGCTATAGTGTCTGAGGATATTTCCTACCCATTTGGGGGGGAGGGGCAGATGGCATAGCATTCTCTTCAGTCCACTGAGCAAAAGCAGTCCAGAAACAACACATGCTTTGAAATAGGTTCTGAATCAAGGGGCGTAAGAGTGGATCGGGCAGTGCCAGAGTAAGGCAGAGTTCCAGTGAGTGCTGGCTTTGTTGGTAGAAACTAGATTCTGGGAAGAGCGTTAAGTATTGGCTTCTTGGCCTTACTGTTTCTGGTTTTAAAATTGTTCTTTTCTAGTGTAAAGTAAGTGACTTTTCTTTGAAGCAACTGGAGAATACATATGTAAACTCAAAAATATTTATTGATCTGCTAATTTAGTTTAGAATAACCTCTTTTAAGAATACCATCAAACACAAGTTTGTGGGTTTTTTTACTTTTTTATATTTATAAATTTTTAATATTTTTATTACATTTATATTATTTTTTACTCCAACACTATTTATGATAATGAAACACTAGGAATAAAACTAGTAATAATCCAAGGCTTGTTAAATAATTGGTATAGCCACATAATGGAGTATTATGTAGTTGTTAAAATTATGGTTTTGAATATTTTTTATCCCAGTAGAAAATGTTGAGACAAGTGAAAAAGCAGTATTCCAAACTGTCTATATTTGGGCATGGCCTTAATTTTTACATAGAGATCAGATGGGAAGAAAATGTGGCAATTGGTTGATTTTTGGATGCAGGTATTCTCATTATAACATCTCTGATATGAGCACATATCCTACCATTAATGGTACCTTCTAGGTATAACTGGAAACATCATTTTTAGTGGTATATAAAATAATGTTGCATCTCTCTGTCAATGGCTTCTTAGATTTGGGAAAAATTCTGTATGCTAATATAATAATGTCAAATTTTACTGAGTGTATTGGTGTACTTTTCTCCACAGTGAATATTTATTGTACATTTAGAAAGGAGACAATTCTGTTTCAGTCACTGATATGACATTGTCCATATTCTAACCCAGCAAAATATTACTTTATCCAGGATTATTTACTCAACACCCTAAGCAAGTTTCTAGGGCCTGTCTAAGGTAAAATATTTATGTGGCACAAAGTTAATTTTTTATCAAATTTGTGTTTGAAAATTTAAACTACTTAGGTCTGTCTATGGATTTCCTTAGCCGCCAACAACAAGAGTCCCTCTTTCACCACAGTTCGCTCAGAGAGCCCTTGGTGTATCTGTGTCTGCCCATCAATTTCTCCTCAAATCTGAATCCTTTTCTGCCCCTTCAGTCTTTCTCTACTACTACCCTCCAGTGACATACATAAAACATGCTAACGATTGCTCAGTATGGGGCTGAGGGCTAAATGAGGAGGGTGTGGCTTGGATTTCACTAGGTCTCAGGTTTGAAACCTGCTGCTGCCCCTCAATGACTATGTAACCTTGGGAGAACCATAACCCCCCTGTAACCCAGTTTTATCTTCTGTAAAATGGAGATAGTAATATGAGTCTCATAGGGATATTGCACACATTTCATGAGCTAATGCTTGTAAAGCAATGAATACTTGTTCATATGTCTTATAAAAGTTTATTTTTCTTAGTCTTTTTTATTGATAAGTGTTTTTTCCAAACAGACACTACTATCTCCTCCTCCACAGCCTTCCAAAAAGATCCTCATCAACTCTCACTTGATTTTATTTTAGGACTGGAAGACCTCCTCATGCTTTTTGCTATGGGGGAAACCTCCCAAGTACACTTCTTCCCCTTTCATGCAAAATCCCCTTCAGAGGCCTACAAATTCTGGCTTATACCCCGCAACCCCCTCTTCTCAATTCCATTATCCTGTATAACCAAATGAACTCTCTTGAATTCTCAGCTAATTTCAGCTCTGTTGAATCATTGTCTTCTCTGTACTGACCCTTACAGGGTTTAGTTGGGCGTAAAGAGTAGGGAGATAGAAAAATGTGTGAGTTTAGGAACAGGCTATTCTAGTATGAAGCAAAGTCCCAGGATAGGCAAGATGAACAAAAGAAAAATGGGTTTCCTTGTTTTTAAATTAAATTTAGTGTGGTAGTATTTGTTAGTAATATCGTGTAAGTTTTATGTGTACATCTTTACAACACAACATCTGTACACTCCATTGTCTAGTCTCTCTGTCTTCATTTGTTTGACCCCCTTTGCCCTCTTTGTCAACTCTCAACCCCTTCCTCTCTGATAAACATCATTCTGTTTTCTGTATTTAAGGGTTCATTTGTTTTATTTGTCCATTTGTTGGACAAATACAATCATATGGTTCTTGTCTTTTTCTAGCTAACTTATTTCATTTGGCATAATACTGTCAAAGTCCATCCATGTTGTCAAAAGTGATAATATTTCATCTTTTTTATGGCTGAATAGTTTGGCCCATGATTGGGTAAAGAAGATTTGATGCATGTACATGATGGAATACTACTCAAGCCATAAAAAGCAGGTTCTTTCTAAGTGGCTCCAGTACAGTCTCTGGGCATTGGAGGTCTGGGAGCCCCTCATGATAGCAACTGCCAAGCCTCTGTATTACTTTTCAAAGTCATTGGTAATGACTATAGTTGTTATCTCTCTGAGACAGACCATAGTCACTGACCTCCAACTCCCTAGCCTTTCAGATCTCTAATTTTCTTAGGAACCCCACATTCCAACCACCAGTCATTCCTCTTATCTGCCAGTCTTCACCTTATTTCACGTTCCTTCTTTGCTATGTTGGCTTTAATGGTTTGCATTGTAACACTGTTTTCCCTCTACCAAACCAATCTGATTCAACCATATATTTCCTTATAATTTACTCAAATGTTATTCCTTATATTCAGCCTCTAAACATTTTCAGATTGACTCTCAGATCTCCTTACTGTGAAATTAGGCCTCAGTTTGTTCACTCATTCTCTGGAATTTCCCCCCATCTCCTGTTTGCTCTTGGGTGAAAATTGGCTACCTTGGGAGTCAGGAGGACAAAGCTCTTTCTCTCCAGAAGGAAGTCACCAACTCAAATGAAGTTGAATATTTGAGAAAATTAACTCACAATATTCCAAGTTACATCTATCCAGGAAAGCTACATGGTCTTGTTCGGAGAGTGTCACTGTGCTATCTCATAGGGAATTCCATTTGCAAATCAAGTTCCTTCTGGCCAAAGGGAGTTTGTACCTCTTTCCTATTCCTGAAAAAATGCTGACCCTATAGGGTGAATCAAACCACACGAAATACATCACAAAGTATTTGAAGGTAGTGAAGGGTTAATAGTCTGCAAAGCCCAAATAAAATGAGAGCTTAGAAACAAGTTTCTCTAGTAAAAAGCAAACATCCAGGGTATACAAGAGGAGCAAAGACAAAGTGGGTTGCGAAGGAATGGAACGTCATTTCTCAACAGAGCAGATTTACCCCCGCAACCACAGAGGATTCAGGATTATCACCAAATACTTTATTGAGAAGGAATGTGAATTTTTTACTTGTAGCTTGTTCTAGAGAGCCAGCATTCTCTAAGTGAAGACAAGCAAAAAAAAAAGATATATGCAATATAGGCCATGAAAATGATAACATTCTCTGCTATTTATTCACCCTTGTCAGGCAGTGATTGAGCACATGGATTCTTTCATTTAATTCTACATCCACCTCTGCAGCAACCACTTCTGCAGCAGACACTGTTATCCTTACCACCTCCCCACCTTTTTTTAAAGTAGAGAAAGCCCAAGGCTCGGAGAGAGGTGCATTATTCATTTACCAAAAGTCCCTAAGCTTGTAGCAAATCACTTTATATGGACTGGATGTGAAGAGTGGAGATAGGATGTACTTGGAACAGTTAGGCAGGGTGAAGAGGGTGAAAGCCTGCAGAAGTGGTCAGAGTAAAGGAAATTAGAAAGTTGCAGGAAGCAGTCATTTCCTGCCACACCATTCTTGCTTCCTCGCTGTCGCTGCCCTCTCAGCCTCTGCCCTGTCCTGTCTTCCTACCCTCAGTGTTCGTCCCATGGAGGCCATACCGATCTCCTCCACACGCTCACTGAGTAACAGAAGTATAGTTTAGTTATGTAGTAAATACATCTCCCCTGAAGCCTCCCCAAAATTCCTCCCCTTGAAGAAAAGCATCTATGCCTTGTTTGCTCCTTGAAATTATGAAATGTGATTGTGTTTACTTTTGGGGATTGAAACCAATCACGCACACACACAAAAAAAACAAACACAAAAAACCTTTTTTCAGGAGAGGAAATGTCAGCTCTGCCTTGCATTCAAGCATCCAAACCTCTCTGACTGACATTAAACAGCCTTGACCACCTCATTCCCAGGTTTCATCCTTCTGCTTGTGTGCTACTCTTACACTGGCAGTGAGAAAGGCCACTTCAAATATGGTTCGTCACTTAAATATTAAAGCGTCTTACAATCTCTGTTTCTGTTCATTCTTTGTTTCCTTTTGATCTAACAAGATGTCTTAAATTATAAATTAGGGAGTTGAGTTTCTTTTTTCCTCCAAGATAAGGGAAAAATGTATGACTTTAAAAAAATTGTTAGTGGAGTTGTGTAGCCGACCATGACAATATTTTTGTATGCTATGCGGCACCCGATACTCTGAAAAAGATGCTACCTTTACCATGATTTCTTAAAGAGGTGTACGTTTTTAAATACAGTCAAACAAGCCCATTGTTTTTACTTGGAAGATAAAACAACATTTTTAAATCCTCTTTCAACAGCCTTGAGAATATATAATCAGCTGTTTTTAAAAACCCAACACTGTTTTTGCCTCCTGAGATCTTCTAGTAGATCAGCTTAGGTAAAAGGTTAAGTTTTGTCCTTGAAAGAAAGTCAAGGTATAATAATACTACAGGGAACGTAAAGATTGAATAGTTTTCTAGACTATCATTTTTTGGAATATAGTTAGCTAATCAGTTGAGAGTTTGTCTAGTTTATTTTTTTAACTTGTCTGACACGTAAGCACATAACCTCTTTTCAGAAGTCTCTGTTGTTTTGCCTCAGTCTAGGTGTCTGTCTTCTGAGCTCTCCTGTCCTGCGGAGCACACCTATATGAAAGGATTCAGTACATTGAATTGTAATTAAGCATCTGTCTCCCTGACTAGATTCTTAACTCCTTGAGAGCAGGGGGCCTGTGTCTTTTCCTCTGTTACCTACCAGCACAGTGTGCGGCATGGTGGGTGCTGGGTACATGGCTTGGGAAATGAACTGAGCTTGGCTGTGATGTATGGTCCATGGTGGGGACACTTGTCCAGGATGTTTTCCTTCCCTTCAGGGAGAGGAAAAATGTTTAGTGGCAAATTCCAACATGCAAATAAAGTGGCATATGTGAAAACAAGACCCCAAGTATTTCTCCCCTTTTTTCTTCATATACCCTTTAATTCTTTCAATGATGTTTCATAGCTTTCAGTATATTAGTCTTGCATTTATTTATTCTTTTTTTTACTTAAAATGGATTCTCACTTTGTTTTTTGAGCTAAAAAAAAAAAACAGTGCCAGAACAATTTAGCTCAAAATATGCTTATGTTTGAACAATTCAGAAATATAGTACGAGTCAATTTTTTCCTCACTATGTCATTCCTGAACCAGAGTGAAGAAAAACATACAAATGATGAGTTAACAAGCCACTTAATTTCCAGAGGGGAGCAAAAAAATCAAATGACAACAACCACAAAAATCCTTAGATGGACTTAGCATGATGACCTCAAACATTCTAATTTTATCCTCTGCTTTACTCTGAACTTTAAAAAACATTGTTGTTGAATTCATCTTCCTGGCCAAATAGCTGATCTATGACACACTAATGTCATCAGCAATCAGAACAAGGCCTCACAGCAACAGTGATGCTTCTCTGTACTAGAATAGACTTTTACACCTGATGAGCATTTTCACATCTAATATCTGAGTTCATCAAAATCCTGCATGGTAGAAAGACTGCACCCTGCTACCTTATTCCCATCTTACAGATGGCAGAACGAATACTGAGTACTCCTCCCAGGGTCATAAGATTATAAATACTATCTAGAGTGCTCAACAGAAGTGATGAGAGTCAGCCGTGAGGGTTCCACTGCCATCAGGGTGGACCCTGCCACCTCAGTCCTTCCGTCCAGCTCCAGACTTTCATGCAGACAGCCATGGTTTGTACTGGGTTGGCCAAAAAGCCTGTTTATTTTTTTTCCATAAAATAAAAGACACATTTTTATCATCATCAATAACTTTATTGATTTGGATATTTTGAGCATGTTGGCTATCTGCCACTCTTGGCTTCTAGTGGGTAGAGGCCAGTGGTGCTGCTGAGCATCTTCCAGTGTGTAAGACAGCCCCACAGAAAGAATTATTTGGCCCAAATGTCAGTAGTACCAAGAAACTTCTCAAACAACTTCTGACATGTTCTATCAGTCACAGCACCTTCTCCATACATGACACAAATCTTTTTTTTTCTTTTGCGTTTCAATTGCATTTTTACTTTTCTTGAAATAATAAAGTGTAATACACTGCAAAGGTTGTGTATCTTCTATCTGCAATATTAAAACGGTTTCAAAAAATTCACCAATTCTGACAAGTTTTTTTTTAATTCATGCTGATATGACAGCTGTCACAATACAATCTAACAAAAGTGTTTCAAATGAAGTTAAAGACAATTAAGCAGTACTAGAGCCATAGCAGGGGAAAAAAAAAACTAAACAAACTTTTTGGCCAACCCCATATTTGAGTTACATCATTTAAAACATTAAGACATGCAGCTGGATTTCTGCAATTCTATAAACATTTACTGAGCTCCTTCTATCAGGTAGAGTCACATAATAGGATCACATAGCATAAAAAGTATTATTTCCTAAATTTTTAATATAATTTTAACCACTGGAAAAAAAGTTTTTATTTGAACGTCTCATAAAATTCTGTGGTGTCCACTTTCTACAATGTGTCCAAGATAACAAGGAGAAAAAGTACCAGAGCTGAAACTTGAAACCCGTGCTGCTGCGGAACTCCCAAGTCCCCTTCACACCATTATCCTGCTTCGCTGAAGATGCAGCAGAGAATGTTTCTTATTAACAAGACTCTTGGAGAACCTGTGTGGGTCTTTGAGGCCAAATATGCTTGAAAATAAAACACAATTTCCAAGTAGTAGTCATTATTGCCTCATTATTGAAAGCCACCTTGGAGAAATGCTGCAAACCAGCATCATCTGACACAAAAGAAATCTGCAGACTTGTCTTTGTGGTTCCAATTCTCGCTTTGTAAACAATCAGGCTAACCTGATTTGTTTCTTTCTTGCTTTTGTTTCTTTGAAATTGATGTCAGCTCTGTTCATGATAGGATATTGGTTGTTTCATGGTATAAAAATCACACGTTTGCCTCACCTGTGCAACTGAATTTAAAATGACAAGACTTGCCTTGGGGGAATTTTATATAAATCATGTCTATCTGAAGATAGATTAATTTGGTCTAAAGTGATTGTAATGACAGGGTGTCTGCATGCCAACCACAGGACATGACAATGGAAGAAAAATGGGGCTTCTGGATCCAGCTGTACTCGCTTTTAAGCTAAGTGACCTTGAAGAAGTCATTCCTTCACTCTGAACCTTAGTTTGTTTTTATGTTTTTATAAAAATCAAATGGTATCTAAAGGACTATAGGATGAAGTTGCATTATTATTATCATCATCCTTTTCATGAACCAAACAGTATTAAAAACATCTTTTGATAAAAGAAAAATATTTTTGACAATATATTTATGAACATTTAGCTCAATTTATGCACAGAAAGAGAGAGCACTCAGCAAAATGCAAAAATCTGCAGAAGATTTCTGCAGGGCCCTAAGTCTCCACTTCTGTCCTCCCTGTTTCTCATTACCTAAGGATTATCTCTTCCTTTCTCCATTTCTTTCTGCTCTAATCCCTTCACCCCATCAGAAAAGCAAAGGATAGGATGATTAGTCTTTTGTGCTCATTGCTGTTTCATTGGGTTATGGTGTGGAATAGAGGATGACTGCAGAGTGAAGCTAGAATTTAACAAGCACTTTGACAAAGCCTCTCCGGATAGACTCAGAGATAAGAAAGAAGAATGTGAGGTAAATGCACTGTGATCAAGTAACTTACAGGCCAGGGGATGGCAGGCCGTGAAAGAAAGATCGCAGGGCTGCACATGCGGTTGGAGCCCTGCTTTCACAGTTATGGAAAATAAAGGCTTTTCAACCTTTATAATTTTCATTTAAACAGGGGACATATCCCTGTTTACCTCATAGGGTAGATGCAGGGATTATAGGAAAAAGTGTATACAAAATTGTATTGAAAACTATATACTTCTGTACAAACGTTACTGTTAACATTCCTGTTTTCTTTACCTTCATCCTTACTTTTCCAAATATGGCTTATGGAAGCAGGGACTGCTCTTAATGATTTGCCTGTGCTGAAGGCTCACTGATTTTCAGTTCTGGTTCCCAGTCCTTCACACAAATCCACTTAATCATCACTTCTTAGCAATTCTTCTTTGCAGATCATTAACATGTTATTATACACTTTTTGTTAAGTATAACTTTTTCCTACCTTAAAAAATCAAGTGTAATAATATCAAAATAATATTTTTATTTATCCATTTGTTTATCTGTTATTATGAAGATATGGACTGAAAGCCTAATTTAGCTCAGTTCTACAGATAAAGGGAACTCGCCATTGAATAGCCAGCAAAGGACAGCAAAGGAAACATTGACTTTGCACGATAATGTTATTACACATATAAATCTTGTTTTTGTCCCTTTCCTCTTTTCCTCCTTCTCTCTCTCTTCCTCCCTCTCTCCCTCCCTGCATTCCTCCCTCTCTGACAATTCATCCCTAAAATTGGGGTGACACATCTCTCTTACAGAGGTTATAAGGGCTGCTTGAGATAATAGAAGTTCTCTCAGCAGTTCTCAAGGCCAGGAATGATCACAAAATAAGTGGAAGTAATTATGGTACAAAAGAGGTGAAAGGAATTTAAATGCACAGAGCCCAGGGCATTTATGCAAGGCCCTTTCCAAAACATCGTGCGTGTGTTATAACATCATGAAATGATATCGTTGTCACTCTTCATCTTCTTTATTACCATCATGATCATCATCCTCAGTATATAATTCCTATGTTATATGAGGAACCTGAGAAGCAAGGAGGAAATTTAACTTGTTCAGGGCTGTTTGTCTACTATATGGCTAGGATGCAACTCCATATCTATCTGTTTCTAATCCCCTTTGTTTTTGCCCTTCAGGAAGAGTTGTCTGATAGCAACATCCCACAGAGCAATACCTCCTTTTTCTGGACACTTTTGTCATTCTCCTAATATGATATTACTATATTATGTAGTTTGTATTAAATTCATATGGGTTTGGGGTCAACTTCCTGCTTATTAGTCTTATCCCTCCAATTGGATTTAAAACATTTTGAGGGGTAGGAATTTGTCTTATCTCTGTAAATATGTACTATGCGCTCTGAATGCCTAGCTATGTAGGATGATGTGTCAGTGACATGGACTCTCAATACCTGTTGAATAAATGGATCTCCAGGTGAGGACCATGTTATATGGCCCTAGTATCAACCACTACTTGTAAACTCTAGCTCTTTGGAACACAACCTCTGGCAAACATTAGAATTACCCAAGCAGAGATTGCTGGGCCCGACCTCCAGAGTTTCTGATTCAGTAGATCTGAGAAGGAGCTCAGGAATTTGCATTTTTTATTGACTTAATCTTTATTGTATTTTTTCCACTGCTATTTAGTCCCCCTTTTACCCCCTTCCTCCCCAACAATCACCACACTGTTGTCCATGGGGGAATTTTTGCACTAGTGATTGGGGGCTGTTGAGGATCCCTGTCAATGACCATTGCTGTAAAGAATGCATGTGTAATGTGGAATGTGTTCTTCCTGAATCATAAATTTCATAAAATCCTGAGCAGCTAGGAAGAAAGACTTTTTTAAAACTGTGTTCAAGTACGAGACTGAAATGCTGCAATAGCTACTAGATCCTGCAATTGCTTGTCACTCTTGATGTCTAGAAGTGAAGTTAGAAAGGGACTCCCCTGTATTTTGCCAGTTGAAATACGAGCCCATCGAATGGTCAAAGGCAAAGATTGATTATTTCAGCCATGAGCTTGTCTGGCTACTGTGAGAGAGCATGGCAGACAAGTCTAGATCCATATCTTGGTTTCGCTACCTACTCATGACTTCAGCCCTCTGAGCCACAGTGTCCTCATCAGTGTTTACAAACTGGGGTCATAACAGTGGTCTAATTAATATCGTGAACATTAAAGAAAATGAGGTATGTGAGCATGACCAGCACATGACTAGTGCTCAGGAAATGTTCAGACCAATAAAAATTCACTCAGTATCTCCATTTCTTCAGATTAAAGAACCAAGGACTTGTTAACCCCACAACTCCTGCTGGTTAGTAGGATGAATTTGAAAACAATAAGTCATTTGAAAAGCTCAGGTTTAAGGCTAGCTTAGTTTTGTTGAATCTGTCTGTGATAGCATCTTAAACAGCAAAAGAAATGGAAATCTAAGAGGCTTCAAGAAATTTAAGACATTATTAAATATTTTTATAGTTATTACATTTCTTCCATGTACTTGGCTCTTCTTTGTTTTTGTTACTAAAATCTTAGGGAATAAATAGAAAAACACAAATATTTTTCTTTAATTGTGTTTAAGTACTAAAAAAGAAGAAGCTTTCTTCATTAGAATGAACCACTTTCATATAACAATAAAAAAGTTGCATACAAAACAATAAATTGTTAAGATTAGTGAAATAATATGATTAGAAACAAAGTGGTAGGTAGTGCAATTGCATGTACTAAGTAATAAGACATAAACAAAGCAAGGGTTATTTTATCCATTTTACAAATGAGAAAACCAAGTCTCAGAAACACAGAAACCATTAAATATAGGAGGCAGGGTATGAATACTGGTGAACAAGTCTATTGTCCTTTTTATTTAAAAAAAATCATGTAAATAATCCCAATATTATTTTTAAGATTTTTTTATTTTAATCATTGTTCAGGTACAGTTTTCTGTCCTTTACTCCCATTCCAGCCCACCCACCAATCCCTCCCCACCTCCCTCCCATTTCCACCCCTCTCCCAGTTTTTGTCCATGTGTCCTTTATATTTGTTCCTGTAAACCCTTCCCATTCTCCCCTGAAATTTCCTCTCCTTTCCCCTTTGATAACTGTCAGCCTGTTCTCTATTTCAGTGTCTTTGGTTATATTTTGCTTGTGTGTTTATTTTGTTGATTAGGTTCCTATTAAAAATGAGATCATATGGTATTTATCTTTCACCACCTGGCTTATTTCGCTTAGCATAATGCTTTCCAGTTCCATACATGCTGTTGCAAAGGGTAGGAGCTCCTTCTTTCTTTCAGCTGCATAGAATTCCATTGTGTAAATGTACCATTGTTTTTTGAACCATGCCTTTACTGATGGGCACGTAGGTTGCTTCCAGCACTTGACTATTGTAAATTGTGCTGCTGTGAACATTGGGGTGCATAGGTTCTTTTGGATTGGTGTTTCAGGGTTCTTAGGATATAATCCCAGCCATGGAATTGCTGGGTCAAAAGGCAGATCCATTTTTAGTTTTCTGAGAAAATTCCATACTGTTTTCCACAGTGGTCGTAACAGTCTGCAATCCCACCAACAGTGTACTAGGGTCCCTTTTTCTCCACAACCTCTTCAACACTTGTAGTTTGTTGCTTTGTTTATGATGCCCATTCTGACCTGTGTGAAGTGGTATCTCTTTGTGGTTTTAATTTGCATCTCTCTGATAGCTAGTGATATTGAGCATCTTTTCATGTGTCTCTGGATCCTCTGTGTGTCCTCCTTGGAGAAGATTTTATTTACTTATTTTTAGGTGAAAGGAGGGAGAGAGGAAGAGAAACATCAATTTGTGGTTGCTTCTCATGCGCCCCCTACTGAGTACCTGACCCATAACCCAGGCTGGTGCCTTAGCTGGGAATAGAAGCCATGACCCTTTGGTTTGCAGGCTGTCACTCAATCCACTGAGCCACAGCGGCCAGAGCATAATCATGGTATTTTAATTATATTCATCTTTATTCCCATGTATAATTCAGAATTAACTCATAACAAGTACAACTTTTCAAATAAATTTATTATAAAACACCTTTACAAAGAAAATTGTGGGGTTTATATGGCAGTCCTGTAAAAACCTTAAGTAAAGACGTAACAGGTGAAAGAACCAAATGTCAGTGAGTGCCCATTCTGGGCCAGCCTCTACTTTATTGTTTAATTCTTTTGCAGGGTCATCATGTGTTATCCCGATTTTACGATGGGTAAACTCAGGTATAGGGAGGAACTGTCTTCCCAAGTAGACCCAAAGGTATGAAGAGACAAAGTCTGACTTGAAAATTTGATTCATGTGACTTGAAGGATAGTGCACTTTTCTCTCTCAAGCCTCCCACCTCCCAAGAGAAGGACAAATGAATTGACAATCCCTCCTCCACTACCCCTTTTTCATACATGGTGAGGACACCCATCCAAGCCCAGATGCACCAAGAAATCTGTGATGTGTTTATTGTAAAACAGGCCTAACCGTATCGTTTCTTTCTCCTGAGACAAATAGCATTTTGCTTCAAATTCATATCAGCCCATGGGTATTATGTGTAATAAGGAAAACAGAAAGATTTGGTTCTAAAAAAGAAATCAGACAGGCTATGGGTAAAGAACAGCCTAAACCTATGAATGCATTCTGTGAAAACTGGTTAAAGTCCCATGCCTTCCAGAAAGGCAAACGGCTCATTCCTGTTATAAATGATTAAGTCTAGGAAGGGCTTCTCTGAGGAAAGAAAACCTATTACTTTTTAAGGGTGATTGATTCACTAATCCCCAAAGGAAGAACAGTCTCAATTTTACATCCTCCAGAGACCTTTGAACCACTCTGCAAACCAGTACCTGAATGGTGTGGAGAGAAACTCCATGGAAATTAACAATAAGTGAGCTGGCCAGGGGGAACATTGTGTAACCATTATCTGAACCTGCTGAAATGCCAGCTAAGAAGGAGGAGGGGGATTAGAGCTTCTTCACCTCACACATAAATCACCAAGCTTCCTCTATATTCTTTGGGTTTGCTTTGGAATTAGTTTAACATTTTATTGTGCCCTGGAAGTGTGGGCTAGTGAGAGAGGCATACCTTTGGAGTCAGACATACAAAAATTCAAATCTTTCCATGGCCCTTACCCACCAAAAACCAGTATTCAAACCCACATTATGTGGCTCCAAAGCCCTTGCTCTTTCTTTGAATCACACTGTGTCCAAAATCAGACATTTCTTAGAAGCCTATTGTGCTATCTGATAGACCACCATTGAAAACAATTTATAGATTATAGCTTAAGAAAAGGAAAATTACTATTTATTAAGTGTCTCTGTTCCCATCACTCGGCTAGGCACTTTCACATCTATATTCATATATAATTGTCTGTATTATATACCCCCATACATACATACATTCACAAATACTTACATACACAGTTATATATTTTTTATTTTATTGTTCAATTACAGGTGTCCCCATTTCCCCCCATTACTCTCCCCTGCCCTACCCACCTCCCACATTCAGTCCTGCCCACACCGCCTACCATTGTCTTTGTCCCTGAGTCCTTTATACATTGTCCTTGACTTGACACTTTTTTCCTGTTATCCCCCTGCCCCCTCCCCTCTGGTCACTGTCAGATTGTTCCTTATTTCCATGCCTCTGGTTCTATTTTGCTCCCTTGTTTGTTTTGTTGATTAGGTTCCAATTATAGGTGAGATCATATGGTATTTGTCTTTTACTGCCTGAGTTATTTCACTTAGCATAATGCTCTCCAGTTTCATTCATGCTGTTGCAAAGGGTAGGAGTGACTTCTTTCTTTCTGCTGCATAGTATTCCATTGTGTAAATGTACTGCATTTTTTGATCCAGTCATTTACTGATGGGTACTTAGGCTGTTTCCAGCACTTGGCTACTGTAAATTGGGTTGCTATGAACATAGGCATGCATAGGTTCTTTTGAATTGGTGTTTCAGGATTCTTAGGATATAATCCCAGCAGTGGAATTGATGGGTGAAAAGGCAATTCCGTTTTTAGTTTTTTGAGGAAATTCCATACTGTTTTCCACAGTGGCTATGCAATTGACATAAGAACTCTGAGTCAGGTTATAAGAAATTAAAATTACTCAGTTAATGAGTTTCTACTGGAAATTGGTTTTAGAGAGGCTTGACATCTAAGCTAGTTTGTTCTACCACAACATGTGACCTTATGATCAATCTTCTCAATTAAAGGGAAAAGAGAAAAGAACCATTTTATTATTAAAAAAATCTAGAGCAGTAAATCCAGAAACAGTCTCTGGTGATGTCTGTAAGCTTCTTGAAGGTAAGGAGAGTTCATTGTTGGTTCACTGCGCTGCACTTGATGTACTGTGAATGCACAAGAAACATCTACAGATAATAATCATTCTACAGATAATAGCCTTTGGGGTCTGAGCAGTACCTGTCTCCAGTAATGATATTTTATGGTTAAAAGGTTGTGATTCTTGCGTTTAAGTTGACAAATGACAAATGGAATAAAGTGGTGCCCCCTTATCTGTGAGTGATACCTTCCAAGATCCCCAGTAGATGCCTGAAAATGCTAAAGTACTGCACACTATATATACTATTTTTTTCCTGTTACATATATATATTTTCCTCTCTTTGGCATATCTGAATTGCCAGCATCACTACTCTTACACTTTGGGGCCATGATTAAATAAAATAAGTGCAACCTGAACACAAGCACTGTGAACTTTGACAGTCCCTCAACTAACTCAGGTGGCTTCTGAGTGATTAACAGGCAGGTACCTTATGCAACATGGAGATGCTGGACAAAGGACTGAGTCACATCCCAGGCAGACTGGAGCAGGGCTGCACAAGATTTCATCATGCTACTCACAACAACATGCAACTTAAGACTTATGAATTATTTATTTCTGGAATTTTCCATTTGTTATTTTTAGACACTGGTTGGCCACAGGTCACTGAATCCATGAAAAGCCAAACTGTGGACAAGGGAGGACTACTGTACTGGCTTAAGTTTTGCTGCTTCTTCTAATTGCTTTTATTTTTCTCTAGCAATGAAGCTTTTGGTTTGATTTTTAATCATGCTTTTAACAAAAATGTGAATCAGTAGTAATAACACTTAGCAATTTTTCACTCCCTTCTTATAAATCCTATACCCACCTTCATCCCAGTGGAAGGTACTTATATTTCCCAACCCATAGATGAGGAAGAAGTAAAGCCCACATAGGTATAAAGGAATTTTTTGAAATACAAATAAAATATAGATGCACCTAGGGCTAGAGATCAATCTCTTGGCTTTCTGATCTCATTAGTTAGTTCTCAGTATTTTTGTCATTTGCTTTGTTTCAGGTGTATATATGAAAAGGGGAAATATACTAGCAATCTAGAGAAATAGAATAGGTTTTAGAGGTTCGGGCAGAAGTAGCCACTGCATAGGGTGCAGAGAGTTAAATAGTGCATGCAAAATCTGAAATGAGAGTGGTACAGCAATCTTTTCATTGTTTTCAGTTCTAATCATGGAAACATTATGCAGATTTTATAGTGCTGCAGAACAGACAAAACTTCCTGGCATATGTACCACATATTTTTTTAAGATTTTATTTATTTACTTTTAGACAGAGGGGAAAGGAAAGAGAAAGGGAGGGAAAGAAACATCAATGTGTGGTTGCCTCTCACATGGCCCCCACTGGGGACCTGGCCTGCAACCCAGGCATGTGCCCTGACTGGGAATCGAACAGGCAACCCTTTGGTTTGCAGCCCACACTCAATCACTGAGCTACATCAGCCAGGGCTGTACCACATATTTTACAGTTAAATGTCTTGTGATATAGTTGTATCTACATATATTTCATCATTGCTGTAATAATTACCACATTGTTTAGCTTCTGTGTTACATCAAGATGATAGTTGGATGAAACAGGAGGGTCATTAACTGGTAGAGAAGAGGGCAGGTTGTAAAGTGAAGGGCATATGATCCCTCCAAGATCATGATAAACCATGTATTTTGAGTGAAAATTCAAAAGTGTGAAGCCCTTTATTCAAAAGATCAGCCACAGAGTTCAGCTAGTCATAGACTCTTCTTTTTTAAAAAAGATCTGATAGAACCCAAGGATTCTTTCATGTTAATTAAATACAAATTTTTATTTCAAATATTTATGCAGGGTAAAAGAAAGGATGTGAACAAAGACGAAACTAAATAGGACAAAGAAAGATGCTAAAGAAAGGCAAGGTAAACCAAAAGTGAGTCAATCTTCAGAAAGAGAAAGATGGGTCCCACCTCATATGGTGTAAGCATGGGAATTGACAGTCAGAGCATTCGTCAGCTTCTGGGGCCCTTGTCCTTTCTGTTCCACCCCCAACCCCTTCAAGGAGGTCTAGTCCGTCTGTCTGTGAGCTTGGCACTAGAAAGGCAATCAACCATATCCACAGAAGAGAGAGAAGGAGAGAGAAAGGAAGAATGGATGAGTGAGAGTCTTGGAGGATGGAGCTAACAGGAGAATCAGCACCAATAGAAAGGAGTGTCCATGGAGAATTCACTGCATGCATTCCATTCCAGAGACTAGACTAGAAAATAGCCATAAAAGTATTGCTACATATGTATTATGGTTTATGTGAAATGTTCATGATGCAATCAATGTAAAAGGTGAATTAAGAAGAGTATTCTGGTAGCATATTTGTTCTTTGTTTAAAATATGTATAGAAAAAGTAAGGATAATACAGTAGAATGCCAACAATTATTTTTCTTGGTGTTTTTCCCTCCTTGTAATATAATATTCCTCTAAAGCATTATGAGAATAAGAGTAATAATAATGAAATTAAAATGCCTGAGAACAAAAGGAGTATCCTGGATAAGTTCCAGAGAGGGCTGCCACACCTGGGGCACACAACTTTTAGGTAGCTCTAGCATCTCTCTGTGAGCAGGATGTTTTGCTCAATGTGGTCAGGTGTTCTTTCAGTTTTTTCAGGTGGCAATCAGGTGTTCTCTCCATCCTGCAGCTGGACCATGCTCTCCTGTCTCAGTATTTTCATGGCATTTTAGTCAAGGTGGTTCAGAATGGGGAAGGGGAAAATGTTTGTAAAAATAACTGGGTCCCCTCACAAAAAATGAGGGACTGGTCCCTGCTCAAATGAGTTGCTTATTAGTACAAATTCCATGTAAACGTCCCCCTCCACCACCACCTTTGGGACCCACATCACTCTCAGGAGTGCTGATTTTAGTAGCAGTCCTGATGTAAAGGAATCACACTAAATATTTCAGGCCTTTTGGCTACTATGTGAAATGCATGTGAAGTACAAATAAGTTTTAATGAATAAATGAGTAATGAGTAAGTGAATGAATGAAGTGCAATTTGAATTCAGAGGTCCTAGATGCAATTCAACTACATATATTTTTAACATTTTAGCATCTATTGTCTTCCAAACTTAGTTGCTTCAACAGAGTCATAATAACAGTATAGATGACCCCCAGAAATGTCAAAAAATTAAATGAGGTAACTTGTGAAATGTGTTTTGCAAACTTTAAGCAACACAAAAATGCCTCTTACTTGTCTGGAACATAGCCCTTCCTATTTTTTGCTATAATTATTTTCCCATATGCATCAGTTCCCCCAACAAAAATGTAAACTCCTTAAGGGTTTGCTCACAATCTGGTTGAAAACTGTCTCCTTGTTTATTTGTCTGTTTTTATTTATAATTGGTTGCCAATAAATATTTTATTTATTATTTTTATCAGACAGAATTCTAACCCAGGCACTATGACTCCAAAGAATATGAGACAAATTTAAAGTGTTAGTATTAATGGGTATCAGAATAAACAAGAAAAGGACTTTTTTTTAAGATTTTATTTATTTATCTTTAGAGGGAAAGGGAAGGAGAGAAGGAGAGAAATATCAATGTTTGGTTGCTTCCTGTGCATTCCCTACTGGGTACTGGCCTGCAACCCAGGCATGTGCCCTGACTGGGAATCGAACCATGATCTCTTGGTTCACAGGCCCGCGCTTAATCCACTAAGCTACACCAGCCAGGGCAAGAAAAGGACTTTTTAATAAATAACTGATATAATTTATTAAGCAATTTCTATTCATCAGGCACTGAGTGATTTATATCCATTATCTGGTTTAATCTTTTGAATAAAATATCAATATCCTCATTACCCTTCTCCTCCCACTCACACAGGAAAAGATTACATAAATTTTCAGAAAAAAATCTCCATAGTATATTTTTATTATAGAAGATTTTTAAAGGCACAATCTATTTTGAAATGACAGCTAAAAAGGCCCTTATTTAGTCCATCCAGACTGATTTAATTTATTTCTATTAGGGCGGGTACCTGAGGGAGAACTAGAGATAGAGGAGGCAACTTACATTCATAGGTTTGAAATGTTAGGAGTCACATATGGTGTCCTAAATATTTCCCATACATGTTAATAGAGAGAAAACGTGTATTTCAGGGCTTGTATTAGACTAACAATCTGAACAGAAAATGAGATAGGGTTTAGAATCAGACAGCTCTAGATTTAAATGCTAGGTCACTTTTTCTAATCAGGTGTGTTCAAAGGCAAAGAATATCAACTTATAGTCTCTTCTGTAAACAGATTAATAATACCTATAAATTACAGTTTTACAAAAACAACTGTGGTCACAGAGGTCAAGGGTAAAAGAGAATGCTAGGGAGAGGGACGAGCTCCTGCAAAAGAGCCACAGTGGGAAGAGCAGCCTTAAAGGAACTGGAAAAATCACAGAACCAGGGGAAATGTATGGCAGTCGTCAAAGTCAGCAAGGACCCTGTCATGCAGAATAGATGGGCAATGGTGAGGACTCTAGAGCAACAGGAAGCTCCAAAGTATTTTAAGAAATAAAGTGGCATGCTCTACTTGCTGGCTTTTTAAAGAGCTCCATAGTTTAATGTATGCACACAAAAT
Organism: Trachops cirrhosus; assembly: GCA_028533065.1. Classification (NCBI taxonomy): domain Eukaryota; kingdom Metazoa; phylum Chordata; class Mammalia; order Chiroptera; family Phyllostomidae; genus Trachops; species Trachops cirrhosus. The sequence goes on along the minus strand of CM052543.1, from coordinate 46,368,697 downwards.
TGTAGCTTTTCACTTTAAATATTTGCCCACTTTGAGTTCCTAATAAGTGTTGAGTACTGTATTAGCATTTTTCTTTAATATTACCTAGATTAATTTTTGTAACTTTCCTGTGAAAAGTTTAACCTAAAATATTTTGCATTGTACAAATGAGGAACTTAAGTACAGAGAGAACTGGCATTTGAATCAAGGTTTGTCTGATTCCAAGTGCTCTCATGTGCCACCGCCTAACAAATAGCATCTAGGCACTAGCTGTCCCTCCAAAGGACTTGAGCTGCAGTGGTGTGGGAGGTAGGCAGGAGCACCAGGAGTATAGGGTGTCTGTCTGACACGTGCACCCTATTATGACCCTTACCTAGTCCTACTTAGTAGGACTAAGCATAACTCCCTCTCCCTGAGTGTAGGTAGAACCTGGAACTTGCTCCTAGTCAATAGAATATGGCAAGATGATGGAACGGTCATTATCATCAGAGCATTATGCTTTGGGAACACTCTGTTGTAGCAAAGAGCAACAGATTCTCCTGCTGGGTGTGAAGGAGTAAGATGCTATGTTGTGAGAAAGCTAACCAGCAAAGAACTGTGGGAAGAACCTAGGAACTGAGAATGATATCTGCCTGAGAGCCAGCAAGTACATGGGGACCTCAGTCCTATAACCACAAGGAATCAAATTCTGTGAACAGCCACCTGATCTTATAAGAGTTCCCAAAATACAGAAAGAAATATTCCCCAGCCAGCACTTTGAGGACAGGATTGTCAGATCCTGAGAGAGGAGACACACAGCTAAGCTGTGTCTAGACTGCTGACCCACACAGTTCTGCAGTAGTAAACTACTGCAGGATCTGATGTGTCGCAGTGAAAGAAGACCAAAAGTGGCTACTGGGAAGAGGGATATTTGACCCAGGTCCATGCAAGAAAGAAAGAATTAAATGGTGAAAGAGCAAATTCTCCAGTCACAGGCCAAGCCAGAAAACAGGGCATAAACATGAGTGAAAAGGGTCAGAGGTAGGCTCATCTGAACTGTGAGTCGACTCGAAGAGCTGTGGTTCCACCTTCTCTGTGTTCCCTCTTCCAGACCTTCTCGGCTGATCTTAAAGGAGAATTTTGGGTTTCGCTACACATATTACAGGAAGACAGAAGTTGAGATATTTAGATATTTTCTTTTTTGTCCAAGTTATTTTTCTTAGCTAAGGCCCACCGCTCCACTTTAATCTGCTGAATAGTCAGCCTGAGAACACATGAAATAGACACATGTTCTCCAGCAATATTGCAAATAGAACAGAAATCTCGAGCCATTAACAGAGCATTTTCATTCATGTCTAGGGTAGCTCTGCTATTTTTTCTTTTCTTCTCTGAAAAGATAACAATATAAAAATATAACAATTGTATAAAACAAGCTACATTTTTTCATATATATTTTTCCCATCATTGTCTATATGTATTTGTGTTTTTGAAAGTTGCAGTCTTAGTGAGAATGCTTCCAACTAAAAGGCATAGCAATTCCAACTAAAACTAACTTAGACTATAAGGGCAATTATCTCATAATCTGGAAGTCCATAGGCAGAGTGGTTTATTTAATGTTCATTTATTCACAGTAAAAAGTCAATAGCGGTCTAAAAGTACTTTTACCAAAAAAGTAAAAATAATATATAGAAGTCAAGGTCTCAGGTGTTTTCCATGTCTACGAACTGCCATTTTTAACGTTGGTTTTATTCTGTCGTCAAAAGATGGCTGCATTGTTTCAGGTATCACATGGAGATCAGTGTGACGAGCTGAGGAGGCAGAGAGAGCTCACCTCCTTCTGCAGCTTTCTTAAAAGCAAGACAATTTTCATAAAAACCCCCATGGGATGTCATTATAGCTCTTTAGCTAGAACTGTCACACACGTATTCCTAAACCAATCACACACAATGAGAATGGGATACACCTAAAAGCAAGCAGGGCAATCTGGAAGTTCTTTACCTGCAAGATAAGGCAGGAAGGTAGCTGAACAAAATCACATTAGTACCAACGAAAAACTGGGTGCTGGGTGGCTTCCATTTCAAGGCACATTGATTTTTTTTAATTTTAAAGAAGTTGCTTTTCTTCATAATCTTAAACATTATTTTCTTGATGACAGCATAAAATACTCTCATTCTGATATACCAAATTTACTAAGCTTTGCCCTAATTCTTTATTTTATTTCCATAAGTTTATAAAATAATATGTGAGAAGTTGGTTTTTCTAACTTCTTCAATTTATACATTAGTATTTGCAATTAACCTCTACCATTTTATTTATTTATGTTAACTTAGGCTCCCAAACTTCAAAGGAAGTTTCCTTTGGAAAATTCCAGAGTATTTTTTGGTATTTTTTAACATCAATAACAAAAATAATTTCTTCCATTTATTGAGTGTCTATTATTTATCATATTGTCTTTTACAATAACCCTACAAAATCAATATTATTATTATCATTTTATAGAAAATGGTTTTAAGTGGATTACAAAAGTGGTGAAAATGAAAATCTAATGTTTTCTAACATGAACATCCATAGCATTCCACTTAGCTAAATTGCACAATATAGTAGCTACTCAATAAATAGTTGTTGAGTCAGTGTTTGAACACATTTTAAGCGCTAATGAGTGTTTGTTTCTTTCTAGAATCATTAAAATGCCATTTTGAAATCACCCATATATTCTCTACCAATTAAGGTACTTTTAGCAGAATATTGTCTGTTCAGTTTAAATTGATTCACTTGATTTGATTTGGACTGTTGTAACAGGAGAAAGTATGACCTTCCCAAGAACTTAAAATAATGATCCTAGTTTTCCCCAATTACTCTACCTAAAGTGTAGCTAGCTAAGTAGGAGGAAAAGAAAATGAACTGTTCCACAGGAAGGTCATTTTATCAGCCTGGCTATTGTAGATACAGTTCACTGGAAGATGACTATAATGAGAGGATGGCTAACATGGGTGACCTTTCTCAAGAATCACAAAAATTAGAAGACATGGAATGGATAAGAAACCATTCCATCCTTGTCACTTTGTTATGAAGAATCAGGGATTAAGCCCATAAATTCAGGAGGCCACCATGTTGCTGCAGAACACTTCCAGTTAGCTTTGGAAGCAGGCTGGCAACAAATGGACCGGCTTCTATTTCTCACAGTCACAGACACAAGTGCTTTCAGGATCTGGACTGTGGTGAGTGTGTGTGTCTGTCTGTGTGTGCACATGCATGGGCACATATGTGCAGTGTGCCATCATTTTGCTCTCACGTGTTATATGATAATGGTTGTGTTACAATGACACAATGAGTTCTATTTACCACTTGCTGCCTGAAGTCCCCTCACTCATCTGAGGACTGCTGCTGGCAGATGCCAGGCACCACAGTGCAGTTATTTCCAGAGATGACAAAGTGGCGGATGCTTCATACTCTTGCTCTTTCTCCCTTTAGCAGTCAGGTATCTCCCATCACTCACATATACATCTACCTGAGTGGTTAGGGATGAAAAGGGGGTTCAGAAGTATAAAAAAGTAACACATTAAAATCCTAGTATATTTTGGATATAAGACACATTGTATCTAACACCTTACTTAATCATCACAACAATATTTTAGGTAGGTGTTGCTCCAGTTTTAGAGATAGGAAACAAGCACCCTTGAAATTAAACAGCATATCTGGGGTCATAAAGCAAGTAAAGCTTCGATTTCAACCTGGGACGCAGATAAGAAAGAAAAAAATCTAGAAATGTTTATAAAATAAGAATATAATTAATGGGCTATGTGATATAACCACTCAGTGAGTTTACACAACTGCTACCTATTCTAATAGATGAGCAGCATCCAGATGACAGATTGTTGTGTATTATGATCTTTCAATCAACACACATTTGAAATATTGGCATTTAATTCAGGTAGCCATATTTAAGAATCATTTACAGACTTCTGAATGTACAGAGAAAGATGCTTAAGGAATAAAGCCTTCAAAAATTATGTGACAAAGAATTTATAAACCAATAAGATACCTTAATCCAGCTCTTTTATTGGAGAATTAGATGCTAAAAAACATAAGAATTAATTTTCTTAGCAAAGATCACTGACTTTTTTATTACATCAAACAGTAATAATAAAACAATCCTAGAAAGAATTTTCTCACAAGGAGTTAAAAATCTCAAGCTAAGTTCAGTGAAAGAACTGCCCACAGGGTTCAAGTAATATCTTTCCGTGGGATGAAACAGGTCTCCAGAGAAAACAACCAAGCTCAGTGAAGTACAGGAAGGTGGCATGAGAACCCATGAGAAAGTGTTACAGAGGCCAATTGCAGGTTTCTATGTGGTAGAATTTTAAAAAAATTCTAAGGTCTGACAACAAAACGGAAAAGAAAGGAAACTAATACTCTGTTTGTTAAAACCACGTATTCTATCAAAACAGTGTTATGAGATAAACTCATGTTCTGACCATCTCAAAAGGGGGAACTAATGCTCAGGTGCATTAGTTTTGTTTTAGGTTACAAATAAGGTGTCAGAGATGAACATTAACCTGAGTCTGTTTGGCTTGAAGCTTGTGTTCTTGATTTTCAACTATTGGTTCCCAGAAGATATTTATGTGGAAATTATTCAGATGTCTGTCAGTATTGAAGGGAACCTCACATTGGAACGCAGGCTAGCCTTCATCACTTCTTAGATCTCTGCAATTTCTCAGCTTCTTTGATTTTGTGATGTAGCTGGGTGACTACTTACAATACTCAGGTAAGACTAATGATAAAGTATGGTACTTGAACTTGAACTTTGGAGGCTTTCACTTACCTGAACTTCTCTGTATATCTCTGTGGAAGAATGGCATTTGGCTCCATTAAAACTTGATACACCATGAGCAAAATGTTAGAAATTGCTCCCTCCAACTTTATTATAACACAGTTCTTGGCAGCTAATCCTTATGTCAAATCCAGAGTGGTTTGCTTAGTGTGAAGATAATTACTCTAGTGTTAATTGCAGAATCCTTCCAGCTTCATTATACAGGTTTCTCAGAGATAGTCTATATTTTTTTGGATGCAGTATACAAGGCTTGCTACATATAAATCTGCAGCTTTGTTTGCAGGCATGAGTCCATATAACTGAAAGAACTTCCAAGGAGCTGAGTGGTGAAGTTTATTTGGTCCTTCTGCCAATGGGGATGTAAGGGATCTCCCTCACATCTATGATATGATGTGCCAGTGGGGATGTGAGGGAGATCCTTCACATCCCTCATTACTGCAGATGTACAAGGACATGTGTTTAGACATTTCCTAGATTCATGATGAGCTGGTTGGTCAAATCACTTAGAGATCAGAAGTTTATATCTGCATCATGAGATTTTCTGAAACTTTAAATTTCTCTCTCTGAAACATATAATACTGTTGAACATATCCTTATTAAAACTCCTTCATGCATTTGCATTCCCTCCTAAAAATTATCAATAAGAATTCTTTCTTTGTTTCAAGTAACAGAAAATGCAAGTGACTTAAATAATGAGAGCATTTTTTGTCATATAATTCTCAAGTTATAAGAGATAATAGAGGTAGGAACACAATCGGTGGCATATGCATCAGGCGTCTGGTTTTGCTCCCCTTGTTTCTCTTTGTTTCATCCTTCTCATTGTCAACTTGGTCTTCAGAGTGGTTTGTCATGGCCACAAGATGGCTACTCACCACAGCTGGAACAATATGTATCCTGGACCATTTGCAGTGGGAGAAAAACAGGGGCATTATCAGTGCATGCAACATGAGTCTTCTTCTAGGTCTATGGGGCCAGCTTAGGTTGCTGGGCCAAGAAGATTGTATAGAGAAAGGCCTTTGACTATTTGGAATGCTTTAAGAATGTTTGGAATGTATTTCTAAAACTGGGAATAGATTCAGTTTCTCCTATATAGGAGATGAGGGCAGAGTGGATACCTGAACATCACTGGTGTCCTGTTGGGAAGCAAGAAAAGGCAATAGGTACTGCATAGGCAACCCACATTCTCCTCTTTGCAAGGTCACACACTCCCTCATATGTACTCAGTTTTCTCTGGGCGTTCTTCCTTTCACAGACACATCAGTGTTGATGTTCCCAATGTTCTATCCTTGACTTCTGTGTTCAGTGTAGAGATTATTTGTGGATTGTTACAATATAGATAAACATATCATATCATAGATGTGTGTGCTGTGCAGTAATAAAGGGGACAAATATGGAGCCAAGCAACACAAATTTGAACCCCAATTTAACACCTTGGTACCTGAGTCATCTTAAGCAATTTCTTAATTCCCTGAGTTTTATTTTCTTTAAATGGAAAACTGGGATAACAATAGTATCTATCTTATAAAACAGAAGTTTTTGTAAGGGTTAAACAACAAAATATGAAAAGTGCTTAGGGCAGTGTCCAGGCTTACTTTTATGAGCCTCCTTATCATGTTTCAATCTCAAGACAGGTTGATATAACCAAAAGAAAGAGAAAAAGAGAAAAAAGGCATTGTGCTGTCTTTATCTGTTATCCTATTTTAGGTTTAGAAGGACAACAATAATAAGTGTCTTAAGAAATAATCTGTGTTCCTTTAGGCTCATTCTTTAAAAGGAGGAACTCAACATTTATTGTACTTAATAGTATATGCTAGGTACTGCTATGGTGCTTTAAATCCACCTTCCCATGTAGCTTCCCCCAAGCCACACAAGCAGCATTATTGCAATTCTTTTACAAAGAAAGATCCCAGGCTCAGAGAATGTGAGTATGAGGCCCAAGGTCAGAACATGGTAAAACCAGGATTTGAAATTTGATTAGTCTAACTTTCCTTGCTTACTTTAACCCATTCTTTCCAATTAAGGTTAATCTTTGTTCTCTCTTTAAAGCCTTTCTTATCACTAAGACTGAGTTCTGCAACTTACTTCATTGTTTGAGAAGACCCTAGACTTGCTGCTATGGTAATGTTGGTCACATCATGCTGTCCTCTGACATTGTCATATTGCTTGTGTGTATCCCCGCATAGACTCTTACCTCCTGTCATATCCTTAGCAGACAGTAGCAACCACAGTAAGCATTTGTTGAATTAACAAAAAAGAGGCAGATATGAGTTTTTAAACACTGTGGTATTCCTTCTTCTATAATACTCAGATCTTTGGTCTTCCCTTTAGAGAACTCTTTGGAGGAATCTAGATAGATGATAGATGATAGATAGATAGATAGATAGATAGATAGATAGATAGATAAGATAAATTCAAGTTTCTTCGATGAACCCCTGGAAGAGATGAGCTAGGTGTCAATTTTATGACTCCTGATCCAGAGCCTTTACCCTCAGATTACAGCTCCCTTTTTAAATATATCTGCAAGAAATGGCATCTGATTTTATTACTTTGAAATATTATTTGACTTTTGTTTATAAAGCAGGAGAAAATTTTGAGAATATATCAAATAATAATAAAAGTACAAAATATGTACTATGTGTATGCAGTCTGTCCAGAAGGTATCCAGTCATGTAATATGACAAATAGACACACTTATTGAAAAAGATACAAGATCCAAGAAACATTGTTCATAGGACAATGATGCCTCAACTCACTTCAAAGTAGGCACCTTGGGAACACACACAGTTCTCCCAAACTACATCAGCTTCCCCACAACATTTTTCTGAATCTCATTCTTGGTCTGAAATCTCTTCCTTTTCAAAGGTGATTTTAGTTTTGGAAAAATCCAGAAAGCACAGGGTGTCAAATCTGGTCAAATCTGGTATCTAGCAGGGGCTGAGTTACCTAGTAGATCTGATGTTTTGCCAAACACTCTCCATGAGATGTGATGCACAAGCAGATGCATTTTCTTGATGAACTGCCAATCACCAGTTGCCCATAGCTGCAGCCTTCTGAATCATATGAATAGCTTCTGCAGAGGAATGTTCAAGCTTAATGCAAAATTTGATGCAGTTTTGTTGCTCTACTTGCTCAGTCATTCTGAATGTGACAGCACAGTACACATGGTCACTCAACGGCGTCTACCACCCCCACTGACTAACATAGTGAAGTCATCGTTGTTCCTCCGTGTGCATCCCAGTCCACTCTCCTTGGCTGCCAAGTTCCATCCATGTCGTACAAATCCTTCTTGTCATTATTAACAATGGCTGGACTTCTTCTGGACAAACTTTGCATAATCAAAATGGTAGTTCTAATGTATATCTGTGTGTGAAAATGGAATACAAATCTTACAGTTTCTTGTAGCCTTTTTTTAAGAATCATTTTTCCTTTTGTTTCTATTAGTAAACATCCACTCTTGAGCAGCATGCATATTATTCAGAGTTAGAGGAGATCAACTTAAAGTAGGGTCAAAGAGTTAGATATTTTATGGGACCAGAAAGATGAGTTTCAAGATAAAGAATCTTCTGTTTTTTTTTTAAATTAATGTACAGTATATAGAAAAATTGAAAGAGCAAAACAATGTCTATTTTCACGGTAAGCAAATAAATACTGATTTTCACACTTTAAATAGTGCTGTACTTTCTTTGGAAGGTGAGTAAGGAAGACACCATAAAAATAAAGGTTTATGGATATCACCTATTCCCTCCATATTTGATTATTCATGTATCTATTTAAACAAGAAACTCAGATGATTAATTTATTTATATAGCAAATATTTACTAAATGTCTTTTAAGCATTAAGCACTGTGCTGGATAAAATGTGATATGTCTGCATTGTTATTCTCAAGGAATTTGCCATCTAGCATCACCATTCCTATGGACTTCACACTGCTGTTAATGGGGACAATTGTTATTACTTTTATTTGCATTAACACCTTCTGATAATTTTAACAGCCTTGGGGTAGGCAAATTGGTATTATTCTCTTTTCATTTTATAAATGAAAAAATGGAGGTGTAAGGATGTTAAAGGACTTGGCCCAATTCACAGTGGTTTAATAATGCCAAGATTTGAATCCAAAATACCTAAAAAATGCACAGTGGGTTTACTGTCACATGATGACTCAGCCATTAGTACTAGGAGAATGTACATAACTTTTCTATTTCTTATTTTATGAAACTGGAACCTCAATTGATCTATTCCTGGCCTAAAACTAAAAAACAAAGTGAAGTTTTATCACTGGATAGTTATTTTTATTATAAAGTACATTATTTATTAGAACATTGAAGTCCTTTTGTACGTATCAGTTACTATACTGGATTGTATGACTAGGTTTTGCTTTATTGTTATTTTTTTTAAACTCCCTCCTTCACTAAAAAACAAAAAAAATGAATCAAAACTTCTGGTGTTTTCACATATAATGCTTACTCAATAACAATGCCCTAAGTTTCATTTTATATATTACCTCTAAGAGAAAAGCAAGTTCTCGTGTCAGGCTGCCTGAGTTGAAACCCTGCCTCCACCACTTGTAAACTTTCTGATCCCTGGCAAGTGCTTTAGTCTCCCTGAGACTTAATTTCCTCATCAAAAGTGAGGCTGAAGATAATAGTGTCATAATGATATGGTGCTGATTAAATGACAGAGTGTTCTTAACATACTAACACCCTAGCTTCTATTGGAACAAAATTTCTCTTCCTCTTGTTTGTTTCTTATCTTACAGATGATCCTTAACTTTAATACTTTTACATATATGTGTGTGTGTGTGTGTATTTGTTTACACACACACACAGGGTCTGGAAGATGTAACAACTGCTTGAGTATGGTTGGAAATGTAATAATATGGATGTAATAATCTATCGTTTTAATTTGAACACTTCACCTAAAATGTCATATTGTGTTCTCGAGTATGATATTGTTATGTTACAGATTTACCTGTTTATGATTTTTGTAACAAAAGACTTTGTAATAAAAAATAAAATAACAAGACTTTGTCATGTTATTTGTGCCAGACCCTGTGTATGTGTGTGTGTTTATGTAAAAAAAACTCCTGGAGAACCTAGATAAAATTTAGAATCCCAGGCCTGGCCTCAGAGCAACCTGTACCCTCTAGGTTCGACGTGAGCCCAAACAATTTTCCTTTTTTCACAAACATTCCTGGATGATTTTGCTATAGGTGAACCACCATCCACACTTTGAGAAGTTCAGCCTTGGGCATTTGCATACATATTTCCTTTGGCAGCCTGCACATCATTTCCAATTTCTGTCCCCATGTCCTGCTTCAGAGCCAACACTGTGTATTTCCATAATACCCTGACCTGCTGCACACAGGATACCAAAGAACCTTCCAATCATCTAGACATATTCACGTTCTAACTCTGCCCTGCACCCTCACCAAGTTATGTTCCTAAAAGCTAGAGGCAATCAAGCTTTTTCCACTGAACCACATATCTCTCTGATTTCTTTGAAGGTGCCTTGAAATGTCAAAGGGACCCTCAAAAGCAACATTCTCAGCATAACTTTGTGGGAAGACCTTCCCTCTGTTTCTTGGGAGCTGGGTGCTCATGATAGCTCCTTCTTGAGAAGAAAAAAGGAAAGTAGCAAAGTAACAAGAAAAGTTATGTAGTTCATATGAAAATTCTGCAAATGGGAAGTTAGAGTGTGGCACTCATCTGTTGGAAATACCTCCTGGGAAGCCTAAATGTAAATGGCAGTTTGGGCTTATGGTTAGAAAGTGAAAACACAATAGGGCTATGCCCACTCTGTGACTTTTGAAAGAATATAAATAATGAAAATAGCCACTTTTTATTTAACGCTAAGGCCAAACATTATGGCAAGTGTCTGCTGCCCATTTTGCATTGTCAAATTTTTTATATATAGATACTGTTAAGTAGACATGGACATAGAAGAATCTCAGTCTCTCTTCTTCCCCAGCTGTATGAAAAGAACACACTAGTTGTCACCTCAGCTTCTCTTTTTGTCCTACCTTTTCTAGCCAGAAGGCCCCAGAGTGCCAACTTTAGTGGTGCCAACTCAAAGAATATGTCACCGTAACTATAAGAGAAAAAGGAATATATTTAGTTAAGAGGGTAAATTGACCTACATAATAAACCCTCCTGGCTAAAGTGGAGAAAAGGGGTTTTGAAAAAGGAGAGCAAAGCTCACACATGGTGAGTAGAGCAAGGTTGTGCATACTGGTTTGTTCTGGTGGCCGTGGGGGTTGTCAGGTCCAGTCTATGCCTTCGCACACTGAGAGGTAATGCAGCACTCCAGCCCGTGGCTAAGGGCACAGCCTCTGGGCCCAAGTCCTTAGGTTTACATTTCAGCTGCCTCACTTACTAAATTTGTGACCTCAGGAGTTATTTAAATTCTGAATGCCTCCATCGTATATCGTACATTGTTTTCTCTATAAATGGGGCTGGTGGTGTCATCACTAACTTTGGACTGACACCAAGAGTAGATGCTCGTAATGTATGTAAAGCACTTAGAATAGAGCCTGGCACTTGGTGACCACTGTTGAAATATGTGCTGTCATTTTCACGTCTGTCTCCTCCTGTAGGTGGTGAGCTCTGCGAGGGTCAAGGCCCTGTGCTATTGCTCCCTGTGCCTTCGATCTCTACAACAGGGCCTGGTTCTGAGGTGAATTGGCCAGTCAGATAAATAGGCTCTATATGTCATCCCTTCTCATCAAACCCATGCTACTCAAAACCATGATGGGCGTAGTTCCTGAGCAGTCCTGGGTGTGCTGGAGGAGCCAGGGGTCCCTGTGCTTCTCCCTTCAGGAATCAGAGAAGAAGGTTGTTCATTTGTTTCAATTTGACCACCCAGAGCATCATCCAAGTCCAAAGAAAGAAAAGGCAATAAAGAATGATAGGAGGAGCGGATGGAAAGAGATGAAACAGGGAAAGATGTCAAGATAAAAAATATTTATCAGAAGCCACCGTTGTCTACCCTGCTGCAGACATTTTCTCCTTTAAGACAGGGATTTTTTGGCTCCCTTTTTAAATGTTTACTTCATTTGAAATGTTTTATTTACTTTAAGTAAAGACTTTATTCATGTGTGCATGAGTGCATGAAAACCCATATTTACATGCATGTACACACACAGTTTGAGAGGAAAGGAACAGCCTGCATTTTAACATTTTTAGATAGCAATAGAGATGCTCTGTAATAGTAGCTACCTCAATGGCTACCTGCTGAGTATTGCTGTTGTTGCGAAGAACAGAATGAATGTGTTTAATATGAAGGTATTATAACTTATATTCCGTCACTGACAAAGAAGCAGGTTGCCTTTCAATTCTCTAAAATTCAGTTTCATTTCTGTTTATAGCAAGTGGACTAAAAAAATGTATATTTGTTTTCTGACTGGTTCATATGAAAAAATGGATGGATGGATGGATGGGTGGGTGGATGGATGGATATTTCCAGTCCAAAAAATTCACTCAGTTCAAATTTCTGAAGCATACTGGGCCACGGGATTAATGGACTCTGATTTTTGAAGTCAGAGAAGGAGGTTTCTTTCAATTTTATGAAAACCATGAGTTATAGCCAGATGATGTATTTAAGGAAGCAGTTAAATCCCACCATTTAATCCTGTATCATGATCCTCAATTGCATACTTTACAAAGAAAACTCTCTGACCATCCTTTCCCGGCAAAAATTTGTTAGGGGAAATCTATAATGAGGTCTGATTATTGGAAGCTTAACGTTTCTTCTCTGGCATACATTTCAAATATAATGAAGGCTTGAAGCCATTTTGACAATAGGTCTGATTTGACCCAAATGACTAAAAGGGTCAAGAGGAGTTCATTGTTTTTCTCTCTCAGAGGAAAATTTTAAGAAAATTAAGCCCTCTATGCATGTATTAGGATATCTTTGTGATTATGAGTATCTCAACTGTGCAAAAGAGTTCTTTAGTGAGAGAACCACACTGCCAAATTCTAGACCTTAATTATAATTCCTTCTTGATACTAAAATGCACCCTTCAATGTACACTGTGATTAAAGGTCTTTCTGCTACCTCTTTAATTAATACTTATAAAATATAATCACACAGTATGCTGCATTTTTATGGAAATAAAAATGTGGCCAATAAATTCCACATAGGCTCTGAAAAATGCCAGTCTTGAATTTCGTTTTGGGGGATGAATGCACTTGTGTGTTTGAGTGCAAAGAAACCCATGTACATGCACACACACACACAGCTTGAGAAAAAAGGGTTAACCTTTATTTCAGCATGTATAGGTATCAATAGACATTGTTCTGGAATACTATAACCTTAATGGCTGCCTGCTCAGTATTTTTGGTCATTGGAGGTCAGGTGGAAAGCCTTTTTTTTTATTGCTGTGTTTATTTTATTTGTTTAAGTTATCTTTATGAAAAAGGATTTGAATGATTATATCAAGAGTAATTGAGAAAGTCTTCCACTGTTGAGCATTTTGATGAGGCTGGACTCAAATAAAAATTCACACACCTGAACAAAGTCAGCAACCTAGATTAGGTTTTAAGTGACTTGTCTGAAACCCGGAAGCCCTGGGATGAGCCACAATTCTGCCACTTATTGCTGGGTGGTCTCGGTTAACTCTATGTCTACTTGAAACACTATTTTTCGCATCTGTAAAGTGAGGTTAGTGCTAATGCCTAGCTCAGATATTCAATATAAGGAAGGGGGTAGTTTTTATTGTTTTCATTATTATTTGATTCTACTTGCTTGACTTTGTCTCTATTTCTAACCCCACTGACTCTCTCAAGTATTCTATTCCTGCCCCCCAAATTAGCAGATATTCCTCAGTTTATAAATAAACCTCTAATGTATAAAATATGCTATTTATTTGAAGACCATTTGTGAATCAACTGCCTAAAGATTGAAATGAAATGAGGATCCCCCCATGTTTATAAATAGTCAACTCATTTTAAACACCTATTCTTTGCTAGACCTGCGTATTATGCCATTACTCTCAATAGAAGTTTCACAAAAGTTTCTGAAAGGAACAACCAGGACTCAGCAGGGTTATTTTCCCAGGTCACACAAGAAAAAGGCATATCTTGTTTTATTGGGCTTCACTTTATTACACCCCACAGGTGTTGGTTTGTTGTTTTTTCCCCCACAAATTGAAGGCAAGACACTCCACCAGCAAAAAAGATTAAAGTCACTTTTTTTGTGGTTGTCTGCAACTAAATCCACAATATCTCTGAGGTATGTCTGTAGTTCATGGTAGCACCAAACTGATTATTAAATAAGTTTAGAAGTTAGCATTATTAGCCCTCCAACTTTTTTCATCATTTAATAATATTTTCTTGGACTTCAGGTCAAGATGGGAGCACAGGTAAACATGGCTCACTTCGTCACACAACCAAATCAAAATTGCAACCAAAATATATAACAACTATCACTTAGAGCCATCAGAAATTGAGTGGAATGGAAGTTTGACAACAATGGAATTAAATAAGTTGCATCTATCCAGATTGGTAGGAGAGTCAGAGATGCAAATGGGCTGATCCCACATCCACCATGTGGTGGATAAAAATTCTGGATACATGTCTCAGGACTGAGGATTACCAGCCCCATGCTAGGCCTAGGGTTCCAGTACCAGGAAGATAAGTCCCCATAACTTCTGGCTACAAAAAACAGTGGGGATTAAGTCAGTGGAAGAAACTCCTAGAGTCCCAAGCAGTTCCCCTTAAAGAACCCACACATGGACTTACTCAGACTCACTCTCTCTGAGCTCCAGCACTAGGGTTGCAGCTTGAAAGGCAATAGTGACACACACAGAGGAACTGAACTGTCTGGCACCAAGGTGGGAGCTAGGGGACAGTTTTCTCCTAGACAGAAGGATGGGCACAGGCCATTGACCCTTTTCTGAGCCCTCCGAGCACAGACCACAAATTCAGCAGGCAGGTGCCATATCTGTCACTCCATTGACCTGATAACACTGTTTGCCCCACTCTGGAGATCCCCTGACACTCTGTCCCACCTAAATTATGGGCCTACCCAAACTGTTAACTGTGATTTTTTCATATTAATGGCTGATCTTGGCTCATGTTTCACAACTTCCTAAATCCTATCAAACAAGCAACAGCTGGCTTCAGAAAGCCCCCAGCCCCGTAGTTCTTGCTAAGTGGCACAAAGCTCAGCACTAGCAGCAGCCACCCTAGGTTTATACCTTGGCTTTGGGAATCTGCAAGTCCAGAACAAGTAGCAACCATCTCAGATTGCTTTATAGCTCATGCAGGGTGGTCCCAGGTAGAACACAGGTGGGTACTCATCTTGCCCTGAACCACATGGGAAACCCCAGAGCCTGCATACCCAGTGGAAAGCTACAGACCATGTTGGAGCAACACTACACTACCCCTATACAGCTGATCCTCCAAGCAGGGAAGAGGCTGGTGGTCAGTGGTCACAGCCAGTCCTTGCAACTGCCTGGCCTGAGTAAATCCCTCACATTGACCTACCAATAGCAATCAAGACTCAACTCCAAGAGGAGGGTGTACTCAGCTCACAAGGAAGGCACACCTTAAGTACCCAGCTTGGGTGATAGGGGAGGTTGTACCTCTGAACCCTATAGAACACCTACTACATTAGGCTATGATACTAAGACAGGGAGTCATAGCAGCTCTACCTAAAGCACAGAAACAAACACAGGGGGCCTGCAAATGTGAGGAGACAAAGAAATATGGACCAAATGAAAAAAATAGATCAAAACTCCAATAAAACAACTAAAAAAATGGAGATGAGCAATCTGTCAGATGCAGACCTCAAAACACTGGTTATAAGGATGCTCAAGGAACTTAGTGAGGACCTCAGCAGCATAAAAAGATATAGTCAGAAATGAAAAATACTAATTGAAATGAAGAACAATTTACAGGGAAACAACAGTAGAATGGAGGAAGCCAAGAATCAAATGAATAAATTGGAACATAAGGAAGCAAAAAACAACCAATCAGAACAAGAAGACAAAACAAGAATCCCCCAAAAAATGAGGATAGTGTAAGCAGCCTTTGGGACAACTTCAAGAGTTCCCAAGAATTCACATCATAGGGGAGCCAGAAGAAGAAGAGAAGGAGCAAGGAATTGGAAATCTATTTGAAAAAATAATGAAAGAAAATTTCCCTAGTTGGTAAAGGAAATAGACATGCAATTCCAGGAAGCACAGAGGGCCCCAAACAAGATAGATGCAAGGAGGCCCATGCCAAGACACATCATAATTAAAATGCCAAAGGTTAAAAATAAAGAGAGAATCTTAAAAGCAGGAGGGGAAAAGCACTTAGTTACCTACAGGGAAGTTTCCATAAGACTGTCAGCTGGTTTCTCAAAGGAAACTGTAGGCTAGAAGAGATTGACAAGAAATATTAAAAGTCATGAAAAGTAGGGACCTACAGACAAGGTTGCTCTACCCAGCAAACATATCATTTAGAATTGAAAGGCAGATAAAGAGTTTCCAAGACAAGAAAAAACTAAAGGAGTTCATCATCACCACATCATTACTATATGAATATTAAAGGGACTTACTAAAAAAAGGAGAAGATCTAAACTATGAGCAATAAAATGGCAGTGTGTATCTATCAACAGTTGAATCTAGAAAACAAACTAAGCAAATAAGAAGAACAGAGACAAAATAATGAATACAGAGATCATTTCGATGGTTACCACATGGGAGGGGTGTTGCAGGAAAATGAGTGAAGAGGTGAGGGGATTAAGAAGTACAAATAGGTAGTTACTGAATAGCCATGGGGATGTACAGTATAGAAAATGGAGAAGCCAAAGAACTTATATGCATGACCCATGGACATGAACAATGGTGTGGGAATTTCCTGAGGGAGTGGGGGGTGCTGGGTAGTGGAGAGGCAAAGGGGAAAAATTGGCACAACTGTAATAGCATAATCAACAAAATATAATATAAAAATTCTTTTTTATTTTAGGTGTTTTACATATACATTTTATAATACTGTTTTTTATTTCTACAAGGGTGCCTGTTGGAGACACAGATATAGTATACATCAAATTGGAAATAACTTGCATCATAATAATAATATAATTCATAACATGACATTTGTGATATATTTGGGTATTTTAAAGTATTTCTGAACAGAACTCTGTAGTTTTTTATGTAAAGTTTTTACTTCTTTTGCTAAATTGATTTCTGTGTAGTTTTTGTTTGATAATGCTATTATAAATAACTATTTTCAATTTTGCCCTCCATTTTCTTATAGGTTTACAACTGATTTTTGTAAATTAACCTGGTGCCTATGATAGTGCCAAATTTACATATTACTTCTAGTATGGATATGTTCAGTAGGTTTCTTAGCAATTTCTATTTAAATAGCAATATCACCTGTGAAAATTTAAATTTTTCTTATTTCTTTTTTTTCTTACCTTTTGACACAGGCTTGAAAAACAAGTATGATTTTAAATAGAAATAATTATAAGAGATATTATGAAAAAGTAGGCCCATTATAAGATTGAGGAATTTTCTTTCTAATTCTGTTAGCCAAGATGTTTTATAATGAATAGATCCTTAATTTTGACCATTCATTTTCTGTCCACCACCTCTGTTTCCTTTCCTTCTGTTAATCACTTTATATTACCCCCACAATTTGCTGGTACTCTGTTACCTTTATTTCAGTGATTTATTTTTTTCTTTTTGCACCTCCATGTAGAACATTTCTATTGCTATATCATTGTTTACTTTCTTCATCATTAGATTGACAGTAATTTCATCTAATGATTTATTTGAGATAGTGGATTTTTATTGACAGAAATTTTATTTGAATCCTTTCTAATATCTTCCCTTTATTTCCTCATCATACAGTAGCTTTCCTCTACCTTCTTGAACATATTTTTGTTTAATATACTTGTCTACCAGTTCTATGATCTAGATTTCAGATGTTAATATTTTTCAAAGATTCTTTTCACCTATGTTCATGGATATTGTTCTTTGGTGTCATATATATTATGCATACTATATATCAATTTTTGTATTAGAGTAATACTGGCCTCATAAATTGAGTTGGGAAGTTGTTTCTCTATTTTCTGGAATATTTGAGTAAGTTGGCTGTTATTTTTTTCTTAAATATGTGGTGAAATTCACCATTGAAGTTACTAGACTTGTTTTCTTTCTGGAAAATAGTTTAATTATAAATTAATTTTAAAAATTTATATAAGAATGTGCTACTTTTATATTCTTTCTTCTTGTTTTGGCAAGTTGTATCTTTTGATAAAATTTTATTCTAGGATATTTAAAGTAATTGGGGTGGGTAAATGCAGACAACTGTTATTGAACAACAATAAAATAATTTTTAAAAATAAATGTTAGGATGATAAAAGATTAAATAAATAAAAGTAACTGGCATAAATTTGATAACAATACCTTAATATCTATTTAATATCCCTGTAAATCTAGTAATATTATCTCTCTCTCATTCTTCATATTGGTAATGTATGTTTTCTCTATTTTAATTAACCAATCTTTCATCTTTTGTTCAATTTATAGACATTTTCAAAAGCAGTCTTTGGTTTTGTTGTTTTTCCATTGTGTTTCCATTTTCTGTTTATTGACTTCTGATTTTTTTTTTACTTCTACTTATTTAAATTTAATTTGCTTTATTTTCTAAATATTTTTCAGTAGAAAAATTACTTTGGCTTGAGAACTTTCTACATTTTTAGTAAAATCAATTTTTTAAATAAAACTTTTTATAGCTAAATCCTACACATTTTGGTAGGTTGTATTTTAATTTTAATTCCATTCATAATATTTCCTAATTTATCTTGTGATTTCTTCTTTGTTTCATTGGGTATTTAGAAGTATGTCTATGTCCATGTGTCCTTTATACTTGTTCCTGTAAACACTCCCCCTTTTCCCGTGAAATGGGGGGAGGTGGAAATGGGAGGGAGGTGGAGCACTGGGGGGGTGCGCTGGGATGTGAATAAAAAACAGAAAACTGTACTTGAACAACTAAAATTTTAAAAAATGTAAAAAAAAAGTATGTCTCATCATTTCCAAATTGGTGTGAATTTTCAAAATGTCTTTTTTTAATGTTTTATTGATTATGTTATTACAGTTGTCCCATTTCCCCCCTTCATTCCCCTCCACCCTACACACCCTCTTCCACCCACACTTCCCCCCTTTAGTTCATGTCCATGTGTCATAAGTTCTTTAGCTTCTACATTTCCCATACTATTTTTGGCCTCCCCCTGTCTATTTTCTACCTACCATCTATGCTACTTATTCTCTGTGCCTTTTCCCCCCTCTCCTCCTCCCACTCCCCTGTTGCTAACCCTCCATGTGATCTCCGTTTCTGTGGTTCTGTTCCTGTTCTAGTTGTTTGCTTAGTTTGTTTTCATTTTTGTTTTAGGTGTGGTTGTTAAAAATTGTGATTTTCTTAGATAAGTCCCTTTAACATTTCATACAATAAGGGCTTGGTGATGATGAACT
>CM052543.1:46313463-46348943 GCA_028533065.1 Trachops cirrhosus | reverse complement strand
ATCACTATTGGTTCCCTGTGCATTTTTCTTCATTAAACTTATTGTAGCCTGAATTTTTTCATCTAATTTGCAACCAAAATCAATGAATTCTGTGAGTATCCTGATCACCAGTGCTTTGAACTGTGCATCTGATAGGTTGGCTATCTCTTGGTTGCTTAAAAGGATGGGTTCTGGAGCTTTCAAATTCTTCTTCTGTTTAAGCCATCTCTTTGCTGGTTTTTTTTTTTTTGGTCTTGTCAAGCTCCTGTAGTGAGGGGCGGGGCCTTAGGAGTTCACCAGGGTGGGCACCCCAGTTGCTGGGTTGTGATGCTGTATGTGGGGGCGGGGTCCAAGAGGGAACAATGGCACTTGTCCGCTCTCTGTAGGATCTCAGACCCTTCTGCCACGTTCCGCCAGCTAACTGGGCCCTTCTGGTGCCAATTCCAGTGTGGGTGGGCCTGTGCACCCCTCGGGACCTTCCTTTTCAGTCAGTGACCCAAAGCTGTATTTCCTGGTGCTGGGACCCTGAGTTGCGCTCAGTGCCTTGCTTTCCAATGGCCGCCTCGCTGGGTCTGCCGGTTGCCATGCCCTGGAGGGGGCCCACCAGCCACCGCCGCTTGTGTGCCCAGGGTCTGCCTGCTGCAGACTTGTGCACCACTTCGGTTGCTCGGGTCTCTGCTCTGTGCCCCTTGCCCGGCCTGACTCCACCCCTCCTACTGGTCTGGATGAACGTGTCTATTTTTAAATCCTTGGGTGTCAGACTTCCATACACTTCAATTTTCTGTCAGTTCTGGTTGTTATTTTGTTTCTATATTGTTGTTGTCCCTATCTTGGTTGTGCGAGGAGGCACAGTGCGTCTACCTATGCCTCCATCTTGGCTGGAAGTCCCTAGCTTTTGATTTAAAGTGAGAGATATGTAAAACTTTCTTTCACTTGAAAATTTAGAGGTCATTGTGGGATTATTAATTGGTCTAATTTCAGTATTGTTGTGTCCCTGGGAATAGGGAGGCCCAAGGAGAGGGAGAGAGAGAGGGGAGCAGCCAGTTGGAGCAGCCAGAACACAACATTGAGTGCCTAAATTTACTGTCTTAAATGGTTCAAGACTTCCTAAAACAATTATAATAGCAACATAAATATCACTGACCAAAGGTCACCATAACAGATATAATAATGATGAAAAAGTTTGAAATATTGTGATAATTACAAAATGTGACAGAGAGATGAAGCAAGCAAGTGCTGTTGGAATAATGGTTCCTATAAACTTGCATAGTGCAGAGTTGCCACAAACCTTTAATTTGTAAAGAATAAAAAAATGCAATATCCACAAAGCACAATAAAGCAAAGGGCAATAAAATGAAGTATGCCAGTAAGTGCTCAGTATTATTATTCTGGTAAACAAATTGGTTATGGATTACAGAATGCCAAACTATTGTAATCTCTACCAGGCAGATTTATGTAAAGAGAATAGATGTTTGAAATATGGCTCTTATACTGAGGCCATTGTTTAAGCTACTCCCCAACCAAGGAAGATCAGTAGCATTTAGGGAGCAGGTACCATATGCTGGGTGTATTTATGGGCATTGTGCTATTTACCTTTCCAACCACACAGTTACTGATACATATGTATTTATTTATATGCTGCATAATCTTTCTTTTGTTAAAAAAGAAAATGAGTAGGGTTTAAGCCTCTTGCACAAGGTTACACAAGTAGGAAGTCTCAAGACAAGGATTCAAAACAGGTCAGCCTGAGTGCAAATTCACTGTTCTCTTCACTGCACTACACTATCTTTCATGTTAAAGAGGTCAAGGTGCTTGAATTCTTTTTATCTTCTATGGTTAAAAATTATAGGGCTGGCGCACACACACACACAAAACTGCTTTGTATCATTTTTATAATTTGTGCTTCTTAAAGTTATATGACACATTTTTCTAAACTCATACATCCTGTCCCATTTGTTTCTGACAGCAACATACATATTGTCACTGCATTTTATACATGGTAACACTGAGAGACCAAGGCAGAGCCACTTCCTTAACCTTGTGTCATTCCAAATCCAGACTTCTGGGCAAGTGTTAGGTCTTTCAAAGTTGTTTTGATGATGGGCTATGCTTCATCCCTATTGCAGACTCTGCTTTCTTGGTATTTTATGGCCATATTCCACACTTACACACTCTTGTTTGCTGGGGACGCTAGACTTCATAACAGAAAGATCTGAGTATCAGGATAAACCAGAATAGTATACATGAATATGACATAAAAGTAATAGAAACATCCCTTGGGACAAACTCAGCAAAAGCCAACATGACATTCAATAGGCATGCGGCTACCATTTTCAGATTCTAACCTCATGAGGAAGACTTTAGAGGATCCAATACATTGGATGGACTGATAGTAAGGGATAGCCCTGTTTCACTTTATACATAATTATCAAGCACTTCAAACCTATAGGTCAAGGTCCATGCTTAAGTTGAAGGGAAGTGGTATGCATTTAGCAGTGTCATCAAACTTTCTAATTACTATTATATGTACTAGTCAGTGATATACCAATCAATTTTCTAGAGCACTATAGAATTCACCTTTTGTGACATGCACTGAGAAGAAAAAACTAATTTGTGCTATAGAAGAAACTATTGATTAGATTAAAAGCCACATAGTAACTATGTATGGTCACTCTTATTTATCTCCCATATTAGTCACACCTATATTTTTGGATAAATCTATGTAACATTCAGTTGTAGAACATGTGCATACTTATTCTTGGATCTTTACCAAATTGGAGGATGTCTTCTGTCATAGACCTAAATCAAACTTTTTATAATATACCAAGATACTGTCAGCTAATAATATAAGTATATGATTTATATGGTATAAGCATAATGTGACTTTTACTTTATTCAAAATGCAAACCAAGTTAAATTTAATAAAAATTATTTTAATAATTTATTTTAATGAAATTCTCAAACATTTACTAAAATTAGATGTTTTAATTATATTGGCTAAATAATTCATTTATTCATTCATTCACCTACTATGTACATGTTTATTTTCTAATTTCTACTATATCCTAAGTCCTTATGATATACCATAAACTTGTTGGTTTAATTCTTTAAAAAATAAACTTAAGTGGATAATATGCTCAATTACAACTGAATAAACTGATTTCCAGTAAAGTTTGGATTTTCTAATTCATAATTAAAAGCCACTGGTATCCAATATATGATGGCAGTATTTTGTACTATTGTCTTTGTGAGATGACAGAAATTTTAGCAACAATTTGGGCAAAATGGCAAAAAAGAATCCCTCTGAGATGCAGCTTTTAACACGGATTTGCTTTTATGGCATAAACACAGGCAGTGAATTCACTAAATAATAAAGTAGCTAAAGACCTGAAAAACACTGGAATTAAGGAAAAGACACAGCTTTCCTTGACTAACTCATGCAGTTAAAATTTTTTCATCTCAGTTTCTTATTTATTCAGAAAATATTGTTGAGAGTCTATTGTATGTCAAACACTTTCTAGAAGAATATTAGATGTAAATTAGAGGTTAAAAATCTTTTAAATGTCCTGTCCTTTTGAAGGTTATGTGGTAGCAGGGAGATACAGGCAATAAGCATATTGAATGAAGGCACTAGCCAGCACAGTAGAAGAAGTGCTATGAAAGGAGAGGGAGAGAGTACAGGACATGCACCATGCAGTTTTCTGAGACAGGAGTCGGTAAAGGAGTGAGTGCTAACTGTAACTAGAATGGTCGGAGTAGTTCACACTGGAAAAATGACATTTGAGCACAGACTTTCAGGAAGTGATAACAGTAGCACAGAGGATATTATGGGAACAGTGTTCCAGGAAGAGGGATCGGTTACTGCAAAAGCCACTGAGTTGGATTCATGCTCCGTATGTTCTTGTAAGCAAAGAGACCCCAGCGGATTGACGGGAGTGTAGTAAATATGAATTCAAATTGGTTAAGTGGAAGCAAATCAAGGAACAAACAAACAAAAAATCTTGTAGGCCAAGGCAAGGAATGTTTCTTCTCTTTGGATATAGGAGACACTGGAGAGTGTGGGAAGATCTGATCTGTCTTTTAAAGGAACAATTCTGACCGCTAACTTAAGAAGAGGCTGCAGGGGGGCGAGGGTGAAAGAAAGATGATTGGAGTAGTCAGGTAAGAAATGAAAGAGAGTATAGTGGAAGTGAGGAAGGTGGCCAGATTCTGGATATGTATTGAAGATAAAGACTACAGAATTTCATTACACAGTTTGAAGTGAGCACAACTGAGGAACAATGATTTTTTTTTCTCCTGAGCAACTTCCCCAATCAAGAACAAGGGTTCAGTTTGGGGCATGTTAGCTTTCCGATGGCTATCAAATGTCAGTGCAAGTGCTGAGTACGTAGCTGTGTATATGAGCCAGTGGTTCAGGAGAGGGTTGTAGGCTGAAATAATAACTTAGAGATGCATTGCCTGTGGATGGCATTTAAAGCCACAACCTTAGAGAAGATCACCACGAGAGTGAGAGCAGGTAGAGAAGGCAGTTACAAAGCAGTCACAAGGATGTAAAGTACAGCACAGAGAATGTAGTCAATAATAATGTGATAACTCTGCATGGTGCCGGGTGGGTACTGGAAATATCAGGCAAAAAACTTTGTAAAGCATATGATTGTCTAACCACTATTCAATATTATTACAAAATAATATTGAATGTCAACTGTAATTGGAAAAAAAAGACAGAAAACCAAGGACTGAGCCCTCAGGTACTTGATTCTTATGAGGTCACAGAGAAGTGGTTTACCTAGTAATCAAAATTAGAAGGAATAAAATTAATGTAGGAGGAAAGGAGGGAATGCATGATATTATTATGGATGAGATGATGATTAACTGTTCCAAATGGTGCTGGTAGTTCATGGGAGGTAAAGGGGCTAAGAATTGACCATTGAGTTTGCAACAGAAAAGGTCACAGGTGATCTTCATTTAAGCAGTTTCAGCAGCATGGTAGTGATAGAAGTCCATTTGCACCACTTTAAAACTCAGAAAGTATCAGAGAGAGGCACAAATAGCTCTTTCAAGGAATTTAAATGTATAAAGGAAGCTTAGAACCAGTATAATAGCTGAAAGGTGGATTACAAAGAATTTTGTTTCATTATGAAATAAATAAGAAGTTATGGCAATGAGAGTAGCCTAACATAAAAAGAAAAATTACTAGGGTAGTGTGGAAGTGAATTGATTGGGGGTATGTGAGTATGTTTCACAATCATGAACTCTGACCCTATGTCCATAATCATGATTTAAAGGGAGACTAACCAGTCTCTGTGTGTGTTTCATTCTGTTTTCTCTAGTCACAGTCAGCTGCCTGGTACAGGCCTAGAGTAAGTCCAGCACATCACAGGAGTACAGTGTGAGAATGATGTGGAAATCTGAAAAAGTGCAGGAAGATGCTGAAGGCCTATCTGAGAGGTGGATGGGAGGCAGAGGCCTTAGGGGAGGAAGAGAAACCTGTTTTCAGTTAGAGCAAAAAGTTGAAAAAAACATTCAGAGAGAGTTCGAGGGTATAGGAGATTTTGCTCATAATAGAGCCTGCATTCCAAGGGTTTCATGGAGGGATTTAAAGATAAGAAAGGGAAATGAGCAAAAGATTCTGCTTTATGGAAATGGGAAAGTAGGAGATGAGGGTGACAGGCACCTAGGAATTCTTACATTGGGGAAAAACACCTAGGAATTCTTAACAGTGGGGACAAACACAGTGATAGAAGGCATGGGGGTGAATTCTATTAAACTCAAATCTGTACTGGCAGTGAGGCTGTGTTAGTGATCCCACAGGGTTTGATGCAGACACTGGCTCACAGTGTCTGAGTCATTATGGATGAAATGAGACACTCTCATGAACTACTGAGTCCAGTGGAGGAAAAGGGACAGCATGGCTTTTCTCTCAAGGGGAGCCTCTGCCATGACAGGCCTTTTTTAGAACCAGTTACATGATGGTCCTCCTTTATTATGCACAGGTTTGCTTTAGGTGATTACCTTTTACAAAAAACAAAGGAGCCAATGCTGCTAATCACATCACAGAAGAGGGATATTTGCAAATGAAAAGGCAAACTAGTTGAACTGGTGACACTTTTCCTTGGAATGTTTAGCATAGTTTTTAGGAAGTTGTTTTGCAGTAAATATCCTCAATTCAGGATGAGGGAGTTTTAGCAAAAAGCAAGACTCATAGAGGCCTAGGTACAATGCAGGCCTGATTCCCCATGGGAGAACCTATCTGTGGGCGTGGGTCCTGTGCATCTCCAAGTGAGAGCTGGGCCCTTGCCAAGCAAAACGGCCTCCTACAGGGTGTGTGACTGGGCTGTCCCTTGACCCTTGTCGGGGATGGAGTGTACTCAGTTTCAGTGTTTGGGGGCACTTTTTACTCCCATTGATGGAGTTGAGGATATCTGAAGAAATCAAAGTTACTAGGATTGTGTGGGCACTCTTCTGTCTCTTAAACTGCCTCTTGATCAAGGGACCCTTCCTGTACTCACTCATTAGGTTGGGTTACATCTCTGTCTTATGTACTCCTCTACTCTCTGTATATCTCCACCATTGCTCTCAAATCACCTTGTTATAAATTTTTAACTTTAACTTATTTTTGCTCCAACATGATTGAAGTTCTTGGGAGCAAAGATCCCTTTAATTGTCTCTGCTTTTATAGGTCTACATCAATCCCTAACACAAGCCTAGAACACAGTAGCCTTCGCAGAAAGTTAAGTTGAATCATTGCAGTAATAAGATGTATTCATTTATTGAGATTTTAGTATGTGCTGCTGAGCACTGTGCTAAAGACTTTATGAGCATCATTATGTAGTCCTCACAACAAGCCTCCTTTATCCCCATTTTACAGAGGGGAAAACTGCAGCTTAGTAGATTAAGTGACTTGCCCAAAGTCAAAAACTTCAATAAATGCCAGAACAAAGGTTATTCTGTTTCAAGTTTATGCATTTAGCTTTTATTATTTGCTTAGTTCTGGAGGAAGCTAACTCCTCAGATTTATGGTGAGTTTAATAGTTGTGACAATACTCTGAGATTCTCAAGCTGGATCAGATTTAGTATTTGTAATCCTAAAGGCACCTGAACTGACAGGTTTAGATGGAACCAGGAACAGTCAGACTGATAGGGTCTACCAACTGGCTGCCACACATCTGGTGGGAAAGCAATCTGATAAATCAACCTGAAGATACGCCAGATGTTAGCCTAAATCAGGGAGAGTGACAGGCACTTAGCGGTCAGAAAGAATAAGATGTTGGTATCCAAATGCTAATGCACTGTTGCAAAATGTTCACTGTAGATCTTTTTAAAGGCCAGAATGAAAAATCAAACAAATCCAGTTTAACAAATGTAATTGAGTACATACTATGCAATGCGCCAAATTTTATAGATATAAGCATTTTAAAAGCTGTGATCTCTGTCCTTGTGAAGGTCAGAGTTTAGAAGAGATGATGAACGTGAAATAACTTACATTGTGATGATTGTATTGTTTCATTTCATGTATGTCATGCATTGGCAGCATCCGATGCTGCCTAAGAAAGATCAGCAAAAGAAAATAGATTTCATCTGAGCCTTGAAAGAAGAGTAAGAATTTAGGAGGTAGACGGCCAGGAAGAATCTTCCTGGTGAAATGAATAGCATGAGCAACGGCAAATGGCATGAAGGACTCGGCAACTCTTTTGTTGCAGCTGGATCACTGGCTGTGAGAATGATGAATAAAACACCTACAAAGGTGTCCTGGGACTTGCATGTTATGCTAAGATTTTGGACTTCAAAATCAGTTTAAATCTTAAACTCTGTCAACTGTATATTTACTGAACTCCTATGAGGGCTAAGCAGTTGCTTAGATCTGAGGGAGAATTCATCCAGGTAGAAAATGATACATCTCTACATACAATGAGCTTAAGTAGAGCTTAAGAAGGAAAAATAATGGTTGTAAAATACTTAGAGAACAAGTTGATTATGAAGTATATATTGTTCAGTAGGAGTTTCATGAAGGGCAAATCATGACTTGGAGTCATTAGGAAGCCTTCAAAAAGAGCAGGGTTTTTGAAATAGCCCCCAAAGGTTGGGTAGAATTTGAATAACTATACTTATGATTAGTGTTCGTATAGTAGCATCAGCTCATGTCCTTGGCATTTCCAGGTTCACTTCCCTGTCCTTACAACTCTGTGATCTCCATAAAATAAAGATCAATACCACAATGTCACAGGCACAAAAGTTCACCAGTTAAGATGCAACAGAGATTGGATCTCAGGGAAGATTTGTCTAATTCCATAGCCAGGCATCAGATCTGTGTTCACTGGGAAAACCTCAGGAAAAAAATGACTGGAGTATAGTGAAGAAAACACTTTCACCCCATCACAGAAGTCTAAGATCACATGGATATATGCACTTGTGGGCAAGTGTGAGCACAACTTTATTGAGAGAAGCCCTAGAACTCAGTGAGACTCCGAACATGCCTACAGGCAAGGCTGGGTGTCAACCAGTTGCCCTCAGAGAATAATGGTCAAGGATTTAAAATCAGCTTTATAGATTGTCTCAGTATCTTCTTGGACAGACAAAACTCAAACCCAGTAGCAAATCTGGCCAAGACAGCAGGAAACAGGGGATATTATTTTTGAAAGCCTCATTCCACAGTCTTAGCAGATAGGGAGACTTTCTAACCTTGGGACATACTTCTTGCTATGGTAAGGATTGGCTTGAACTAATTTTCTCACAGCCTGCATTTCTAACCAACTAATTGCTACTGTACATTCTAGGAATCATTTTGTAATTTGTAATTGCATGCACCATGTACTTCGCTAGATACCAGTATATTGCCTCTACCTCAGCTCTGGAAATGATTTGCATGTACCTCTCCAGCCCACCTCATGGCAGTTCTTGATATGTGACCACCACTGGAAAAAGAGAAGCAAACATGTGGAGATGGCTAGCATTCTGTGCATTAACCATTTCAATCCTCAGAATAACCCTGAGAAGTGGGTGTTATTATCTCCATCTGCACAGAAGAGAAAATTAAAGTTCAGCATTTAAATGACCTTTTGTTGGTCATTATGGCCAGTAAGTGGTAGAACTTTAAAGGAACCCAGGTGATCTAACTTTATTAGATCACAGTACTATCATGTCTCCTAATACAAAAGAAAAAATATACACATATGTACACAATCTTTTTGAGATAACATATCTTACTCTGCTAGCTGTATTTAAAATATTAACAGAGCAGAACAGTTGAAAACAATAAAAAAATAGGAGAGAGATTAATGAGCTCCTTCTGCACATCAGATATAATAACACATGGTCCCCTTTATGGCAAGGGAGTGGATTCTCCTTTGTAGAATCAGTTCACCAAAAGATGCTGGACCAAGTGTAGGTTTCTTGGTCTCTTGGTCCAAAAGGCATTTATCACCTTCTTCTTCCTCCTCCCCCTCCTCCTCCTCTTCTTCTTCTTCTTCTTCTTCTTCTTCTTCTTCTTCTTCTTCTTCTTCTTCTTCTTCTTCTTCTTCTTCTTTTGTATTATGAGACATGATAATGTAGAGGACCTTATCTGCTCAGATATAGGTGACATCAGCTATGTCTTCTCTGAAGAAGTCAGAGGCTGTGAAGGAAAAGGAGAATCCCAGGATGCAGGTCCAGCTAGGCAGTGCTAAAACGTGCATCATGACCTTCCTCAATAGATATGAGTGTGTTTCTGGTCCTCAATAACCCAGAACAGGTGAGTGTAAGAGAGATGCATGTTTCTTATTCCTGGCTGCACCTTCATCTCTGATTCTCTTCCTTCTTTCTTAATCATATACTGGTGAATAGATTTAACTATGACAGAAAAACCCAAATAAAAGTGGCTTGCCTATAGACTTTTTGTTTGTCTTCTCTCATTTGCATAGATGCCCAGAGTCTGCAATGACAAGGACCTGGACACCTTCCATTTGGTCTTCTATAATATATGGTTTGTTATCTTAAGATACTTCATTATGCAATATAGTGTCTGTAGCTCCAGCCATCACTTCCCCATTCCAGCTCACAGGAAGAATGAACAATGAAGGGCATTTCATTCTTTTTTAAAAGGTATTTCTCAGAAATAGCACATCTATGTACAAATGAAGATGATATACGCAGTATACATTCCAACTGTTTCCATTTTTTTAGGTAGAAAATTTAAAGAGCAGAGAAGTTAAATAACATTACCAAAGTTACACAGCTAGCAAATGGCAGGGTTCACATTCACACCTAAGCAATCTAGCACCAAATGCCACAGTTCTAAATGCCATTCCACATGCCTGTCTTCTGGATCTCTTAAGATGGTTAACGCTTGTGTTAAATTTGGAAGATGAATAAGGATCTGATCAGCTGAAGAAATTGGAGAAAAGAGTGTCTCTGGGCAGGACGGACAGCATGTGCAAAAGAAAGATGGACTTGATGAGCTACCTGTAAAAGGGAAAATGTGTCTCTTTCCTCACTGAATTGTTTCAAATAATCAGTAAGGTCATGAGGGTAAAAGCACACATCCCAGTGCCTGACACTTTGAGAACACTCACTGAAATTATGTTTAGAACAAAAGCTAAAAGTGTGTCTGCAAAAGATCACACAAGAGCCTTGTGGGATATACTAACCTTCTGTTAGGGGACAACATAATTAAGGTTGTGTTAATGATGTAAGTGTTGATTTTACCAAAGTATTTGATGCAATTTCTTGTAAAAAATTAATTGCAGACTTAATTCCAATTGTCTTCCACATGGATTGAAAGGTGGCTGGAAGAAAGCAATATAGAAAAACTCACACCAGCAATCTGTTATTTGTAGAAAGGTGCCTGGGTGGAGGATGACAGTGATTTTTAATTGTGTTCATTATCATTAGAAATTGTCGGTGTGGATGAGAGTACCAAGTTTTGATTATTTAAAATATAAGGATATGAACCGGAAGACTTCACTTTTCATGCCCTGTACCTCACATTAACTCACCTAAGCAAATTTAATCATATTTCTGCTGGAATTTAGTCCCTTTCCATCTCTGTACTGCAACTATGCAAGACATAGAAATAAGTATACAATCCTAGAAATTAAATCTGTCATCAAGATCAATGTGTGCAGCTCAATTATGTTATAGATGACCTTACAAGAGTCTGAAAAATGTAAGCAACTCCTGAAACATCACGTGGGAAGCATTTAGGTTGCGGCTATAGATTAGTCTGGACCTTTGAATTACAGGCAACTCAAGAGATCCCGGACCAGAAATGAAGGTATTCTCACTATAGTCCAGGGAACTTTTAATGTTTTCAAACTAAAGACCCCAAAGAACTGCAAGGACATGAAAGCATGAATGCTGAGCAGAAAATAATATTAGGGAATATATATTCAAATTGCCTTTATATGTATTTTTATAAAATTTTAAATAGCCTCTTACTTTTACATATACTTCAATGAGTTACGCTTATTTCCTTATTTTTGTTGCTGAGCCTTTCCTTTTGTCCTGGTTATTTTTAATTTATCTCTCTAAATTCTTGATTGCTGTCTGTTTTTTCTCCAGTCTGCTCTGGTTCCAAGATGACTTTCTGGTATACTTCTCCCTTGTCCTCTGGTCCAGCTGGGGTTTGGGTCAGCCAATACAAAGTGCTGGGAGGAGGTGAGAGGCAGGCAAAGAGGGAGGCTGCATTACATGGTTACCTGCACTCCTCTACTGAAGGCTGTACATTGTCAGGCAGCCCCCTTCTTGTAGCCACTCCCTCCAGGGTTCAGTTGTGGTTCTACCACTTATTTATTTATGTGTACTATTTGTTGGATACTGGAGCACTCCAAAGAATTTCAGAAGAAGTTTAGCCTATGTTTTATAGACTATAGTAAAGTCTTTGACTGCTTTGATGATGAAAAGCTGCGGGTTGTTCTGAAAGAAACGGGCGTGCCTCAGCACTTGATTGTCCTGATGTATAGCCTGAATTGTGGGCAGGAAGCCACTGTCATGACAGACTATGGAGGCAGAGTGATTAACTACAGGCAAAGGTGCCAGACAGGTGCATTTTATCCCACTATTTTTTTAATCTGTACATAGAACATATGCAAAATTCAACATTGAGATAAATGTGAGCTATACATACATTTAAGAAATATTAATAAAAATAAGTAAGATAACTATTTTCCAACCCTCTTACTCTATATCATGGTCAAGAGTGGCCAGAGCCTATTCTGGTGGCTCAGGCCACAAGGCGGGAACCCACCCTGGGCAGGATGCATTTCCACAACAAGGTGTGTGTACAGGCACACACATACAGACATTCACACACTCACTCAGACTGAAACAATTCAGACACACCACTGTCTATCATGAACATCTTTGGGATACAGGAGGAAATGTGAGGATGCAGAGAAAACCCATGCAGACATGTGGAGAACGTGACCCTGGCCAGGAATTAATATTTTTTCTCATCAGTATTATAACAAAATGATGTTGAATGAAACATTATCTGAGGACCTACTGTATTCTTCATTTTGTCCAAATCATTTGAGCCTGAAGCTACTTCTGGGAATTGTTTCTTACATTAGTTTCCATAGTTTTCAAAACACTCGAGATATGTATTGTACTTTCTGGGGCTTTTGGAGACAGGACAAGTGACTCTTTGAAGTTTACAATCTGAGAAGAGTCAAAACATCATGACACTTACAAACATGGAGCCACAGGGAAGAGCCAGAGAGAGTGACTTGCTTTGTGGAACTTTATCAACAATGTTGAAGAGGGTGCTTATCCTTTTCTCTGTAGTGAGAACTCCAAGGGGACTAGAAGTAGCAAAATTTGTTACATTAATATGCATATACAATGTGGCCTGGCTGGAAAGTATCCAGCCACGTACTATGAAAAATAGAAACATTTATTGAAGATACAGGATACAAGAAACATTGTACACAGGACCATAACCCCTCAGTCCCCTTCGGTGTAGGTACCTTGGGACCTCACAGTTCTCTCAGCATCATTAGCAGCTGAAGTGCAATGTTGTTTCTGCTCTGGTAGCAGAAGTCATGAAATGAATTTTGCCACAACACATTTCATGCCAAGATCCTGTGACAAAATCTCGGACACAGTAGTTTTTGGAATCCTCAGATCAGCTTCTTTGTTTTATAGTCAGTTGCCAATCTTTGTTGATTGTAGCCTGTACACATTCAACATTCTCAGGTGTTCTGCTCAGGCCTTTCCAGAAAATGCATCACTTGCAACAGATTCTCAACCATCTTTAAAGGATTTGTGCCACACTTTTATTTGTACTGCACTCATTACATCATCCCCAAAAGCCTTCTGAATCATCTGAATAGTTTCTGTGGAGGAATGTTCAAGCTTAACGCAAAGTTTGATGTAGATTCATGGCTCTACTCAGTCATTTTGAATGTGACAGCCACACAGTACACATGCTCACTCAATGTCATCTATCACCCCCACTGAGTAGTACAGTGAAGTCATCATTGTTCACATATGTGTATTCCAGTTCACTCTCTTTGGCTGCCAGGTTACATAGATATCACACAAACCATTCTTGTTACTTTAACGATGGCTGGTCTTCATCTTGACAGACCTTGTACAGTAGTCCCATGTTGTCCATGGTTTTGCTTTCCATTGTTTCAGTAATTCAGGATCAATGCAGTCTGAAAATATTAAATGTCAAATGCTAGAAACAAGTGATTAATAGGTTTTAAAATACATGTTGTTCTGCATAATGTGATGGAATCTCATGCTGTCCTACTCCATCCTGCCTGGGATGTGAATCATCCCCTGGTCCAGGGTATCCATGCTGTACATACTACCTGCTCGCTAGGCACTTAGTAAGCATCTGGTGTTTCAGATCTACTGTGGTGGTATCGTAATACTTGTGTTCAAGTATCCCTTGCAGTAGCCTAACTCTAGGTGACAATGCCCACACCATTCACCTCACTTCCTCCCATTAGGCAGGCATTGTATCTTCTCATATCATCACAAAATGGTGAATAGAGTATAATAAGGTATTTTAAGAGAGAAATAGAATATATTCACATAACTTTTATTACAGCATATAATAATTATTCTATTTTATTAGTTATTATTGTTCATCTCTTATTGTGCTTAATATATAAATTAAACTTTATCTAGGTATGTGTAGGAAAACCATGGTACATATGGCGTTGGGTACTATCAGCAGTTTCAGTGATCTTCTAGGCTCTTGGAGCATCCCCCCACAGATAAGTATGGGCCGCTATACAAATTTCAGAGTGAGAAGCTTCTATTAAGTGTCTTAAGTGATATATGTGGAATAAGGAGAAACTTTGTACCAATTCATGCAGAATATTATATAGAGAGAGCAGCTTAATGGTTTAGAAAGAGCCTCATATTTGAACTCAGAACACTTGCTAGACAGATGCATTATTTTGGTCCACAGTATACCCCCTCTGCCTGAGATGTATATGTGGCCCACTCAAGGATTAGACCGATTTCTCATTCAATTTAGTATTTGGGTACTAAGCTCTCTATTCTGAGCATGAAATGAGTACCATAAATTTGGACTGGTATAAAACTCTTGCTATGATAGCAAAATAAAGACCAACATGACTAATAATTTAAGTGATATGCATATGGTTTAAGTACTCAGTCATTTCAGTATATGTTATTAGGAAATAGAAAAAATTGAATAATTCTTAAAAAGGCAAGTTTTCCTTTTTAAAACACAAGCAAGATGGTTGCTATATACTAATAAATCATTCAGTCTAGGATTAAATCTTGCGTGATATTAGAAAAGTTCCAACCCTCCTTTTCTCCCTTAAAAAAATCTTTAAAATGGGAATAATAATAGCAGTGCTCCTGTCCTAGCGTAGTGTTGATTAGATGACTTAACACATGCAAAGCATATAAATATGGTACTTAATAACTGCTAAAGGGTAGATATTAGTTTCTGTTATCATTAAACCCATGATCATCATCTTCATTACCTTAACAAATCATTCTAATAATTTTAAGAATAGTGAAGTAACTCACATTATTGGGAATCTACCATATGCTGGGTCTCATACTCCACATTTTATGTTACTCTATCTAATCCTCAAATGAGTTCTGTAACGAGAAGCAGAAAGGATAAAACAGGAGATTATGGCCTGGCAGCCAGAAAAACTTAGGTCCAGATCCAAGATCTGCCACTTCTTAGCTATGTGACTTTGGCAAATTACTTAACATGTTTGAATGTAGGTGATCACATCTATAAAACTAAAATAATAATAATTAATTTGTAGTGATGGTATGTAGACTAATATATGTGTCTATTAGCATGTACATGTGTGAATATGTGTATATAGTGTATATGACTGTGTATGTATAATTTAAGAGCTTAACAATTATTCGTTAAGTTGTAATGAATCATATTACTAACATGACCTTATTATAATTATAAATGTGAAAGAGTAGGCTCACAGAATATTATGGTATATGTTCATATAAAGTTGCAGGGTGAGTATTCAAGGTCAGGTTCACATCAGTGCCCAGCCCTTTGTTCTCTCCACCATGCCACAGTGGCTCAGACAGTGTCTTTGCAGAGAATCCAATGTGGAATGAAGTACAGGAAAGCTTGCAAACAATCCACACTTTTTACACATGTAAATTTCACTGTCTAAACCTATCTTAGATTTAAATTGCTTTAAATTGGTTATCTCCTTCGTCACTCATAGCCTTTGAGCCATCAAAGGCTATGTGCCTTTTTTTGATAAAGGCTAGTGGACCACAAGCCTCTATAAGTGAAATTTATAAACAAACAGAGAAATGAATACATAAGTAAGATATTCCAATTTCTCATTTTAAACATTATTTCCAGGAAAAAATTCACAGAAATATTGGAGGTGAGGGAAATTTTCATAATAGTACACATACCTAGCATTTATAGGATCTTAATATATACTGACCAAGTTCCAAGCACTCGACTTATATTAATACATTAAATTCTCACAGGCACCTTATGAGATAGGTGTTATTTTCATTTCTATCTTACATACAAGGTTATGAGGCAAAGGGAGTTACGTTTCTTGTCCAAGACCACATAGCTGATAAAGGGCAGAGTCAGAACCTGAATCTTGGCAGTTTGATCTCAGAATGTATGCTTTATATCTGCCAACCTTTGAAGTAAATTAGGGAAATCAGGCTTATGTCTTTCTTAATTATTTTCAACTCACTTCCATTGCATGATTACCACTGTGTTTGGTTTAACTCTGTTTGACTACTATTTAGTGGGCACCTGCTAGGAGCAAGACATAGCTGCACAGGCCAGAATAGATAAAAAAATTAATAATACCGCTTAAGGACTGGGTAGAGATGGATATATAAAAAAAGTGATGGAATTCTAAAGGATCAAAATTCTCAATCCTTGGCTTTTTTCACCTTAGGTATTTTGCTCCATTAGAGAAAAAAATATCTAGTTTGAAAAGCTATATTGCTTTCAACTAAAACAAAAATTGATTGGGAGCTTTCTTTCTTTTTTATTTTGGTATGATAAGTGTGAGTCAAAATCAATACCCAGAAGAGCTCCAAAGAGAAAGAGATGTTCTCTGGTTACAAAATTTGTGAAGGAGTAATTCATTCCAGTGACAATGGAACTGTCTCTGAGTGTAGCTTTAAACAATTCAACTTGTAGTAAAACCTCTTCAAAAAAGTACAAGGTTTCAAGAGAACCTGGAAGAAGACCAAAAAAAGCCAACACAAATCATTCTTCTTATGACCAAATTCTCAGTTCCTCTTTGTTTACTGAGCTGGGTCAACTGATTTCCAACCTACCAAATACAAATGATTTCTCCACCCATTCTCCCACAGCCTCATGCTTGGCATCTGGGATTTAAATAGGTTGTATTACCACATGGAAACTCAAAAGCACCTGGCCTTAGCTTCTGATGAGTTTTAACCCTCCTTTTGTATCCCCTCATTCTGATAATGACTGATGTCTGACATCTTTTTGTCAATTACCTAATGTCCTAGTCATTGTAGAGTGGTTCTAGAACTTGCTCTTAAGGGCACATGTTCAAATAACCACAGTCTTGGTTATTAATTCCTGGATTCATTTATTTATTCAGCACCTCTTCAATGAAATATTCACTGAATGCCTACTATACCAAACATTTTGCTATGTGATAAAAGTACAGGAATATAATAAAAAATAGACCTACTCTTCTAATTACTCAAAGCCTTGTCGGCAGATCAACACGAGGAGCAATTTGGGAATTTTGTAAGTTTCATGGTAGAGGGGCGTTTAGAGAATTATAGAATCAGAGGGATCCTTCTTGCTATCTTGAGGTTCGGAGAAAGCTCGATGTAGAGGGTGGCTCTCAAGCTAGGTTTTGAATTATAAATAGAAATTTTAGAAGCAAAATGAGTGAAGGACATTATATCCAGATGGATAGCATGTGGAAAGCATTAACATGGTAAGAAATGTGATACTTTCAAGGAAAATAAGTTTATGTGATAGACTGAAGAATTTTGAGAGGAGAGGTTGGTATGGAGTTTAGAATGGAGACTAGATCTAGGAGGAGAAAATATTATGGAGGGTTCCATATTCAAATCTGAAGTTTGGAAACCTTCATTTCCATGAATCAAGAAACCACTGAAAAGAAAAGAAAAAATGCTGAGGAGTATATGAACATGGTTTGTTTCAGAAATTTAGAATTCTTTAGAATTCATTGTCACGACTAGAGGCGTGTGAGCACAGAGTAGATATGGGCAAATCTGCCCTGAGTGTCAGCCCCTCTCTCTTTAACTATTTAATCTTAACCAACTGTGTTAGCCATTTAAGACTGAATTTTCTCATTCATAAAATTTGAAAATATTCCACCTCCTAGACTTGCTATACAATACAGTGATGAACTTATTAGTTATTGATTTTCTAATGCCTTGTATGTATTTATTCATTCAGTTAAACAACAGTAAGCACCTGTAATGGTTATTTTGGTGTCCACTTGGCTAGGCTAAGGCACACCTGGAAAGCTGGTAACCATTACATCTGGGTATGTCTGTGAGAGGGTTTCTGGAAGACTTTAGCATTTGAATTAGTAGACTGAGTAAAGAAGACTGCCCTTACTAATACGTGTGTGGGCATCAATTGCTTCACTGAGGGCCTGGATAGGACAGAAAAGGCAAGGGGAGGGCAAGTTTTCTTTCTCTCTTTGGGCTAAGAGATACATTTTCTCCAGTCCTGGATAATGCTAGTTCATTTCTCTAGATAACCCTGACTGATACAGCACCTACCCTTTGCCAAGTACTATTGTAGAGGACACAGTGGTGAACAACAAAAAGACTTCATCTTCATGGCCTAATATTCCCCAGTGCCTGGCACATAGAAAATGCTCAAGGAATATGTGACAAATGGATGGTTATGCATTTTCTACTTTCCTCCTCTGCCCACATTCATGGTCATCACCTGGCCCATATAAAATAAGGACAGACTTGGATAAGATGTCTGAGGGTTTTGAAAATATTTTTAAAGAGCTAGTTTTAACTGTATATCAAAATATTTTTATCATGCTTGTAGTTCTCCAAAATCACTGCATTTATTCCTTGAAATGCACTTTGCTCTTTTAAATTATCTGTATTTTTTCCATGGGAAGTTCCATGAAGGTAGATATGATACCATCGTTGATTTCCTGATCAAATGCACTTTCCTGGT
Source organism: Trachops cirrhosus (assembly GCA_028533065.1). Lineage (NCBI taxonomy): Eukaryota > Metazoa > Chordata > Mammalia > Chiroptera > Phyllostomidae > Trachops > Trachops cirrhosus. Next base: position 46,330,312 of record CM052543.1, on the reverse strand, counting down.
CAAATGCAGCAGATGAGTGGCAGGATCAGGTAGCTTTAAATCTCCCTTCCTACTATGAATGCTCTGATACTAAATCATCAGCCTCTGAAGAAACTTCTTTACCTTTTAGAACAATGCCACTTCTGTAGACACTCAAATGTTAGGATATGAGGCACAATTCCCTACAGTAGTTTGACTACATAAAATGAATTCTTGGAAGTAGTTAGGTAGTAAATAGCCATGTAAGTAATGCCAGGCCACTTTATGTGTGCCTGTGTCAAATCAAATTTGTATGGTTTATATGGGAAGTCTATCTGATAAGCTTAACTACTTGTCAGCTGTTAATATTTGCATATCAGCATGGAATATATACTCTAGCAAGGTCATTTAACAGTTACAGGGCAGAAACTTTCCATTTTGTTAATCACTTACAACTCTAATTTCACACTACATCAGTCCTTTTACTCTGGTCCACAGCCCTTCAAAATCCCATTCTAAAAGTCCACATAAAAACATCTGTTCAAAATGTGCTAAAAATAGCAGCTAACTATTTGGCACACACCTAATATCAGAAACTTGAAGGCCAAAGTAACAGTGTACTTGCACAGTTTTCTAATTCCCATCTCTATCTACTAGGTGTTGACTGTCCTTGCCCTCATCGGCTATCTTCCATTCACCATTTCCAAGTTTTCTCTCAATCTGACCTCTGATGACTTCTTCACATCTATTATTTCTCAGTCTTTTCTTTTCCATTTCTCAACTGTACCTGTCAGCTACATTTAAAGGATTCACTGTAGTCCCCAGGCATCATTAGCCAGTTGGAAACAAGTCTTCAATTATGACTCAACCCTCTGGAACTCCCTCCAGTTGAAACCATGGAAAAGATGCTCCTTAGTCTTCTAACCAGTTCCACCCTTGATGGGCTTCCCCACAGGGAGAAAAAGTTCAGAAAGAATGAGAGATCCAGAAAGCATGGACTCCTTCATGACACTGTATGTATTTGACAGATAAAGAACAGGTGCATGTCAAGTCTCTTTCCAGTCACTTAAAGGTCTCATAAATCATGCAAACTGTCTACTCAGCTTTAGCAAAGGAATTAGAATGCTGGCTATTTCTAGATGGGAAACTTTGATACACCTTTTTTTATAGAAGGCAAGAACACATGCAAAGAAAGAGCCAAGTCGGGAAATTAGACCAGTAAATCTGACCATTAAGTCAATGAGCATTCCATTTTCATAGCACTCAAATAAAATAAAACAGCTTTGCTCCCTGTTCCCACTCTGACATTTTGCTTTTCCAGTTTCATTTTCCTGGCTTTATTCATGGCTATAAGGCAGGGTCAGAGAAAGAAGATTCATCTGTATCTTGTCAAAGTGCATTTGCTGCCAGCTGCATCATGGTTCTCATTCTACAATGATATCTTGATGTAATCTTATTTTTTCAGATAAATATGAATACCATCAGTTACCAATGAAACATGGATTGTGATGCCATCAAACCAATAAAAATATGTCCTTTATTTCTTCCCTTCTTTCCTCTGAATTTTTTATGTCTTTATTTTTTGGCACATGGACTAATTTCCTTCAGATCACGTAATTGTTGGTTGTTGAATGTTATTATCTAAATTCTGAGCTCCTGCTGGTGAAGAAGGTCCTTCTCACAAAGAATAAGAACCAGATATAGAAGGCTTTAACCACCAAAACTATAACATTGGCAATTAAATGGACAACAGTGTGGTAATTGCAGGGAGTGGGGGGTTATAAGGGGACTAAATGGTAATGGAAATTTTTTTTTTAAAAAAAGCACAAACAGACTCATAGATACAGAGCACAGACTGATGGGTGCGATGGGTGGAGAGTGGTTGGAGGGATGGGTGAAAAGGTGAAGGGATTAAGAAATACCAATTGGCAGTTACAAAATAGTCAGGGGGATGTTAAAGTACAGCATAGGGAATATAGTCAATAATACTGTAATAACTATGTATGGTGCCAGGTGGGAACTAGACTTATCAGAGGGACCACTTCATAAGGTATATAAATGTCCAACCACTCTGGGGCACACCTGAAACTCATATAATATTGAATGTCAATGGTAATTGAAAACAATAAAAATTAAAATTAAAAGGAAAAAATGCTCTTCTCTTATAAAAAAGCCATAAGCATATTTTGCAGCAGTTTTCTGAGTGGGATTGTAATAGTGGCTTTGCAGGCAGTGGTTCATGGACAAGTTTTATCATTCCCTGCTCAGTCCTACTTCAGCACTCTTCTCCACCAACAGTAGGTATTGTTAATCCTCTTTATAACTACATATCATTTTTTATTTATTTGATTAAACATATTTTAAGCACATTAATTACATATAAGCCTCTCATTCACATAAGTAAACTCATCCACATTTCCCTGTGTGGATGGATGTCTTCCATTTATCCCCCCAAATCTGTTTTCCAACTATTTCCACAATCCCATTGGATTCCATTCATGGAGAGCAACAGACAGACATCAGATGGAGGAAAGAGTGAGGTCGGGGCAGTAATTCCAGTGGCCACTAACTATGAGGCTGCTGACCCCTTAATCACAGCTCCTGTTAAGCAATCCTCTCCCTACACCCCTTTGTCTCTAGGCCTAGTTAAAGCTTCTCTTCGTGAGGGCAAGGAGGTAATGGAGTTCCACTGATTTTAACATTGGGCACTTGCCTGCCCCTTGTTATATTCTTGTACCCTTTCCATACATTTCTGACCATATCTCTTATACTCAACCCTCCTCAAATAATCCTAATGTATGTCAAATGTTTTCTCCTTGACCCTGATTGATGCATTCCTCCTTTAATTTCAATGTTCTATGATCTTTAGTGGTAGCTCCTCTGCCTCAGGTTCCCATGTGCCCTACACCATCTTTCACTCCAAACATCTCACTTAACTGAAGGTCATTGATTATTTAAGTCACTCCAATACCTACCCAGCATTCCTCACACTCCAAATCCACCTTAACTTCCTCTTTATAAATGTATATGTTCACATATAGATATATATATTCTCCTTTTATTCACAGCAAATGTCATGTTCTAATACATTGTATAATTCAATTATTTATCATTATTATTTCTTTCCTGTTTCCCTGTATTGCAAACTAAACTCTTCAGGGCATAGAAATTGGTCTTTTGTTCACTGATCTAACCCAAGCATCTCAAATTGTACCCAGAATTTTGTATGTGTTCAATAAATATGTGTTGAATGGAGTTGTAGCTTACAAAGTATTTTTTTCAAGAAGCTTTTCTCAGCCCTCCTTCTTCATTTTCTTTCTGCTTTCCTCCAATTTGGACCAGGTTGTATCCTCCCTACATGCTTCCTTAAGCATCCTATACTTCCACCATCATAGTACTTACCAGACTCTGTTGCAATTGTCTATTCACTTCTCACACTAGGTGGTAAATTCTGTGATGGCAGAAATCATCTGTGTCTTCTTCACAGTGCCTAGCTTAAGAAGTCTCCAGTATACGGGGGTTGGTAAAAGTAGGTTCATAGTTATGAGTATGAAAAACACAAGAGTTTATTCTTATATTATTATTTATTAAACATTGCATTGTTTTTCCATGTGAACAACTGTAAATATACTTTGCCCATCCCTGTATTCTTGATAAGAAAACAGATGAATAAACAAGTGAAAAAGTCTAAAGTTCATACCCCACTGTTACAACAAATAACTTAAACAATACAATTACATGGCTGTTCAGGCCAATAGGAGCACAGAGTCCTGTGAGAACCCAGATGGGCATCTCTGTCCCAGTGTTTTAAAGTAGGGAAACTAAGAATGGATATTGAGAGGAGGCTTCTCAAAAGAGGCAGTACTTGAGCAAGAAACTTGAAGGATAATCAGGAATTATAAAAAGCAGGTAAGTTTGGTATTAGGGAGAAAGAGGTCCAGAGAGTGGTAACAGCCCACGCAAGGCACTCGGGTGAAAGAAACAATGATTGGCTGGAGCTGGGGTATAGGAGCATCCTGGCCAGAATGAGGTTGGATGAGGCTGGAGCAGTAAAGTGGCAGCAATTTATAGAAGGAAGACTTTGCAGCCTCTGCTAAGGCTTTTAGACTTCATCCTAAAAGTTAAGAAGAGAAAGGAAGATTGAAAATGATAGGAGTCAGGGTGTCCAACCTGCTGCCTATAGGCTATATGCAGCCCAGGATGGCTGTGAATATGGCCGAACACAAAAGTGTTAATTTACTTAAAATGTTGTGAGATTGTTTTGTGATTACATGTCACAGTGTGTTTAATATGTAGCTCAAGACAGCTCTTCTTCTTCCAGGGTGACCCAGATATCCCAAACGGTTTTACACCCTTCTAAATAAACCATAATCCCCTCTGATCTAAATATGTAAAGCTCACTCATTTTCAAAATTCACCAAGAATTTCTTATTTCCTAATCCTATAAAACACTGCCTTTACTTGTATGGGAAAACAAAAGATGGTTACTGGCCATATATACAGGAAACCTTATTTTTCTTCTGTCTCTATAAATGTTGCTCTGGTTGCCTCAGTCTACAGCAATTTTTTATTTTACTTTCTCTTCATACACTTCCCCCCCCAGTTGTGCTGTCATTCCAACATGCATGCATGCCTTTGATCATGCTGTTCTACCTGGCATTCTGTATCTTCAAGCTGTTTTCTCCATGGAAGACTCATGCTAACTTATCAAGACTGAATTCCTTTGCAAAGCCTTCCCCACATCTGCAGGGTACCACCCATTGCTCTGTCCTGTGTGCTCTCACAGTGTGCTTCTACAGTCACTGACGGCAATTGCACAGAAGTTATTTGGAGATATATTAGTAGGTCTGATTGAATATGTACCCATACTACCCACCCCGAAGATATCCAGTTCATAGCAAATGGTAGGTGGTAAATAAATGCTTTTCAAATAGAAGAGTGAAATATAAGCGATACAAGGTGTTATCAGGTAAAGTTACCTAAGGTGAGTGCCTGAGCATGAGGTAAGCACTCACAATCAAAAGGAGTGGTCAGACATCACAGCAATAGCTTATGAAGTCTCCATGAAAAACTCAACAGGGAGTTTGTTTCTCTTCTATGTTCACGTTATAAATTGTTCAGATAATCAGTGGTCAGAGGGAAATCTGAAACCAGGGGAGGTATTCGAGAGTAAGTGAGCTCCATTTAATTTTTATTTGATATTGAAAAATGCTCTCATGTGTCTAGAGACTAAAACAGTTCTAGTGAAATCAATACAGAAATTAAGCGCACATTGAACAGCAGAAGCAATGATAGTCAAAGAAGTGAATGTTGGGTAGGGTATGGGGAAAGTAAGGTGGTAGAGAACATATGCATGCAAATTTCATCCTAGAAGAGAAATAAATGAAAGATGCAATTATCTTGCAAAGGCTCCACAGGGAGGATATTACATTTGCAGTTTCAGAGAAAATTGTGTCTTCTGAAAGAAAGAAAGAAAGAAAGAAAGAAAGAAAGAAAGAAGAGGGAAAAACATATATTTGCTTTACACAGTCACTTGCTGACTCAATTTTCTATCATTGTTAGCTTAAAACACTATTTTCTTGATTGAAGTTTAATGTGAAAATGTTACAAAGAGAACATTTAGATTCCAGAAACAGTCATTGCATGTTGGTGCATCAAGCCTAATTCTGGGTGTTTTCCAACTCATTATTTCATCTGATCCATACAAGGTAGGATGGGGTGAGTGTGGGGCTAGTTTCAGCCCCATTATACTCTTAGAGAATGGAGAAATGGCTTTCCCAAGGCCTTGCAGGTAGTGACAGGCAAAGCTTGGTCACCAGGGAAGGTCTTCTGGCTCCACAATCTGGGCTTTTTCCTGAAGGACAACTGCCTCACTTTTCTCAATATAATGGCAATGTCACTTTAAACTTTAGTTTTTGCATTCGCAAAATGGGGTGAATAGTGCATAACACTAATAAGTATTATTATACCTACTTTATGAATGAAGAAATTGAAGTGTATAGCAAGACTAGGACCTTAGGCATGGTTACCTAGTGAAAGAGTTGGGATTTAAACTCAGGGGTGCAGCTTCAGAGTCTGTGATGTTATCATTATACTGTTTCTTAGTATTTTATGGTACCTGACTGACAGGATTTTCATGAGAATAAAAAGTTAACACAGTTTTTGGCAAGGAACTAAGGCTTAATAAACAGCACTGCTGCTATTGTTGTTACCATTATGTTGGCCCTTGAAGCACACCGCAGGCTCCCCATGTCTGCAGTTTCACTCTCAGCGGTTTGTTATGCATGGTCCACCTCCATCTGAAAATATTAAATAGAAAATTCCAGAGACAAAGAATTTGCAAGTTTTAAACACATGTCATTCTGAGTGACAAAATAAAGTCAAGCAACTGCTCCACCCTATCCAATATATGACCCATCATTCTGTCCCACATCTCCACACTGTGCATGCTCCCTGCCCCTCAGTCTCTCAACGGGCAGAGTATCCCAGTGCTTGTGGTCAAGTCACCCTTATTTTATTGAGTAATGTCCCCATTTACATAACCCATTTAAGAGGAAGGGTTATGATGTTGGTAACTCAGTTATGCCAGAGAGAAACCATAAAGTGCTTCCTTTAAATGAAAAGGTGAGTTACAGGGGTGTCCAACCTTTTGGCATCTCTGCACCACACTGGAAGAAGAATTGTCTTGGGCTACACATTAAATACATTGCAACACGTAACCACAAAAAAAATTTTCGCAACGTTTTAATTAAATTTACTATGTTGTGTTGGGCCACATTCACAGCCATCCTGAGCCGCAAGTGTCCGGCGGGTCACAGGTTGGACACAATTGTTCTGTCATCTCCAAGAAGACAAAGAAGTATGAGTATAATATATTTGGAGAGAGAGAAACCATATTTACATAATTTTTATTAAGTATATTATTATGATCTTTTATTATTATTAATCTCTTACTGTGCCTATTTCACAAGTTAAAGTTTATCATAAGTATATGTGCACAGGAAAAAACATGGTATGTAGAGGCTTCTGTCCCACTCAAGGTTTTAGGCATCCACTGGGGTTCTGGAACATATCTCCCCAGACTAAGGAGGACTACTGTGTATGTACAGTATGTATTTAATGGGTGAGGGAGAACTGACCGGAGTTTAATTTGTTACTTTTAATTTTTAAAATTATTATTACAGTTGTATCCAAAGCATACAATGGAGCACTAATCACTTCAGACAAAAAAATTTTTTTAAGTTTCATGATATGAATGTTTAGTGCAGTGTCCCCAGCCTTTTTGGCACCAGGGGCAGGTTTCATGGAAGACAATTTCTCCATGGGTGGGGGGCAGGAACAGGAGGCGGAGCTCAGGTGAAAATGAGAGCGAAGTCCTTTCTCGCTCACTGCTCAACTCAGGCTGTGTAGCCCGGTACCTAACAGCCTCAGACCTGTACCTGTCTGTGGCCTGAGGGTTGGATACCTCTGCTTTAGTGTACTGAAAGCTCTATAAATTCCTTCAGGAAGGAAAGCCATTTAAATTGTTCAACCCAGGGTTTTAAAAGGCCTATGTGAAATCTTCAGCCTGGCCAATACTGATAACCTGAACATTATCAGTTTCCTCATCCCTAACTGACTCTCACCCGCCTGCATCAGCGAAGGCTCTTTGTATGCCAGGCTGCTACTGCTCAGTTTTTCACTGAGAAGTACTACAGCTTGGAGACCAAGACCCAGTTGTGAATTCTCAGTGTTTCTCATCACTCCAGAAACTAAGTTGTGAGTCTTGTGGTTTTCTGCAGCGCAGATGAGAATGAAGGGAATGGCATTGGCTGTTGTCTAGAAGTTGTCAACTGACCCATGGTTGGTGCTAATTCGGCACCAACAGAAATCCCCAATATGGGTTGTGGTGAAGAAAAAACTATATTCATTGTAAACAGTTCAATGGTAATACAGCATGGCTGTGAGGCAGCCCTGGGGCCAGGCCTCTCTTCCTCTTGGGAACTGTGTTTTGCTCTACTCTGCCCCGGTCTGCTCCAGCAAGATGTCTTCGGTTTCTCAGCTCTGAAGGCAATGCAGCCTTCAGTCTTCAGTGGAAAGGGAAAGTACTCTCCTGGAACCAGAGGGAAGCAGGCTTACATGGACAGGAGTCTCTGCCTTGGTCTCTGACTGGTTCAAGAACAAACAGGTAGAAGCACAAAGCCCTGTCGCCTGTATCATGTGTGTCTGAAAAGAGAAGTCAGATTTTTAAATGTCTGACTTTATTACTGTGTCATAATGGCCAAGTTTGATTGATCTGATGACTAGCCTAAACAATTATGAGGAAGCTGGGTCTTTTAAAGAATGAAAATAAAGCCATGTCAAAGAAACACAGCAGTTGAACCAGAATGTATATTTATGTATGTCCTTTTTGTTCACTTCCTGATTTTCTGATTATTGACATAACCCCAGCCCAGCTTTGGTTTGTTTTCAAATTGATTGTTAGCTTCTAGATTAATTGAATAATACAATTATCCATGTGCAGGCTGGCTACACATAGATATCCAAAGTCAGGGCAACACCCTGAACTACTTCTTATGCATTCAAGTAATTGTCACCTATCTTGAGTACCTACTATGTGTTATCACTAAACTGGGATCCTTAAGAAAAAAAACGATAGTAAAATCCTCACAGTAGCCTTTGCAGATGATGAAACTAAAGCTAAGAAAGGTCAGGTGGTTTGACTAAAAATACATAGGGTTAAGTTTTATTTTTAAAATTTTAGGCTGTGGTATTTTTACAACACTTGGCAACTAAAAAGTAGTGCACAACTTAGCCACTGGCTCTGTTTCTGCCTCTAGAATGTGTGTACCCTGTAGAGGTGGAGGTTCATTTTAGTTATATCTCTTTGTCCAGCTTCTATTACTTTCCCTAAAACAGAGTGGGCGTCAGGAAGTACCCGTTAGGGTGGCATGAACAACTGTAAAGCAACGTCTCAGGGCAAGTTTTCAGACTATGACTATCTTCTCTCACTTCAGACTAAACAGAAAAAACGCGTTTCACAAACTCCATGCCACAAATGGGGTTTAGGAAAAATCTATATACAGCCTAAACTTTAATCTCCAAATCAAGGAATTAAATCCTCTTCCTAAAAGATCAGTTTCCTTTGGCTTGTCTGTCAGAGACAATATTCACAGATTAGAATCAGGAAAAGCTGAAAAGATCCTCCTGTCTTCTTTCTTGACTATATATTTAAGGTTATGTATCAGTCAGTGAAGAACAACAATACATTTTACAGAATACAGCCACAGAGAAAGAAAGGTGTGTCCTCCCTGACCTTTACTTCTTTCTGAAAATGGCTTGTCTTCTTGTAACCTTTTTTCTGTAACCAGAAGACAGCAAGGTAACTTAGATGAGCTCAAAGAAGAGAAGCAAGAGAGTTCAGAGACAGCCTTTATACCATAGCAAGTTCTTTGGATTTTATCCTGAGAGATGAGAGAAAATTGGAGGGGTTTGAACAAAAGTATAACATGATATGGCTTAAGTTTTACATGGATTATACAGTCACTTTATGGAAAAAGGACTTTAGAGCAGTGAGGATAGTAGAAGAGTATCTAGGGAGGCTACTGCAAAGCCCTGGGCAAGAGATAGAGCTGGCTCATCAGATTCCGCAGGGGGTCATAGCAGAGGTGGTGAGATATGGGCCCTTTTATTCTCTAGGCTTCAGTGGTTTGGAAAGCCACAGATAGTCATATTCTTCTTGTGGCATGTCATATGCCTCTGCAGGGGTAATAAATTCAAAATGTGCTGAATACTTGAATTGAGAGTGGGGCAGAAAAAAATGAGAAATTATCAGAAGAAAAGTCAGTATTTGAAAATTGTCTGCAACTGTAGGCTCAGTGGAGGCAGGCAACTTGCTTCTGTTTTCCAAGTACTGTTTTCCAGTACTTGGTATGAGGTAAACATTCAATTGCTATTTTCTTAAATGAAGAATAAATGACTCATAGTGCCATATGGAAACAACCATCAACAGAAAAGACATTTAGTCTAAATAAACTTCAGGTCTTTTTACTTCTGATTGATTTTTGTTGCTCAATATTGTTATATCACTCATTCAGTCAGATCAAAGGTCAGATTAAGTTGGCTGTGAATAAGAAAGAAATTTCTGAAATTCATGGTCCTGTGAGGTCTGATTAAATCACAACAATGGTTAGTAGAGTAGACTATCTGGAGGGGGTAGTGCCCATCTGGAGTGGTGCTGAAATGACCTTTCTACCCAGCCTGTCATTGATGGGATTTAAACTTTCAGATGAAAACAGTAAACGTCCAGATGCATTGTTCATTTCTCCAGGGAGACTCAAAGAGAGTGTGAATGGAAATCTCTTCAGTGTTAGTGTAGTTCTCTCCTAGATTAATGGTGGCATCTGGGATTCCAGATAGAGTAAGAATTTGGTACTTAATTTAAAATTACTTTTTGATAAAGTACAGTGTTTTTATATTCCTTGAAATATAGCTCAAAAATAAAAGTTAAAGATGATGTGCAAAAATAATTGGATATAAAAATTTATTAAGCAATTTCATTATTTATGGATTCTGCATAATTTTATAGATAATAACTTAAATAGATATCATTGTTATCCTTATTATTCTTTTTTTATTTAAGATGCACTGATTCCTCTCCATGTGATTATGATGGTCACTTGAAATATCAGGAGAATCTTTTTGCTATACTACTTTATTATCTGATTTAAAATGATTTCATGACTTACGCTTTCCTTTAGAAAATGACCCATGAGGATTAGATATATTTGGTACATTTCATATTTATTTTCTGAGTTTATCACAGATTCTAATTAATTCAAGGAGTATCTGTTCTTTTAAAATAACTCATTGTGGAAAGCAGCAACCCACTTGGAACATAGGCTTTCAATCCAGTGACCTAACGTAAAGCTTTAACCGTGCTATTTACTAAACTTAGGTGACCTTAAACAAGCCAGTTTCCATCTGAGTTGCTCAGTTGGTAAGATAGAGAAAATAGGGCCCACAACACAAGGTCATTCTGAGAACTGAATGAGATGATATCGCCACATAGGGGTGCAGAGTTAGCAATCACCCTACTGCCCCGAAGCTGTCTCACACATTAGTGCATGTGTGTGCTGGTCATTTCTACAACCTCTGGATAAGCAATTAGAGCTCAAAGAACACTGACCTGGTTTGCTTTCCTGGTGATAAAAAATAATTCAAATGAGGAGGGAGAAAAAAGACATATTTGTGACAGTGTGAAAGGATTGGGCCAAGTTAAATGAAATCAGAATAGAGCGATATCTAAGCAATTTCAAAGTGTCCTCATTCAGCCATTTAATTCATGAAGTTTGTGGGTCAGCAAAATGCTAAATACTAAGTCAAATATATATCTATATCTATATATATATATGCATGTGTGTATATATATATTCACTGCCAACACACGACTTTATCACCGAGGATTCTCAATTAAAAGGGAATTGTTCAACTCTTTGGCTTAGTTAAACGAATTGTTTTTCAGTACTGATTAGCTCCTGGGCAGGGCCCTAATCTGGGGTACTCTTTTCCTACCTTCAAGAAGCTCACAATGTAGTAGTGAGGGGACTGAACGTGAAATCATCGGTTTCTCGAATGCATATCAGTGGTCCTCAATTGCGGAGAATCACCGTGTTTATAACCACACTTCTACACAAGCAGGTGTCCAATGGGCTAGCAGTACCATGAAGACAGCAACAACAAACTGTGGACCACATGCAAGCATTCATCTCCTAAACCACCTCTCTAGGCAGCTTGAGGAATCACCACTTTAAGAAGGCTGTGCCTCCCTAACCCTCCCTTTTTCAGCTCCCTCAGCCAATAGGACGGATTGTCTAAAAGGCTCAGCACTGTCCTTTCTCTTTCAGCCCTACCTCCCTGACATTCTAGGAGATGAGATTTGGAAACTTCTGACACTTTTTTTTGTCTTTTTCTATGTCCCATTCATGTTCCTAAAACTTACCAATTTCATTAGACAGGTGGCATTTCAGGATGGCACCGCCTATTCACAGAAATCTTTATTTCACTCAAGATCTGGAAGGTATTTTACAAGGCTTGATAGCCTCTCACCTTGGCCGAAATTTTGAAACATTTGGCAAGTTATGCTTTTGAAGTTTTTGATTTGATATTTTATCATATCCTTGTTTTATTGAAAAATGTGTTCCTGGGTTTTCCTCTAAATTTGTGTTCTTTTGATGTTTTTTGAGGGTTTCAACAGAGGAGAGGAGAGTAAAAATGCCTCAATGCCACCATTTTAACAAGAAGTCCAAAAAGAACTGAATTTAAATTTTGTGTTCACCACATCTCTCCTCACTATGTAGAAATGTGGTTTCCACAAATGCATATTTACTTTGACACAAATTATAGCAGTTTCTCTGAAGTATACTACTTCCTCAAAAATGACCCACTGCAGAAATTAACAGGTGTATGATATCTTTGATCCCATCTATGTAGAGTTGGCTTCAGGAACAACCTTATTTTTAAAAAGACTGATTTTTCTCTAGCACAACACTATAGTACAAAAATATTTTTCAGCAACTTATTGCACATCTGGAACAATTATTTGGGTAAGTTTATGCTCCAGTTTGCAGATGAGAAAACTGAGGTGTAGAGAGGTTCATCCTGAGATTATTCATATAGTAGGTATCAGCTGGAAAAGTAATTTTGTAATATTTTTCTAACACATTTGTGCTTTTTCCACCACGTCACAGCTGGGATGGACTCAGAGAGACCCTCAACGGGTTTCCTGATGAGAACCATAAACAGCGTTATGGTCAAGAAATGCTTTTTGACAACACTGTTAGGCATTTTATTGTATTGTTTAAGTAAGGCTGTGTTTCATTATAAAAAGCAAGTCACTGTTATCTCCTGGTTTTTTCCCCATGACCTCCAGTATTACAGGACCTACACAAGTTTAGGAGAAATATTCTGAAATGCTGATTTTCAGGTTAGTTATCTTTCTGGTAGCTTGAAATTTGGACTGTTTCCCTGCTCACCCAGTTGTGAGCATTCGTTGTCAAGCTTAGAAATTTGAATGAGCTTAGATGATGGTTCTATAATTTAAGTTCCTGTTCACAATCTCGATTCATTAGTGTTCAGCTAGCATGAAATATTTATTGAGGTGCCAGGTACAATGTACATGATCAATCAAACACTGGAGGAAAACAGGGATGGCAACGTGAAAGAAAAAAATCAGAGGTCTCGGGAGATTGACAGAATTCTTTCTTTTCTGCGTCAGGCTCCATCAAGCACATCTATAATACACGAATCACACCTTTCATTCCTCTCTTCTAAGTTCAATTACTGTATAAGAAAAATAAAACAACTCATAAAACTATCCAACTTCTAGGAAAATTGTCTTTTCAGTCCAGATTTACTACTTTATATTTTATTTCCAATTATTGTATGTCAGTACTACATTTATAAGCAATAGTTTTGGATGCACAAAAGAAGCAGACATCTACTATTTATTTAGCACTCTAATATTTATTAAGATCTTTAAAAAATATTCCATTCTTTTGATTCAAAAGTTATATAAAGTTGTTATTACTAAAATTCTCAGGTAAAGTGGTTAAAACCAAGGCTCTGCAGGCCTCAAGGTCAAACAAGATGTGGGAAAGGTGGACCCATTAAATGGCTACATTTTCCATTTTCCCATACCACATATCCCAGATCTAGGCACATCTTCCCCCTAAAAAATAGTAAAAACAATTTCTAATTCTACTCATTATTGGGTTTTTATCTGGAGACTGAGTTCTATATTATGAAGAGAGAAAGCATTCAAATAATTCTCTTTCCTTTTTTGTTTGTTTATAGTTAGGGAATGGTTTGTAAATTCTAGGCAGTGTGCAATATTTTGAGTGTAATCTGCTATAATCTACATTTTATAATTGGGAAAAACAGGGTTGACAAAATTTCACCTGCCCGGGACCTACTGGTAAATGGTGAAAGCTGGATACACACACAGGCACTGGAGCCTCCGTTCCCACCACCAGGCTCCTCATTTTCTGTCCTGCCGCCGACGCACAGTTTGACCACACCACACTTCCTTGTCACCAGAATGACGAAATGCTGGTCATCGAAGAGATAGGGGTCAAATGTAAATCATTAAGACTTTCATATTTCACGTATCGTGCTGCTCTTCGGTGGTTCTGAGTACAAACCTTCCTGAATCTGAGACAAAATTCTAAGAATTCTCCCACCTTCAACGCAACACTGCAATGGTTCCAAACTGAGCAATGTATTAGGTACCCGGGCGCTTCTTACAACATAAACATCTAGGCTATATTATTGATCTATAACTGTACCTATGGAGCCTGAGAATCTAGGTTTATAAAAATACACAAATGACTTTTTCTGATGTGTAACCAACTTTTTAGAAAGCCAAGCTAACACAGGACACAGTTATACCAGACTCCCAAAATAAATAGTAGTACAAATAACTATAAATGAGTACAAAAATGAGTTATCACTTTAATGTATACATTAAAAATGAGGTGCTTATTTGAAATTATATATGATTCCATATATTTACTTCTCTGTTACATAAATGCTCTTGTTTAAACAAAACAGCTATAAAACTATGTGGCAATTGGTAGTAATCAATAGTATAACTGGTTAAATAATATGGATGAGAAAATATAACAATATTTTAGGTTTCTTTCTGTCCTCTGATACACCAATTTATTTTAACTTTTTAACTCTGGATTGGAATTTTAAATTTTATTGTTTATATTTTTTGTATTCTTAAATTACATAAATGTATATAGGTATACAACTTCTTTTTTTCTGTAACCTCTGATTTTCTTTTTTTATTATTGTTCATTTACAGTTATCCTCATTTTCCCCCATTTTCCCCCATACTCTCCCCTGCCCTACCCAGCTCCCTAGATATAAAATTTCTTAAAAAGAAAGCAATCCAAAAAGTCCTGTAAAGTTAATATCATTAATAGAACTGCAGCCTTTAAGACATCTTTCTTCCCTTCAATATAGTAGTCAAACATAAAATTTCTCTAGCATGAGGTTCTGCTTTTATCGAACCCTCAGTACTGTGATATCTGCCCTCATACAACTGCAGTGATATCACCTAAATATTCTCTAGATAAAGCATTTGCACATGAAATAGGATTTTGCCCACTAGCAATAGTAGAAGTTTGGACTTGTAGGAATTTGTTTTCTGCTCTCCCAAAGTATCCATCCACTTTGTGTCTATAGGCTTGTTTTGATAGACTGTGTTTATCAGTATGTCCTCATCTTATATGCTATTTCTATCTAAAAATATGCATCACTTGTTAAATACTCTGAAGTACATCAGGTGCCATCCTAAGTTAAACTTCTCTCTTCAAGAAAAATGGTTTACGTGCAGAGGTAATTTGAACTTCTGAAAGTAAGTTACAGTTTTCGTAAAGAAACTTGGAAACAGCTATTTAACTTGAGTGCCCTGTTCTGGTGACTGTGTTTAGTTCTAAAGCAGTCCTTTTTTCAAAATGTGAGTCATTCTTTTGACTGTAAGAGTTTTCATTGCCCCCTAAATATAATGTCACACAACTTGGTACAATCAGTTCATCTTTCTCTAAGCTCCTCATGACCTTTTCAAAGATTATCACCCAGCTTTGGAGAAACAATACATCTCTGTGTTACTGTATAATCCTTCCTCCATTTTTATCCTCAATTTATTCCCATATTAGAGAAGGACAGCCTTCTTCAAACTTTGAAAATAAAGGCAGACCAATATTGTAACATCTTTTCTATGGCAGGCAACAATAGCCATTTTGTAGACACATGTCTAAAGAGATCATTTCCTTCCATTTCTATGAAGTCAAAAATTTCATTAAGTGCTCCTGCACATTTTGAGGAAACTGAGAAGTGACCATAAACCTCCATTATGAAAGTCTCCGTTTCACAGGTAAATAAATCATACCCCTCCTTATCAATGGACAAAAGGTGTGTGGGACCTAAAGGTCCTTTTACTTTTTTTGATAAGAAGTCTATTAATGAAGGGAATCTGCCCAAATCCATATTTGCACTGTTCATTGAACATGCAGATTGTGGGGCAAAGTTTAGCTTGCATTTGGACAAGATACTGGGAATCTTTTGTTCTATGTTTTCCACAGTGTCATCAAAATTTTCATACAATTAAAAAGTAATTTGCACCTACACTCTTCAAATCAAAGTACATCAGAGCTGGGGGCAACTTAATTTTTGTTGCTGGAATTCAATGTATCACTCCCCATACTCAGCGGAAAACACCACATGATTGTTGTTAATATCTCACAGTAACAGCTCTGCTCTGTGAGGAGCCAATTTCCCTTCTGTTTGTCACAGGACAATTTAGTTGCAATCTGTGAATCAGGAAATGTAACTTCACTAAGTTTCATAGAAAAATCAAGGGAACAATAAGATAATGTGTGTTCATTCATAAAATATTTCCAAGCTAATTCAACAGCCCTTATTTTCCCCTGAGTAGTGATATGTTTTTGGAAGATTACAAAAAAAATCATTATTTTAGAAATACTTGTCTGGCTGATCCTGAAATTGTAAGATTCAGTTTCACTACTTCATATCTCTTTTTCATCTCTTTCTCTACTGTGCCAAAATTCTAAATCCCTGTATTGTGTATATCCTATAAATAGTCTTTTCTGTTTATTGTTCAATATGCTTTGTTTGGATCATTTTCCTCCCTAATTCAGTTGTATGTGTTCTTCCATCAGTCATAAAACTAACACAGTTGTTTAATTTTTATTTTTGGTATCTGGGTCATGCTGGCATTTGCATTGTCATCCATTCCATTTTCTTTTTCATTTTCTGACCTCTTAGAAAACATGGTCACAATATTCAAAATGTTAAAAATTACACCAGCACTATCTCTTTTTTT
>CM052543.1:46285988-46312963 GCA_028533065.1 Trachops cirrhosus | reverse complement strand
TAAAGAACTTACAGGACTCCACTCAAAGAAGACAAGAAACCCAATTAAAAAATGGGCAAAGGACTTGAATAGGCATTTTTCCAAGGAGGACATGCAGAGGATCCAGAAACACATGAAAAGATGCTCAGTATCACTAGCTATCAGAGAGATGCAAATTAAAACCACAATGAGGTACCACTTCACACCAGTCAGAATGGCCATCATAAATAACACCAGCACTATCTTAATACAAAGCACCACAGTCGTTTTTCAGGCAAAGCCCTAGACAGACTGTGAGCAGTCATGACTCCAATGCGCTTGAGTTGTACAGTTAAGTCGTACACTCAGACATTGCACAACATGCACTGCAAGTCATGGCTGCCAAGGTCAGTGGTCGGGGGAATTAGCAGCAGCAACTATGAAAAACACGACCTATTCCCTACCCGTTTGCTACTGACAATGTATTGCTTTCATCACACCCCCTCTTTTTTTAATACCACCATATGGATTTTGTACTTTTTCCCTGACCTTTTAAAAATTTAATCTTTATTCTATTTTTTCCATTACCATTTAGTCCTCTTATACCCTTCCCCCCACCACAGTCACCACACCACTGTCCATGTCCATGAGTTCCTTTTCCTTTTTGTTCGATCCCTCCACCCCCCAACATTTCCCACCCAGAGCTGTCAGCCTGCTCTCCATCTTCTGAGTCTCTCCCCATTTTCCTTGTTAGTTGAGTTTGTTCATTAGATTCCACATATGAGTGGAATCATACTGTAGTTGTCTTTCCCTGACCTTTTGTACTTTGTATCTCTGAATAGTGTGGCTTTAAGTCTTCTGGGAAAGGATTTCTAGGGACATGGGACTTTCTGTACTAAGAATGGAACAGCCTTGGGCAACCGGGAAAATTGGTCACTCCTGTCCCTTGGTCAGCTCAGTATTACAGCCCAGCTGGATTGTTTCTCACTAAACTTCCCTGCCACGTAGTAGTCCCGAGCTGAGCTCCTTGTCCGATGGTTGTGGCTGTCATATGATCACCTAGTGTCAAGTAGCCAAAGTGCCAGCTAAGAGAAAAAAGGGGGCTGTCAGGAGGGAGCTACACTGGGTTGTGAGGCTCAGACAATGAATTTGGCTGGTTCAGACAAAGGTTATCTAGGAGACAGTAAAGATACTCATGATATTCCATTACTTTTGAAATTATAAAGCCTCAAAAGGTCAAAAATCGTTAAGCAGCAGAGAGTAAAGACCAAACTTAGCAAGGAACCAATATTGTTCTATTGAGTTAGGCTCTATCTATCTCCAGCCTTCTCTTCAGCCTTGACACTTCCACAGCCCAGGGTCTCACACAGTGCCCTTTGATTTCCCCTGTGGACCATGCTCTCTCACTCTCCTGTCATTGGGCTTGCGATCCTCTCTCTCCAAATCCTCTTTCTGCTTTGTTAACTTCTACCCATCCCTGTTCTGTAGGTAATATGTTATTTCCTCAAGTAACTCCCTCCTCACCCCAACCTGGTATGCATGCCTCTCTTACTTATCTAGAGTCTGTGCTTATTTTCATCATGGACCTTACAACATGCTGTGACAATTGTATGTCTCTCTTACTAGATTCTGAAGGCATACACTCTGGTTTTCACCATTGTACACCAGTACCTGGGATTACTTGTGGCATGCTGTACGTTCTTATTACGAATGCTTGGTGACAGTTTTGAGTGAATAAATGAATGAGTAATTGGATAAATGCATGAGAGAATGTCAAATACAGTTATCAACTACCATAATGATGTGAGAATTTTTTATTTCCTGAACACACATGAGTTCTTTAATAACCTGTATATAACTTATTCCATAGAACCTTTCAATCATTATGACTAAACTTTTAAAAAATTAAAGCCCTGCCTGAATAATCTTTTTTTATTAGGTTTAACCATATAAAGCAACAGTTTTTTGTAAGTTTTAAGTGGTTGAATATCAGCAATTCAATATTATTTGATATAATAAATACTCTTTAGGAAAAGTATATTAACAAACATTAGAAGTCACCATACTTGAAGAAATAATACTCCCTTTTAAAAATGCCCCAGAACTTTCAAGGTGGAATATTGTAAACCCAAATGTTACCCTAACAATATCACTAATAGCAAAAATACTAGCCTTGGCACTACATTCTGGATAAATGTAGAGATGCTGCCTCCTCATTTAATACCACAATTACTCAGAAATGCTATAACCGTCATGGCAACATTGTCTAAAACCTTAAGAACAGCAAGATTGGGGATAAGCAAGTGCATGGCATTGACTGTGTGATTGGGTCTCTGTAATAGGGCTGGAGGCCACCAGACATGGTCTGTTTCCATGTGCTCCATGCCGTATATCATCCTCAACCAAGAGCTCAATCCAGATATTCTGGATTTTCAAAGTCTAGGCCCCAAAGTGAGAGCACAAGTTTATTCTTTCACTTAACTATTTATTTTATAATAGTTCATGGATGATTAACAAAGGAAACAATTGCCTCAGGAGAATGTGAATTTTTATTATGATAGTGTATTTGTTATATATTATCACTGCAACAACTTATTCCAAACTTCATGGTTTAAAACAACACCCATTTATTATCTCTCAATTCTATAGAACAGAAATTTAAACAGGCTCAACTGAGTTATATCATGGAATGAAATCCAGGTGTTGGCTGGGTTGTGTTTCTATCTGAAAGTCAAGTTTCTTTTCCAATTTCTTTCAAGTCGTTGGCAGAATTCAGTTCCTTGTGGTTGGAGGACTGAGGTCTATTTCCCTGTTGGCTGTCAGCTGGGGCTGCTTTTGGCTAATTCTTATCATTTCTTCTCACATGCCTCATAGCATTTTCAGATCAGCAAAGGCATATTTATGACTTCAAAAGCAAATTTGTCATGCTTGGATCTCTGGCTTCCCCTTCTGCCACCAGCCATAGAAAGAAAACTATCTGCTTTTAAAGGATTTATGTAATTAGACCCACCTGAATAATCCTTATGATTAACTGAAAGTCTACTGATTATTTACCCTAATGCCATCTACAGAATTTCTTTTCCTACTTACTAGTAACATAATCAAGGTGTGCTATCTCATGAAATATACAGTCTCAGGGATTAGGCTGGGGAATTTTTTGGGGTGGAATATTTTATAATTATGAATGGCAGTGTTGGATCCTGAGACCAAAGGTAGGCAGACCAAAACAGCAGTGCTCTTCAGAGAATGGGCACGGGACTGAACAGAGGTGCCCTATTTGAGTGGATCCTGTATTTCAATGGAAAACATAAGATATGAGACAGTTGATAATTGCAATGACCTTGTAAGTACAGAATTCAATGGCAGGGGATGGGAGGGTTAAAAATGGAGTGTACATGATAGGCATAGGGCAAGCCTGTGTTGGTGAAGTGACCAGTGTACTCTGTGTAATATTATCTATTTATATCTGTTTATATTCTCTCTCTCTCTCTGTCTTTCTCTCTCTCCTTTAAACTGACACAGTTAGGACTACTCTTCATTGACCCTGTATTTCCCTCACTGAGCAGAGTGCCTGGCACTCTTGGCAAGCAGATGAATGGAAGTACTAACAATGCATGATGTGATGAATCACTGAACCAGAGAACCCATGAGAAAGCAGCACTCAGAGAGGAATGCACCAGGCTAAGGCCAAACCAGGTGTTTCTCTAACCTAAACCTTCTGAAAGGCCCAACCCTTTAAAAACACCACTGTTCAAGGCTACATGACAACTCTGTTTTTAAGAACTGTAAAGATCTTTTTTCATAAATTTCTCCATAATGTCAAGAGAGGGATGTCGTTCCTACTCAGGAACCCTTGCTCTCTAGCACAGGTGTGAACATGACATCCTCAGAGTGAATGTTTTTCTGTCTTTGTGCACTCAGGCTCCTATTCTGCTTGGTTTAGGTTCCTAAACCTCTCTTTCATGTTTTTTTTCTTAACCTTTCTTAACAGGAATCATTTTGGGCCCCCTCTGTGTTAGTTTTCCATTGCTACGATAACAGATTACCACATGCTTTGTGGCTTAAAGCATATAGTTTCCCAGGGTCAGGAGTCTGGACGGGATCTGGATCTCAAAAGGGGAAAACTGGGGTGTTGGCCAAGCTGTGTTCTTCTCTGGAGACTTTGGGGGAGGATATGCTTTCAGGGTCGTGCAAATTGAAGGCAGAGTCTAATGTATTGCAAGTGAAGGACAGGTCTCAGTGTTCTCACTATCCGCTGAGGGCTGCACTTATGTTTTAGAGACCTTGCTCTGGTATCTGCACGTGGCCCTCATATCCCAGAGTCAGCAGTTGTACGTATATCTAATCCCCTCTCTCTGGCATCCACTGCTGCCACACTCTCTTGTCCCCAGTCTGAGAAATTTCTCTATTTATAAGGCTCACATGATTCAGCTGGACCTGCTTGGATAATCTTATGTTTAAGGTCAATTATAACTTTATTTGTGTTTGTAAAGTCCCTCTTACATGTAACATAAAATATTCACAGGTTAATGTCTTTGGAGGCCCTTTCTGCCTATCCTACCATCTATCTCCTGGAGCAGAGAGAGGGGACAGCAGGTAGAGATGGTACAGGTGGGGCAACGCTGATCTGGATCTCCACACTGACTACATCCACACCTTCTTTCTGTCAGTATTACCTGTTAATGAATCTTTGTGGGCTGGATTGCCAGGGTGCTGTAATAATGTTTTCCCATTCAATATTAAGTACTTAATGTTATTTCTGTTGTTCATTGATCAATATATACTTGAACACCTACCATGTGTCAGACACCTTAAGGAGATTTTTGAATAGAGTCTCTGCCATTGATGATTGTAATTCAGTAGAGAAACATAAGTAACTAGATGTTTATGATACAGTATGTTAAGTGATATGCTAGAGCTAAAACATCATGGACCATGGGGACCCACAGCAATGGCAGATAAGCCAGAGAAGTGTGTTGGATGCCAATGATCATATGTATGTGTCAAAAATATTATTGCTTTGGCAGAAAGTTGGCTACACAATAGTGCAGCTGGTTAAGAGAGTAACCTAACAGATTGTAAGGGAACTATTAACCAAATATTTTATGCAGTGTTAAAGGCACAGAACAGTGACAAGCACAGAAAGGCCAAGTTCTTGCTCAGAAAAAAAGGCAAACACAGCTCAATACATGACGTCTCTCTCCTCTGACACTGCGGGCACTCACGCACTCCCGGTGTGCAGAGGGTGACCTCTGCTGCTGTGGAATGGGCCGCTGTGCTGTGCGGGGCTTCCTCTCTGTGGTGGGTGAATTCAACGTTTCTCACTCAGCTAACGTCTAAGTCCTCTTTTCAAATCAGTTCATTCCAGTGTTTTTTTCCATTTTTCTCCAAAGTATTTTGACTTTCCATTATGCAAAACTCCTTTTTATTTGAGGAGTTTAACCAATATGCATGTAATTTAGTATAATTAGTGACTCAATAATACCATACATAACAGAGAAATATTTGTTACCACCTCCAGGTTAGTTTCTTTGACTACTCTTTAAACAATTTTTATGATTAATTCTCTGACAATCCTTGGACACACAGTCTGTTGCAGAAGATACCCTGAGAAAGTTACTCGGTTTGTATAAATCATCAACCTCATCCATGTTGGTACAAGTTATAGCCATCTTTCAGGGCCTTCATTCTATGGAATATTATAAGTATTATAATTATTGAAAGAAACAATTCTTGACAAAATAGAGCACATTATGACATTTTATTGGCACATAAAAGTCCATGGTATGCACAAAAATGTAAAACAAAAAGTGTCATATGAAAAAGTTGACTGTAAATTTGTATTCCTATAAATATGTAAGACTTCACCGTGACTTACAAGCCTGTGGTAATAATATACACTCGCTCCCAAACCTCCTGACAGACTTTTCAATTATGTTAGCGCACACACATTTGAGACATAAAATTTCAGAAGAACAGATTTTTTTTAATTCAGAAAAAAAATATTCCCTAAGGCTCTGATGTTGTAGATACACTTGAATTACATATTTACTGAGTCTCTCCTGTATGCACCAGGGTCTCCTGGGCACTGCAGATACAAAACAGAATGAAGCAGGAACCTTGACCTCAGGGGAAGTCAGAGGCTGGAGCAAAGGGTCTATGCAAACGCACACCATGGGCTTTCCACAAGTAGTCGGTAACCTAAGGTAGTTGTATATAACTCCAGAATTTCCGAAAGACCTACAGGTGTGTATTATAATGGACATCCAGGATTTCCCCTAGAAGACTGGGGACCTCAACTTGGTGAGTTTGTTTTAAAAAATCCTGGGATGGTAAAAACAGAGTTCCTTTTCATAGCATGTTTTATTTGAATCATCTTCATTACTATTAGTCACTTCAACAATGACACGTCCTAAGTATATCAGCAGGCCTGCAGTCACACTGTGTTGCAGTGGGCACTGTGTGTGTCACTGAAATGCTATAATGAACAAGGTAGGTGTGTTTGAGGCCTTCATGGACCTTATTGTTCTCTCTTTTTTCTTTTCTTTTGGCTGTTGATCTCCAAGAAAAAGTCATATAAAAGGCAAATGCTAAGTAGCAAGTACACTTTCGTAAATACCTACTCATGCACACCTGATACAGAAAATAAATCTGATTACTTTCAGATAAATGCAGCCTAATGCAGTGATTTTTTAGCCTACCAAATGTATCACTTAATCACATTCTGTTTAGAGTCCTTCTTAGAAGATTCTCCCTCCAGGTGCACCCTGGGATCGATGGCAAGCTCCAGAGGGCTTGCTCTGCTGCTGGCACAGTGCTGTCTTGGAGGGTCCCTATTTTCTGGAACTTCGTCTGCCTTGGCCTCATGCTGGTCTTCCACTCCCAATGCAATCCATTGCATACTCAGTATAAGGAGCTGAGTAACCACCGGGAAGCCTTTAGGTACCCAGGAGGCTCCCTGGCACTGACACCTTGTAGAGGTGGCACAGTGCCTTCTCCTGAACCACAGGAGGACTAGTCACACCACATCTTTTTGATATGCATTTCCTTGGTTTAACTTGCCATGAATTTTAATCTCAGTTTCTCCTATATCATTCAGTCACTTACTTGCTACAGAAAAATCCAGACTCATGTCACTTTAACAGCTCTCATGGACATACACCTATCCAAAGTCCAGAAAAGACTAAAAAGGCTGAAGTTGTCTTCTTTTTCTAATCCGCCAGATTTCAATGGGAAATTTTCTCACACTTCTGCACTCCTCCCTCCTCATCTGCCCATCAGCCCACCACAGGGGGCGAGGCTGTGGAACAGACCCCTGTGCTCTCTTGTGTCCTCTTCAGCTCTTACCTCACCTCAGCCTAGAAGGGGTGTCTAGTCTGGAACTGTTGAAGGGGGTAGAAACGGGACTTTGTCAGTTCATCTTCCCTTTCAAACCATTTCTTTTTTATATTTCAATAAAGGCTTTTGATTTTAGAAAGTCTCTATTATTCTTTTTATTATCATTCTCGATTAATGGCAACCTCATTGTTGCATCAGTTTGATAGACGGTTACAAAGAGGATGATATCCTTAAATAATTCATATTATTGTTTCACTATTATCAAAGCATAAAGAGTTGTGTAAAGATAAGAGACTAAAGGTTCCTCTTTTGTGCTCTCACAATGCCACATCCACATTTTTATTAGTCACCCTGTTTTATTGAGAACCTACTTATTCAGTTTCCACCACTAAACTATAATTCCTGCAAAGACAAGGGCGTGTGCCTTACTCACTTTTTTATCCTCGTACCTAGAACAGAGCTTTGCATGAATTAGGTGCTATAATTCATAGTGAGCTGTGGTTGAGTGCTCTGCATTGGGCTGAGAGCTTTACGAAGATGATGTCTTTTGATCCCCACAACCGCATGAGGCAAGTAGTATGGCTACGTTCTGCATCTGAGAAGCAAAGCGATTACAAGGAATGAAGGCAGAGATCCAGCCCAAGCTTAACCTCTATCTCACACTGCCTCTAGGTTAATATTAGAGTATGTAGAACCCCGACTCTAAATCTAAGTTCTAAGTATCTGTCCCACTATCAGACAAGATATTGGTCATATCTGAGCTATAACAAATATGTTTGATTCAAAAAGTTGTATCTCCATACCTAGCAAAATGGTTTGCTTGTAGTCAATTTTTCATTAATTCAATTGAATTCATTTATTTATATTAGGATACTAGAAATGACTTCTCATTTTGAATTCTTCTATAATTTTAATTTTCTACCCCATTTAAATTAATTAATTTTTATTTCAAATATAATTTATGGTTGGCTATGTGGATATAAAAGGCAAAGACCAATCCAAGGGAGCTCATAGACTAGCAGTGGAGATAAACATATAAACAGAGTACAGTAAATGTTTAAATGCAGTCGAGAACTTGTATGTGAGGTAGAGAGCTAGCCCCAAGGAAATTTCACTTTATCGGTGGTGGGGAGGAGGGATGTGGTGGTCAGAAAACGCCCCCTGCAGGAGCAGATCAGAAAAACGATGCAGGCAGAAACCAACAAGGGCCTTGGGAGCCCAGCCTCTGTACAGCAGTGTCCTAGGGAGCCAGCCAGGTGCTGCCTCTTGCTTGGGACTCAGCAATGGGAGTGCGTGTGAGTTGATTACTCTGAGTCCTGAATCAAGGCCACTCATGTCGACTTTACTCAAGCTCAGTGTTTAATAGTAAACAGACAGTTTGTATAATATTTATTTATTCCATGTCTTGTTCCAGCCACTACTTAAGGCACCTTACTTAAAAATATACAACAATTTTAAATATACAGAGAGAAGAACAGAGAGGAAAAGAGGAGGAAAGAAGATTGAGATGAAAATATGATATAATATTGAAGTCATACACAAGCTATTCTGCTAGTTAAGTCTTGTGTGGTTTCTACAGCTGTGCCACAAGTTTGATTGTGAGCTTCCTAGTAGCCAGTACAAAGAGGGAACCACAAAGTTACAAGTCCCCATGAAATAAAATGGGACAGGTACTCAGGAGCAACATCACTGTTTATTCCTGTCACAGTGATCAAAGAAAATTTAGGCTCACGTATAATGGGACGAGCAATGTTTTCCACAATATTTTCATGGTGCATATTCTTAGTTGAAAAGTTGGGTTGTCTTTACATGTAATTTGTCACTAAATATTGATGGAATAGAATCAAGTCACAGTTTAATAGATATATATCTGTTAAAGTGAGGTAAAGTGAGACAGTTCTTGCTACACACATTCTCTGCTCCTTCGGACTAACCCGAGAATGGATATCAGTGGCCATGACAAGCTTTAGGCTCTCTTCCACAAGCACCGTTTCCTTTAGTCATGCTCTGGGTAAATATTGACAAAAAAAGCATATTTGGGTTTATATTTCCCAAATTACCCCCTGTACACAGCTATTTTATGTTTTTGGATGAGTTCAGATGCTTTAATAGTCATCTGAACTGGATGCAGGGTTCAGCTCACTCCCTCTCATGAAAGAAGAAGATCTGAGAGAGTCATGACCTAACTGTATAGACTTCCTACCTCTAATTAGAGATTATGAAGCAGAATCCATTCATAATCTCTAATTAGAGGTAGGAAGTCTTGGATCAAATCTAGTGTTCCATATCAAAATGATTCCAGTATTTGTTCATTCATTTAGATAGTCATTCGGCAAATGACATGCTTTTAGCATCTAAGATCTGTAAATCAGTTGTTACTATGCACTCCCCGCCGAGGCCATCCTATGTTCCATAGAATGATTAACTTAAAAACAGAATGCCCTAATATGCTTACACAATAAATGGGTTGTGAAACATACAGCAATGCAATTGAATCAGTTACACTTCTGAATGGGAGATATCTACCTAAATTGAGCCTTTACTGTAGATCATGGATGCTTTCTAGGAATCACTGGCCAACAAGCCAGTCTGTCCATTTAGATCCTATGTGGTTGCTGAGGGTGAAAAGACAACAGGCGTGTCTGCTGGTGGCCCAGGGGCCTCTTGCTGACATTCTGTGGCAATGCACTAGCTAAGACTGGTAGTTCCACCATGCTCCCAGGAAGGGACTGTGCAAATCACACCCTCCCACCAAATCAGCGACTGCTGGTTGTTAGTGTTCCCAGTGTTGTACAGAACTCCCTCAGAGATCTGGCAATCAAGTACAGATGCTTTGATGCCCAAGCTCAGGCAGATTTTTCTCATTTGTAAGAGAAAGAATACTCATAAAAAGAATCACTGCTTCATGCTCCTGTGTCCTACTACACCTGGCCCAGGAACACAGTATGCCCAGCAGCCGGTTCACTGGACCCTGCATTGCACTCAATCTTCTGCCAGTAAATTGTAGGCACCTGACACACTCCCTGGTGTTTGCATAAGATTTCTGCTTTACAGAGATAAAGCTAAAACATTAATTGTGTAGCTCTCAAGAATCAAGAGTTGTACATCAGTTTATTGAGTGTAACGTCAGGTTATTAAAGCAAAAAAAGAAAAGAAAAAAAGAGAAATTTTATTTTTCTCATTCAAAATTATCTTATCCTTCAAAAGTCCTGTGAATCTAAGTGGTATTAACATACAAGTTTTTGATAAACATCAAGAAACAGGGAATAGTATATATGACTGATACTTCTTAGACAATTGACAGGCCTGATTCAGAAGCTTTTATTTAAATGCCAAGGAAGGCTTTAATAAAGCTATAAGTGGACTTTCATGAACCCTAACAGATTTTTCCATATGGTTATAAAATGCATGACAGTGTCGTTAAGTGTAACAGCCAAGTCCCTAACACTGCAGTTTCTGAAGTGTACTGGCTGAGAATGCCCTGGGCCGCAGGAAACCCATGCACAGTGTAGCAGAACACCCGTGGAAACAGGGCAACCAGTTATGTGAGACAAAGGGCGCCGATGTGAACAAAAGGAGGAGAGAAAGTATTTTGAGTTGAAAAAGTTATGAAAAATCCGTTAAGGTGATTTTTAAATAAGTATTAGGACAAGAAAACTGCTCTGTTTTTAAACTTGAAGTGTGTGTGTGTGTGTGTGTGTGTGTGTGTCTGTGTGTCTGTGTGTCTGTGTGTTTCCTGGTTGCTTTATTTATAATACAATAAGCTAGTTTTAGGACCTAAGCAGAAAGTGGTCTTTAGTGGAGTGGGCTTGGTGGGAGGGACACAAAATCCAGACCACAAGTGGGACAGGAGTGGAGAGAAGAGGATTTTAAGGTAAGATAAGGGGAAGACCTTTGGAGACATCCTACAAAAAGTATGGTGTTTTATTTATCTTAAATTTTTTGTTTACGATACTCCCTTGACTTGCGAGGAAGGCAAAGAAAAGATAGAAGTAAGAGAGACCAGCACAACAGAGAGTAACCAGAAGGATGCTCCCTCTGCACTTCCACCTTCTGAAAACTGGAGAAAGGAGTCCTGGGGAGGGATTTCCATTTCAAGAGTTTTCATAAATCCTCAAACAAAATGTGATTTTTTTTGTTTCTTCCCTCCCATGGAGTAGTTATTTTCCTTCCAAACCAAGTATCTTTCAAATAGTATCGTGCAGAGCGAATTTAGACCACAGCAGGAGGTTTGAGCCCATCTAATGCAGGGATGTTAGTAAATGAGCAGGCAGCGGAAGAGCATTTGGAGTTAGGAGATCTGGGTTCAGGTTTCCTCTCTTCCAGCCTGAGAGCTATGTGGCTGAAGTGGATTGTTCTGCCTTGACTGCTTAGAAGGATAGTTTGAGAGAGTCATGTGACTTTACTGCAGAGATACAATCAAATAGAATGGATAGTACCAATGTCTCTTATTTACAGATCTATACAATAAATTTCTCTTATACTTGATCTGAGCAAAATAAGCTACCAGTGATTACAGTAGCTAGCTGAAAACATGGGCATCACCTTAAATTTAACCCTGGGCCATTCTGAGACTTAATTTTCTTTTCCTAACGTGAGCACACTAATTCTGGTATAGGATTGTTGTGGACAGTAAATGTGTCCGAATTCCAGAAGCCCAGTAGGAAAGCGAGTGTTTAGCATGAACCACCTATTTTATACAAACTGTAGAGTCACAGTGAGTGAGGCACTCTTATCAGTCCGAGAGCACTCCTGCAATCCACGCGCCCAGAAGCCAGTCAAGCAGCCACTTTCGCATACAGGCCTTTCTGAGGATTCAGTCTCAGGCCATCTTTGTTAACTCTTCTCATCAGGTCTCCACTAAAATATATAATTTAAAGTAGCAGCCCCCTACCTTTTTGGCACCAAAAACCAGTTTTGTGAGAAAATTTTTGCATGGACCGGGATGGGGGCAGGTGGGAGGTGGCTTTACATGGCCTGCCACCAAATGCAGCTTAATTGTTGCTTGCTACTCACTGATGGAGTTTTGATATGAATCTTCAGGCAATTGATTTATTATGGTCACTGTGCAGTGAAACCTCTCTGCTAGTGATGATCTGTATTTGCAGCCACTCCTCAGCACTAGCATCACTGCCTCAGCTCCACCTCAGATCATCTGGCATTAGATTTTCATAAGGAGCATGCAACCTAGATCCCTCGCATGCACGGTTCACAGTAGGGTTCACACCCCTGTGACAATCTAATGCTCCCCCTGATCTGACAGGAGGCGGAACTCAGGAGGTAATACAAGTGATGAGGAGAAGATGTAAATACAGATGAATCTTTGTTCACTCACCTACCATTCACCTCCTGCTGTCCAGCCCAGTTCCTAACAAGCCACAGGGAGCTACGAGTCCATAGCACAGGGGTCTGGGATCCCTGATTTAAAAATGTTATATTGGGTACTGGTTTTTGTCCTGTTTCACCTTTATTTTTACATTACTTTTATTTCCAAATTTACTTTACTTGTGTCTTTTTTTTTTTTTTTGCTGGATCTCAAAGCTATCCCATTCCTTTTTTTTAAATTAGGTTCATAACAAATGTTTGTTGGATGGACATGTGGAATAAAACTATACTGTATTAAATAATAATTAGATATGTGACTTTGGGCCATTCATAAGGTCTGTTAGTACAAGTTCTCCAATATCTATTTAAAAGCAGACTATCTCTCTCATAGGACAATAATAATAAATGTGATGATAATTATTTTTCTTTTTAAATAATCCATAAGGTTATTTTGAATATCAAATGAAATAACAATACTAAACATGTTATACATTTTATATCCATAAACACTTATGAGCTACTGTAATTATTTGTAATCTGAAAGTCTCAGGTGGGTCACCTAAGAAAGTAGCATAGCTGATCTTCCAGGTCATGAGGGATGCTTCACCTGGAAGTTAGAGAACCTGGGGTCAAATTCAGCAGATGTAGGTAGGTTCACAGCCCAATCCTTCCACTTACTTTCTGGGTTAACTTGGGAAACTTTCTTGACCTCTCTTTTATGTCTCAGTTCTGAAAAATGAGGAAAATAATACTTGTCTAGTAGGATTATTATAAGGAAGAAGTGAAATGATACTCACAAAATCCTTAGTTCAGTGTGTGATATATAGCAAGAATTCAGTAATATGTTACCTTATGCTGTGTTTATCTTTGTCACACACTCTAACTACTGGTTCTTAAGCAATTCATCCATGTGCACCGAACCTCAAAAGCCCATCTATACTATCTGCATGAGGCGAGCTCTGAGGTTCCTTTTGGCTCTTCCACACAATGGGATGTAACTGGGACACAACGGTCCTCCCCTGTCTCAGTGCAGTTGCAGCACAGTTCCAGGGCCAGGACAGTGCAGAGGCTCAAGAATCTCGCTGTCCAAGTTTGAATCCTAGCCCCACTCCCCACTTGGCTAATTTACTCCATCTCACTAAACCCTGGTTCCAGTCTGTGAGGTGAGGATGAGCCCTCATTGCATTTTTCCAAGTTTAACTGAGAAAATGCACGTGTTTTAGATACTCACCTAGGACCTTCAATATTATAAATGCTTGTTGATCTTTATATTATCTTTTCCTACTGGGACTAAAACATTTTGAGAATTTATCATAAATTACCATCTTATGATTTTTAGAAATTGGCATTCTCTTTCCAAAATAAGAATCCCTCCTTACCCCAAATATAGAGGAAGTATCTTAACAGGAAGCTTTCACTCATTAAATTGCTTTTCAGGATAAATTTTTGACAAAAGAAAACATAGATCAAGGAAATATTTCTCTGGGAAGATAGAAAAAGATGCAGGTCATCAAAACCCATCCTATGATTCTGATGTAACTTCCAGAAATCAACAGCTTTATTTCATTTCTTTGGCCAAGTGCTTATTTATTATTAGAACAGAAATTGCATAAGTATTAAAATAATATTTTTATTTCAACACATTCTACGTTCAAACATTGGCTCAATAGGTAAATTCCTTAAGCCCTAATGTCTGGCTCCATTCACACCTTTATACAAGCCTTTAACCAGTCTTCCAGTAACCTGGTCCTAAATCTATTATCATTCTCACTGGACTCCGGTGCAAGTATTGGTACTTTTAAAAGTTAGAGGTTGAGATCTCAAGCACTCACTATTAGGAACCTAAAACCAAATCCCCAACCTCCCAGTCTCAGTTGCCTTATTTATAAAAGGGAGATCATTATAATGCCAGTTTCTAAGGCTCCTTTTTAGAATTAAGTTCAACAGCAGTACAAATGGGGCCATAAATGCTGTGTGCACAACCACTGTTGATCTATGACTAATAATTTTATATTTCAGTAGTAAATTTTACTTAATAGGCTTCACTGTCTTGACATATCTACTATAGCAGTTGCTCACAATCCACCCACAAACATCAGAAAATAAAATTCCTTTTCTTGGGTCTCTCTCACATCTATAAGTCTATGAATACCTAGAGGATTGTGATTCTCTTTTGTTTCTGTATGTCCACTGAACTCCTTTGAAGATTGCTGTGGACTAAATTGTTCTCCACCCCCCCACCCCCCCCACCCCCGCCGCCTCAAATTCATGTTGAAGCTCTAACTCTCAATTTGACTTTCTCTGGAGATAGGGTCTTAAAGAGGTGATTTGGTTAAATGAGGTTGTAAGGATGAGGCCCTATTCCAGTAGGATTGGTAGCCTTATAAAAAGAGAAAGGGAGATATCTCTCTTTTGCTCCATGTGCACACACTTATATGAGGACAATGCCAGGAACCAACTCTGCTGGACCTTTATCTGGGACTTCTAGCCTCCATAACTGTGAAAAATAAATTTCTGTTGTTTGAGCTTCCCAGCCTATTGTATTTTGTATTGCCAGCCCAAGGTAACTAAAATAAACACATTAGGCCCCTTAATAAGATAAATAAATAAATACAGATAAATAAATACATGATCAGTGGAGGATGAAGCCAGGGCTAAGACAAAACTGAGAGCTTCCAGGGAGATGACGGGTGTACAGGGCTCTCAGTGTCAAACCTTCATCCACCCATGGGGCAGAAACCATCACTGACACATAGGTACCCTGCTTCTGTTGTTGAATGCTTAATAAATCCAGGCTAGATATCAAGTGCTTTGTCTGCATTATTTTCTTAACTCCTCTATGTAACATTTAAAGCTATTTATAAATAGAACCAGTTTACAGAAGAGGAAACTATGACTCAGAAGCATTCTATATTCTGCCTCTTACCAGAGAGTAAATAACAGAAAAGGAGTCTGAACCCAAGTTAGTTGATCTTCAAAACTCTGCCTTTAATCATTACACTAAGCTATTCAAAAATAATCAAATGGTTGTCATTGTCATCATCATCATTTTGTAACCTCTGTATAGAAAAAGTTGATTCATAACAATCAAAACACAGATTTATTTGCCTTCCCCACCATCCCTATAAAAGTTATTTAGTGGAAATTAACTTTTCTTCCACTGCTGGATGAAAACCTATCAGTTCCCATAACTCTTCTGCTCACAATCAGATATTACAATCATAAAGTCACTTTACGTTATGAACACAGTATCAATAAGTTTAGTTTAAGATTTTTAACAAAATGCATACTTAATTTAGCATTAAATCACGTCTTAAGTTTTCTTTAGATGGAAGAAGCTTTGGGAAATAGTGATAAGAAGGATTTGGAAGTAGTGATAAGGCAGGCTTCTTTATTTCACCACCCAGCTACATAATCACTATCTGATAATCAAGGGTGATGGAGAAGTATTTTACTTCAACTCCTCGGTTCTTAAATTGGCTTCATCCTCTTTAGACTTGCAGATGCTTACCTGTGATGCTTTCTCTCATGGATACTTTTGTGATTTTGCAGTGATTCCCCTTACTGAGTATTTTCCTCCTGCAGTTCATTTGACCCAGGCAAAGTCAACATTCTTCCTGCTGGTCCTTTGGACTTTTTAACTCAGCACTAATAAGCCAGGCTCAGAGTCCAGGTGCTGAATTCTCTTTTGCTTTCCCTGTGAGACTATTAGACAGACCACAAGACAACTCTCACTTTAGCATTCCTTCCTTTTTAACCCACATCCACACCACAGAAAACACTTGCACATCCTTTGCCCCGATCACATTTGGGCTTGCAGGATAGGTCCAGTGCAGTGTATCCCACCCATTCTGAAGCAGACAACCAACCAGGCTCTAGCCCAGAAGATGTAACAGGCAGGAGTAAGATCCCAGCTCAGGAACACACACACAGCAAAGTCTTGAGTCAGCTTATTCATCTTTTATTCTCCAACCTTGAGGCAAAGGAGATGGAACCCTCCAACATACACATACACACATTTCCAATTGAACTCTCTTTTCTACACCCTAATTCTTTTTTTAACATTTTCTAAGCAAGTAGAAGGGTTCAAGTGCAATTAAACAGATTTTGCTCTCTTTTTTGGTAAATTTGCACACGATGATTTGTCTCTCAGACATTTTGACATCTAATGTTGATCATGCTGACACTTCAGTTGAAGCTGCTGTTGTCATTATGAATTGAGCACTTATTAGCACAGATGATGTGCTAGATACTAGGCTGCAAAGATGAGTTCTGATTCTAAGTCATAATAACTATATGACCTTGGGAAAATTACTTAAACTCTCTGTGATCATTTTCCTCGTCAGATTGATAGAGATAATGCAAGTTCATTCATTAAGTAGTTATAAGCATTAAATGAGCTATTGTAAATAAAATGTTTAAAATAGCATCTTACGTATAAGTGCAAATTAAATGTTTGAAGGAAAAATGCATAGGTCTTTTATGGTGAAAAGGGGGATGTAAATGCCAATATAATTTTTTGAAACACTGTCATGGAACAGGGGCTTATACTCAAATGCTTACATATGTCAGAGTAAAATCAAAATGAGTAAAGTGGGTCAAATATAAAAAAGTAGAGAGTAGTCAGATTTCCTTGTTGTTTTTTCTCTATTTAGCTGAATATGTGTCCTAAATTACTGTTTTGAGAACAAATGTAGAATATAATGACAAAACCGGAATCCCTGAGATATAATAAAACACTAGTCTACTTTAAAAAAAAAAAACAATTCTGTTATATAAGTACTCAGTTATTGCTATGGGAAAATATTTAATTTTACTCCTGTTTGATCTCAGCAAACATTGATTCTGATACTTATAATGTAAAAAGTGGTGATATTGGCATCAGGAAATATTGTCATTTATTGGCTTAAACATGCATTATAAAAAATCTTTTAGAGATTTAAAAGGATCATTTTGATGATGAACACTAATTTCATATTCTGATTATCCTAGTAAGTTTAGCTTGTTGTTTAACATTTATGGGCCTTTATAAAATGGTTGGTGATAGAGTCTTAATAGGGGCTAATGGAATTGCTAACAGCTTTTGCCATGTACCTTCAGGAGCTCCTCACTGAGAAATGACGTGATGCCACACAGCGTAGGTAACAGAAGAACCTACATTTAATTATTTTAGCATCAGTACAACCTTTCCCTTTGTTGTAAAGAAGGATTTCTATAAGAAGCATGCTTTAATTTATGTTTCACTGTGTTTCAGTTCTACTCTGAAATTCCCATTGTCTTGTTTTTGGGAAAGGCAATCTGAGTAGTTGTTAAGAGCAAAGTCTTCAGTCAGGCACACATGGGTTTCAGAATTTACTTCACCACTTACTATATGACATTAGGCAAGTCACTAAAACTTTCTGAGCTTCGGCTACCTCTCCTATAAAATAGGATCCATGAGAATACCTGCCCAATGATTTGATAAAAGGATCCACTTAGATTGTATTTATCAAATATATAATAGGGTGCGTGACATATGAGGAGTCTTTATTGAATGATAGTTGTTGTGATGGTAATGATGAAGATTAAAGAGGAGGAGAAAGAGGAAATATCTATGACCCTAGAAATGAATGCACTGTAAAGGACAGAGGAGATAGGTGGGTGGTCCCCAGGAGAAAGGATGTGTCTTCATCTCAGATTCATATTGTTTAAAACAAAAGGAAAAATGGGGATGAAAAGTATGTAACATTTCATGCAATAATCAATGGCCATACCAAGGCTTTACTGTCTTCTCTTTAAATGAACCAAGGAAATTTGGATATTGAGTAGAAAAAAAAGTGCTACTTACAAATTCAGAGATGAACTAGTCCAGCACCTTTATTTTGGAGACAAGAAAAGTAAATCTCAAGAAAATGGAAGGACTCACTTAGCATCATTCAGATGAACAGTGGTGGATTTGGGAAGAATCCTAGCCCTTTGTAGGCCTGGGTCCCACTTATTGTATGTTGTGATTTCTTTCATTCATTCATTCATTCATTCATTCATTCAATAGTAAGAATAATTTGTTCCTGGTGCTGGGAAACAGTTATAAATAAAACAGATACAGTTGTTATTCTCTTGAGCTTATAGTCTAGTGGAGGAAAGAGACTATAAAAATCAATTTTAAAAGTTAGTATAATTGTTGATAGTAAAATAAATGCTATTCAGAAACCAAAGGGGATAAATCCTTACCTTAGCTGCCTCATTTACTAGCTCTGTAGCTTGAAAAAGCCATTTGAACCACCTCAGCCCCAGTTTCTTGATCTACGAATGAGTGATAATTATTTCTTTTTCATGGCTGTTATATGAATTTGAGATAATGTCTGTAAAGTATATCAATTGCAGTGTTTGCATGAACACATCATGGTTATTAATATTATTATCATTAATGTCCAGATTTATTCAAAGGACTTCATTTTTATTTTATTGTATCTTTACAAGAGCCTATGAAATGGATATTATTATTAATTCAGTTTTTAGATTGAGAAACCAAGGCAAAAAAAAAGTTAATTAACTTGCCCAATGCTTCGCAGCTAGTAAATTCAGAATTCAAGCCCCCATGATCTAACTCCAGAACTCCTAATGGGAGCTTGAAGCTTCGCCCTGGGTATAGCCACAGGTGCTGGGGGAAGAAGTTAGTTCCCTGACCTTAATTTAACAGGGAGTGGAGATATTCAAAACTTTTACAGGTTTTTTCCCCCCTAAGCTCCAGAGTCCTCATTATTTATAAAACAGGAACATAAAATCACTTTAGGTTATTGAAAGGTTGAAGTGCTATAAGGTAAATAAATTTTAAGTATATTGTTCAGCAAATAATAAGGTTTAAATATACATTCTGTCCCTTTTTCACCATTTCTTTCTGACTTTCCACATTTTTCATTCGTTGGGGGAATCATTCAATTGGGTCTTCAAAGAGTGCTTAAATATCCATCCCATAGAAAGCACTGATCTGGCACAGTGGGGGCAAGAACAAGTAAGAAGTGGTATCGAGATTGATCTTACACTCCAAGAAAAATTTTGTTGGTGTTTTGTGCCTTTTCAGTCCAGTGGTAATAATTGTATCCTAAAAAGTGCTAGCCCATCTGTTTTAAGCCTGTTAAGAGACTGTAGTCTAAGCCTCATGTCTGTGTTGTAGCCCCAACAAAACGCCATATATATGAAAACATCCATTGCATGTGTGCCCACAAAGAGAGGAAATTGTACCCTGGGAAACTGCGATGCTAGTTGTTAAGAAAGACAACTTTTTCATGTTAAGTACTCAGTGGGTATTTGTGAAGGTCATCCCTCCAATCACAACTCAGAGTGAGTTTTCATTTTTATTATTTCCATGGCTGTACCTATTTTATCCCAGCAAATGCAAATGGAACTTCCAAACTGATCACAATCAGAACCAAATTGTGGGAGAGGGTAAAGACCAGGCAATGACAGGCATGACAAAACCCATCCTGCTGGATACTTTGTTTATGCATCATGGGCTTTCTCACACTCGTGGCCAGCCCAGCTGTGTGCATGAGACAAAGCCAGATGGAATAGGCAGGGACACAGCTGTGGGAGAGTGGGGTGGGGGACTGTGAACATCTTTTCTAGGGAGTGTGCCTGGCTGCTTGAGACACTGATGAGAGCTAAGGGGCCACTGGCCCAGTGAGCACTGCGGGGCCAGTGTCCTCCCCCATGCCCTCTGCTCCTAAAAAGCCGAACTAAGAGATACCAGGCTCTTCCATGACTTGTCTTCTCTTCAGTTTATGAAGTAACCTAAAAAGAAAGCTTAAAAAAAGTTCAAGGAGGTAAGAGAGGGGAAAGAGGCACAGTGGTTTCATATGCAGCCCTGGTAGCCAGACAGCCTGGGGCACCACTTACCAATTGAGTATCCTTAGGCAAATTGTCTCTTGTTTCTAAGCTTGTTTCCTAGTCTATAGATTAGTGAAAAACAATAGTAATCACCTCATAGGAGAAGGGAATAAAATAACACCAGTAAAGTGCTGGTATATAACAAAAAAACTAATAGGTATTACACCTATCCTAATATTATCATTTGTTATTAAATTGTATGAAGATATGAGCCAATAATGGCAATGCAATTATTTAATAAAATAACAGATATATGCAAATTCTGTTCATAGATGCCTTAGGGTTTCAGGAGAGGTTTAGAGGAGGAGACACATGTATTGCACCTGAAAGAATGTGTAAGATTCAACCAGAAGATGTGGTGATGTTGATGCACGAATGGGACAAGGCAAGCTCGAAAGAGGCAACTTTGTCTGTGAAAGCATGAAGTGTGGCATGTTGCAGCATAGTCAGGGAACTGTCAGTTGTGTGAGTTGGCTTGAGCCCAGGATCTGAAATGGTGTGGCATGACTGGAGATGTGGCCACGGTTGGGAAGAGCCAGAGCATGCAGCGTGCTGTCTGAATGTATTTGTATTTCATCCTGTGCGCCAGGGAGCCTGCAGGATAAAAAACACAGAATGTACGCTACCTTGCACAGTTACACAGATTCGTTACTTTAGACCACTTACTCACCACTCTGGTTTGGTCAGTTTGCGGACATTTCTCCTTCTTTAGGTGGGGGAATAATTTCTAAAGGAGAAGAATATAGAGTTTTGAACGAGACTGCATGTTGGCCCACTTCTTCTGTTGGGCTTCCCGTGTCGCTCACCCACAGCACCAGCCACACAGACAGACGGCTCCCCCGTGCCTTGCACTCTCTCTCTCCCTTTGCCACGTAGGCACTCCGGCCTCACCACTTTCAGTCCAGCATTGCTATGCTAGTCTCTATAACACATTGTTTTTCATAATATTGCCGTCCAACTTAGCACTTCCCCACAATAGAACTCTAGTTAATAAATGCAAAATGAAAGAAGAAAATAGAAAATCCACATTAGTATTTATACCACAGTGATTAATGTCGCAGGCAGAATTTTCCAGTGGATGAAGGTTTGAATAAAAATAGGATTTGCATTATCCCAAAGTGTCTCCCCCATGATACCAACTACAAAGACAATTATAGTAACTTGACAGTGAAGAAATGCAGGAGATGCAGGTGAACAAAATTAACATCCCCAGTGATAAGACGTGACAATATTACAAACCCCTTGAGTCAATGCACTGAGAAGCATGAAGCACGATTTCTGATGAAAATTTCCAACTTCCACTGTAATCACTAGAAAACCTCAAACAAACTCAAATTGGGGGTGATTATACAAAGTGTCTGATCGCTACTTTATGAAAGTGTTAAGATTATGAAAAACAATGAAAGGCTTAGGGATTGTCATAGACTAAAGGGCATAAGGAAAAAATAACTGAGTGTCATGTGATATCCCGGATAGGGTCCTGAAACAGACAATGAAGACATTGGTGGAAAAACTAGTGAGTTTTGGATAAGGTCTGTAGTTTACCTAATAATACTGTACTATGTGTACTATGTGTAATAATACTGATAAGCGTACTGTGCTTGTGTGAAATGTTAACATTAAGGGAAGAAGGGAGAGAGAAGCGAGTTATCTCTACTGTATTTGCAATTTGAGTATATCAAAAATTCAAAATAAGGTTTTTTCATTTGACAGACTCTGCACTCGTGATTGTATGACAGAGAACAAACCTTAACATTGCCTCAGGATCAAGTCCCTTTACACCTCTTCGGGCTCATTTCATGCTCCTCCATACCTTCTCCCTATTGTCTAGACTTAAAACACAGTTCCTAGAACATAATTCTTACTTTTGTATGTATATGTTCTGTACAGTTATGCTCTCTTTGCCCCTGAACTCTCATCAGAATGGCAACATTCAACTACAATCCCATGTAAGTTAGACAAAAAAGACAAAAAAAAATGATATTACTAGTATGTAAAAATCTAAAAAAGCTAAACTCAGACACAGAGACCAGAATGCTGGTTATCAGGGCCGGGTAGGAGGGAAAATGAGATGTTGGTCAAGTGATATAAACTTTCATTTGTGAGATGCATAAGTACAGCATGGTGATTGTAGTTAATCACACTGCATTATATACTTGAAAGTTGCTGAAAGAATAGACCTTGAATGTTCTCACCACACACACAAGAGAAATGGTAATTATGTGACTTGATGGAAGTGTTCTATAGTAGTAATCACTTTGCCATATATAAGTGTATCAAATCAACAAGCTGTATACTTTAAACATGCCAATTTTATCTCAATAAAGCTGGTAAAAAGAGAAAAAAATAGAAACACAAGACCCTTAGAAATTCCAGGGACATAATTGCTGGTCACATGACAGCCCATGAACAGTTAGAGTTGATACACGTACAGCTGTTAAAGGCTTTAATACCCATCTTTTCTCCAGGGGTGTGGCAGTAAGTGGCGAGAAGCGGGTAACGGGTGCGTCTTCTGCTGTGACCTATTCCTCTCGAGGGGATGAACAGCAAGCACTTCCCAGAGCCTCATCCATTTTGTTTATGTTTCTGAGCAAACAGGTGAATGTAAGCTTGAACAACCTCCACTCCTAAGCTAAATGTTTTGCCCATCTCTCTCTCTTCTCTGGGGAGTCAGACCTAAGGAAGTATAATAAAACCTACAAGTTCCCCTTTATTGTCCTTGAAACTAGACTATAATATCACTCAAACCTGCATTTGGATCCCACCTCTGCCACTGGTGTAGCCTTGCGCAAGTTATTTAGCCTCGTTAAATCTCGTTGATAAAATGTTCCAATAACACGAGGCTTGCAGCTTTGTTGTGAGGATTTAGAAATAATGTATATGAAGTGCTTAGCACAGTGCTTACACATAGTAGTGTCTCAGTGAACGGAAGTCCTTTCTCATTTACCAGCCAAAAGATCATAGCCTCTCAGACACTCTAGTTTTATGTTCCCAGTTCCTTCCTACCAAAGGTTGTACCTGTCAGTCCTATTATCTCACTAAAAGGGTAGAGAGGAGGCAGCGCCCATACCACTTATCTGAGCAAAGAGTACTTAACATAAAATCATTGTTAAGTAGGTATAAAATCCTTAATGCGATAACTGAAAAGGCAAAAAGAGAACACCAAAGTATCACAGAGGTTGAAACTGTAGAAAGGGGAGAGGTTGGAATATTTTTTTTTAATTTTTAAATAAAAGTTATTTGGGTTACATTAGTGAGATTATATAGGTTTCAAGTACACAGTTCTATGATACATCATCTTTCTACTGAGATTGGAATTTTTTAAAGCTTGGAGGAGAGGCCCTACGGTGCTGGAATTCAGACTTCCAAGGAGAGGCTGCTGCTCTGTTGGTGCTGAAGTTCCTGAGCTCAAAGGAGTCATCGTGAGGCTAGGACCCCCACGACAAGGTTAGAGTCCCTAATGCTGGTGTGTCTGAAGGCGGTGTAGCTGAGCTGCAAGGGTTTGCTGCAAGCTCTGTGAAACCTCTAACCTGAATTCAGCTGCTGATCTGGGAAAGAACAACCACTGGTGGTGGGAAGAAATGTTCCGAGAATGTATGTGTATGTATATCCGAGAAATAGGCAGGCAGGAAGCCCATCGGGATGAGAAGGAGTACATTCCTTCTTCTCTCTCCAAACTCATAGTCTCCTCCCAACAACCCCACTATCCCCGCTTGGCAGGGAGCAGCTGGCAGAGCAGAGCAGTAGACTGTAGTGCTGGGAAAAGGTGCCACTCAATGGGAACCTTCTTGGGAACTCCAAGGTCTTGCGATGAGTCTAATCCCATGTTTCTTAACTGAATCTTCCATTCCCAACCCATGTTTTGCGGATTAATTAAGGATCTCCTTGCTGAGGAGCTTGGCATAAGTGAGGGCAACTGCAAGTCATTCTCCAATATGTTTTCATCTGTGGTGGTCTTGACAGTGAGGACTGCTCCCTGCTTAGATGTCTACCATTGGGCAGCACCGTCTGATGACTGCATAAAGTAGCAAGGGGAGAAGGTTATGTTCTGTACCTGTTGTAGAAACCACATCCCTGATCTTGGAGGCAGGGTCCCTGGGGAGGACAGGTGGCAGATATTGTTGCTTGGTGTTAAAACCGTAGGTGCATCATATCTCTTGAAGGTGTACAATAATTTGAAAATTAACTACATAGTGTATTACAGCCAAGTATGAATATTTTTATGTATTATTGTAGTCAAACCTCAAATAATTCTGTGATCTGACTAATGCTAACAACTATACAGACTAGGAAACAGAGATTTAGAGAGTTTCTGTGACCTGAATATGATGAGATGTACAGAATATGAATGGAGATGTGGAGTGACATAGTAAAAAGAGCATGAATTTGAAGTCAGACCCGTATGTGAATCTCAGTTATGTCAGTTACCACTTGAGAGACCCAAGACCCAATTTTGGCTTAAAAACCAAGACAGTATATTCCTGTTAGTACTTTTATGAAGTTCAAGTAATATAAGACATGTAAAATGACTAGTACAATGTGTGGCATAAAGGAGATAGTTATTGTTTTACTCGTTGTTGTAATTATTGTTATTATTGTTGTTTTGGTGATAATTGGGAAGATGATGGTGGCTTGCCTAGCTAAAATCTGAACCAAGGGCTTTTGTCTTTAGACATTATGCCCTCATAAATGTGCTACCTTCCCCATCTCCCCAGCATCTGTCTCTCTCAAGCACTAGGCATGAGTTTAAATTTGATTTTTATCTACTTCTAAATAAAGTTTATATGTTGATACCAATTACAACACTTGGAACGGCAACACCATCAGACAATCTTATTTCAGTGCTTGCGTGCATGTGAAGGAAGACAGAGGGCTAACTAGCTCCACTGCATAGAAAATAAAACCAAAACAGCTTTCCATCCTTGCAAGGTAAGCAGAGAAACTCCATTAGCAACCACACTCAGTCACTCAGGCAGCTCCGTATATCATGGTGTGTAATCGAAAGAGCTGCTGATACTGGAACCAAGGTGCATGAGTGATGTTACTCACTTTGTGACTGCTAAGCACAACACAAAAATTACCTGTAAATTACAGAAACAGTGTGTAAATCTTGAGAGACATAGCAAGGAACTTGATTTCATAAGTAGGAAAAGAATGGATTAATATAACTCAGGCTAAATCTGTTTCTTTTAGCAGTTTTAACTGATTAGGCATTGCTAAAATCTTCATCCAAAACAAAATTATAAGTCAAGGCACTGATACACCAGGCAGCTCACACTAATAATTACCACTCTTACAGTAATGACTTCATAGCCAGAGCTTTCACTTTCTATTGTTCATTAGGGGTTTCAAAAGGTTATGTGTGTTATTGCATTTTTTAGGAGTTGAAATGGTACTGAGCTGTTTAACTGTTTGTATAATTGAGGCTACCATTTATGAAATATTTAATCAGCCCCTGCAGTAATAATAACAGCTGCCATTTGTTGAAAAACAAAAGCATTAGTCTATATTAGGATCCTCTCTATGTATTTTCCCTAATCTTTAGAATGACCCTTCTAGCTAATATGATCTTTATTTTTTTTAGATAAGGAAACTGACTCTTAATGTTATGGAACTTGCCCAAAGTTACATACTAAACAGAAAATGTAGGAGTCAAACCTATCTCTCTAATTTCAGACCTGCATTCTTCACACTCGTTTCTTTTCTTTTCTTTTCTTTTCTTTTCTTTTCTTTTCTTTTCTTTTCTTTTCTTTTCTTTTCTTTTCTTTTCTTTTGGTAAAGTCTTTTTTATGTTATTTTTGTTGTTGTTGTTCAAGTACAGTTGTCTTCATTTCCCCCCAACTCTCCCCCGCACCCTAGCCATCCCTGCCTCCCTCCCCAATCCCACCCCCCTTGGTTTTGTCCATATGTCCTTTATAGTTGTTCCTGAAAACCCTCCCCCCTTTTCCCCCCATTACCCCCTCCCACCTCTCCTCTGGTTACTGTCAGTTTGTTCTTAATTTCAATATCTCTGGTTATATTTTGCTTGCATCTTTGTCTTGTTAACACTCTATCATATTATTGATAGGCATATTATGCCCCCAATAGAGTAGAAGCAAATCCAATAATATAG
Source organism: Trachops cirrhosus (assembly GCA_028533065.1). Classification (NCBI taxonomy): domain Eukaryota; kingdom Metazoa; phylum Chordata; class Mammalia; order Chiroptera; family Phyllostomidae; genus Trachops; species Trachops cirrhosus. Next base: position 46,286,364 of record CM052543.1, on the reverse strand, counting down.
TTGTATCTGTGTCATAAGAAAGCATCTTTAAGTTCTACTTTTTGCCCCTCAGAAATGAGCTTCGTATCCATGCAAAATTTTGCTCCACCAGTTACCAGCTAGGGAATCTTGGGCACATTTCTTTTCTGAACTACAGTGTGCTACAATGCTATCCTGGAGGACTGCAATGGGCATTAAATGGGAAAGATCTGTAGAGTGCATTTACCATCTGTTCATTCATTCACCCCTTTAACAAGCTTTCAGTGAATTTCCTGGGAGCTGGACACTGTGCTAGGCACATGTGAAACATGTTCTTTTCCTTTGTACTTTCACCCCAGAAACATCATTAATTAGCAAGAATTCCATCATGTCATAATGGCCATATTACTCAGTTTAT
>CM052543.1:46263404-46285488 GCA_028533065.1 Trachops cirrhosus | reverse complement strand
TTTACAGGAACAAATATAGAGGACACATGGACAAAACTAGGGGGGTTGGAAATGGGAGGGAGGAGGGGAGGGATGGGTGGGTGGGCTGGAATGGGAATAAAGGATAGAAACTGTACTGAATAAACTAAAATAAAAAAATATCCTAAAAAAAAAATAAAGTTGAGACAATGTAACCAACACAGTGTCAATTGACCTTCCTCCCTGTAACTGCATTCTACTACCTAGAACATTCACCAAGCTTAATCGATGCCTGCATCCTGAGTCCTCACTGAAATCCCAAATCCTCCAGCTCAGAACACTGAGAAAAGAATATTCATAAGTCATGATCCCCAAACCCAGCAAGTTTTATTCTGCTCTTTTCAAAATCCTGATAAATCTTTTTTCTTTAATCCCCTTCAATGTGATCACCTTAACCAAGTATACCCAACATTTTTTAAATCAGTCTGATGATTCTTTCCTCATAAGAGAATATAAAGAAATTGTTTTTCTCTAGAAAGAATAATTTTTAATATACAATTATTAATTCACATAGGGGGAGTCTCAACTTCTCTAGGCTTCAGTTTCCTTTATTTGCTCAGACTTTCTGAAGCCTAGACTGCCTCCTAAAAGCTGCACAGTGTGGGAATGTGTCTAGATTGAGAGTTCTTAATCCTGTCTGCAACCATCAAAAAAGACACATAAATGGGCTGTAGGAATTCTGTGACCCCTCTGAAATTATATATATATGTATAATATAATTATATATATATATCCTTTAAAAGACCCTCCTAAAGGACAGATTTCCTATACGGATGAATTAATGAATAAACAGAATAAATATCTGTGTTTTACATCTGAGATAATGAATGAATACTGGCTACAAAGTGTTGAGCAGCAGTGAGGAAAATCCTTTGTTGACGCCTCCAGCAAATGACTAATCCCCAGCTTGGTCAAGTTGTCCGGCCTGGGCTTCAGAGCCTGGCTGGTGTTTACAGCCCTCCCGTATCAGAGAGAAGCATGTGCTGGCAGAGCATTGCAGTGTTGTAATTAAATCACTTGTTTCTCTGAAATTATTCAGGATGAATACCATTTGTTGCCATATTTTTTTCTTACCCTACAGAGTTAGCCTGCGCCGTTGGTTAATATAAATCAGGTTACCAGAGAAGGAACATATTTTATTGACATGTACATGTCCTTGGATAGATTATTTAGCATTTTAAGTCTCAGTTTTCCATTATGCAAAGTGGAGAATATTTAATATACTTCTCAGTTTTGTTATACAAAAGATAATGTATGTAAATCAGTTAAGCTCAGGGCCCTGAATAGGAATATTTAATATTATTACTATAGTAATGAAATATTATTACTGTAAATGAATTAAATGGAAATTTTAATAAAAATTACAGTTTACACAGATAAGATTTATAACCCACTTTTGTTTCACTATAAATCTATGATATGGGCAGATGTGCTGATCCACCTGGTTTATAATAATAAGCTGTAGCTCAGAGTAGTTCATTGACTTTCTCAGGTCATTTTTGCACGCAATAAGCAGCAGAACAAGCCCTTTAACTAAGGCTGTCAGTGTGTTCAATGTTCTTTGTTTCATTACGCTACAGTCCGGGGCAGCGGGTTTCAGCTGGTGTGCTGCAAGGACTTTTTAAAATGCAGTACCTGCCTATTTAGTCAGGGGCACTGGCCCCTTTTCCCTTAGATTGTCAAATAAAAAAATGACAACAGCCAACACAACAATAGCTGTTTGATATGAATGGATCAAAATCATACCTTTTTTTTGTCAGATCATCAAAAAATATAGTATATTTTTTGGTTGCCGCAGAATTTTAGTAATTAGTTTATGTGTGCCACGAGGTGAAAAAGGTTGAAAATCGCTGGTTTAGGGGCCCAGACATCCATCTGGGAACCAAATCGAAAATAATAGAGTGCAACAGTTGTTACAGAATGGATTCAGAAAAGCGAAGGTCCGTGCTGAAATGAAGAGGAAAAAGGCAAGAGAGACGGTTATTTTACATTAAGATCGCAGTATGGCCACTTAATTTGGGTCTGAAGGGCACAGAATACAAAAGTATCTGCTATACTGCTAGATAGACCTGTGTTCAAATTCAACTTTACATCGTCTACTGTCTGATCTGAGTGAATCTCCTCGCTTTTTCAGGTTTAGTTTCTTTTGTTGAATCCAAAATGGGGATAACTATACTTGACTAGCTTATTATTTGGTTTAAATTAGACAATCTATGTAGAGTATGTTAAGGGAGCGATACGTGTTTGCTGTTTTTCTCATGACTATTTTAGTAAACAGTTCAGTTCACTCAGAAGTAAACCTGCGTTTGAAATTCTGCTTTTACTTTCCATAGCTGTGTCATTTTGGACAACTGAATTTTTCGGAAACTTTGTTTCTTTGTGGGGGCAGCAGGGAGGAACGTCAGCAATATGAACAAAAGCAACCACAAAATACCTATCCTAACTACATTTAAAAATGATAAACATAACACAACTTAATGGACATAAAATTGCTTTTGAACAGATAAATCATTGTAGAAATGTACATAGTTATAAAATGTGTCCTAGCCTAGAAATATTTCACTTAAAATTTTTTTTCTATTGTCTGTGGCTCTGGGCTCCTGGGCTGCTAAAACCAAAATGTGTATAAACAAACTGTGTTAAATGGTAACACCTTGCCTTTCACATAGATACATGCAACATATAAATGAAAGTAACCTTTGGAGAAACAATTTTCTTATCAAACCTGAACACACCAGGCCACTGAAAGGGGAGCACAAATTACCTATACTAGGAAGAGCTTTGCTAATTATTTCCAATAATACTTACAGTTTCTTTATGATTGCAAAATTAATACATGTTCTGTACAGAAACTGGGAGAAAAAATATACATAATAAAAATCAACTGACCCCCAGAGCTAGATAATATCTGTTTTGCTCTAAATCCCCCAAGGCATTATGACAACTCAGACTGAGGGAGTTAAAATAATTTATTTTAGTGCTCAAGGTTGAAAAATTAACAGTAGAACTGCCGATCAGTGGACTACAGCATTTTGCGGTTTGTCTTCATGTCCCCATGTGATCCCAGTTGTAAAATGGTTGGGTCTCTCAACAACACTGAAGCCATTGGGAGAAGTTCTTGTTGTCTCCACTGCACGAAAGAGGAAACTGAACCTCAAAGGAGTTTAATGGCTTATCCAAAATCACACAGCCAGCAGGGAGAAAATTTGGGATGTGAATCTAGATCATTTAACTGCAATCCCCAGTCCTCCCTACTGGGTCATTTTACCAAATTTACCCAGCGTGGTGGATGAAATGTGGAAGCAATAAAAACATTATGGCTGGCTTCAGAATTTGACAGTCATGTCTGAGAAATATCTATTTTTACTTGCTCAGCTAGCAAACTTTACCTGTTACTCAGTGGACTTGGTTGTTTCTAGAACTAACCTATAGTTACAGCTGTGTGTATTTGGATATTTCCCAAGTACCTTTCTGGGCCTGCCTTGGTTTACACATCTAGAAAATTGACATAAATTAAATGTTATCTTTCATTTGGATCTTGTTGGCCACATGAACTTTAAAAAGATAACTGCAATAGTTCAATCAATAAATAAATGTATTGTCTCACATCATATTCTGTATTCATTCATTTGTATGAATACAGAATAGTTCCAAGGCTGAACCATATCCTCAAAGACCTCCACACCCCCCTACACACACATACCCGTCTCATTTCTGCTCTGCCTGACCAGTACAGCACTCCCACGGTCTCACCGTATCAGCCCACAAGAATCACTGGAAGACAGACCAGTTATTGGCAGAAGTATAAGTATTCTTTCCATAAGTCCCTTCTTAAAGAAAGGCAATAATTTCCAGATGCTTCTCAGAAGATTTTCTTTCAGGCCTGTTGACAAAGATTGAATCATATACGATTCCAAAACCAATTACTGGCGTGGCAAATAGTTGTCTTAAGGTATATACACACTCAATTTCAAACGGCACTGCAGTAATGCTCTCTACAGTGCTTGCAAGATTTTCTAGCACGTTATGCTGTTTCTAGCAGAATATAAGAGCCTTTTTTCACATTCATTTACAATTTTCTAATTTTTCCATCTGATAACTATAAAGTGGTACCTTGTAGTTGTTATATATACACACACCCACCCCAACAGACAATGCATACACATATTTTCTATCACATGCACACAACTACTGAAATTTAAAGCACATCATACACACAATCATGTGCAAAGAACAGCCTCATGGGTTGGTGGTATTAATGTTAGTACAACCTGTGTGAAAGCAGTTGGGCCATGCCTTTCAAAATTCCATTGTTATGTACCCTTTGACCTGGACATTCTTTTTTAGTTTTATTAAATTTACTGGGCAACATTGGTTAAAATAAATTGTATAGGTTTCAAGTGTACAATTCTATACTACACCATCTGTATATTGCCTTGTGTGATCACCACCCCAAGTCAAGTCTCCTTCCATCACCATTTATTTGAAACCCTTTACCCTTTACTACCCTCTAACCACCCTTTCCCTCTGGTAACCGCCATACTGTTGTTAGTGTCTAAGAATTTTTGTTTATCTTCTTTGTTTGTTGCTTTCAGTTTTTTATTCCACATATGAGTGAAATCATATGATTCTTAACTTTTTCTGTCTGACTTGTTTCCCTTAGTATGATATTCCCAAACTTCACTCACGTTGTCCAAAGGGCATTATTTCAGCTTTTCTAATGGCTGAGTAGTATTCCACAGTACAGTCATACCTTGGTGCTCATCAGCTTCAGAACTCGTCAAACCCTGTACTCACCGCATTTTAACAAGAAAAAAATGTTTCAGCACTCCATGCTTGCTCCCCATTTGGTGCCTCTCTCTTCTGATGAAACAGAGGTCGATGCATCGGTCTCATGGTAGCTCACAAACAGTGTGGTACTCGTGGGTTCTGGCACTCGCCACGAGTTCTAGAACAAATTAACACTGAGTACCGAGGTACCACTGTACTTACGTACCACATCTTCTTTATCCAGTCACATATCAAATGACGTTTTGGTTGTTTCCATTTTTGGTCATCATGAATAATGCTACAATGAACATTAGGTTACATTGTATATCTTTGTGAATAAATGTTTTCAAAATTTGGGGGGAGATACCCAGAAGAGGGATTGCTGGGTCATATGGTAGCTCTATGCCTTTGAGGAACATCCATACTGTTTTCCGTCGTAACTGCACCAATTTACATTCCCACCAGCAGTGTATGAGAGTTCTTTTACTTCATAACCTCTCCATTACTTAGGGATCTTGATTTTAAAGAAGATTAAATCTCAATTTTGACCTCAAATACAAAGGAAATAAAAGCTAAAATAATTGAATGGGACTATATTACACTAAAAACCTTCTGCACAGCAAACGAAACCATCAATACCTCATAAAAGCAACTGACCAAATGGGAGATGTTTGCAAACAACACCTCTGATAAGAGGTTAAAACCCAAAATATATAAAAACTCATGCAACTCAACAACAAAAATTATCATATAAAAGAATGTGCAGAGGACCTGAACAGACACTTACCCCAAAAAGACATACAAATGGCCAAAAGATATATTAAAAGATATTCAACTTCACTAGCTACGAGGGAAATGTGAATCAAAACCACCATGAGCTACCACCTCATACCTACTAGAATGGCTGTTATCAACAGACAGACATTCTAACTGAAACAATGAATTCTCCAAATGCTGTCAGTACCAGGATACAGACTTTAAAATATTTGTTTAGAACCTACCATCGACTAGGCAATCTCCAAGGTGTTGGGGATATATCAGGAACAAAGTTGAAAAATACCCCACCCCTTTATGGAGTTTCTGTTCTGGTACAGCATTATTGTCCAACAGTAAAGCACTGAAGAATGTCAAAGATGGAGGTACCATTCATATACTTATTATATATAAAGCTTACTTTCTAAGTAAAGGACAACTTCTATGAGGAAAAACCCCATATTCTTTTAAAAAGATTTATAGAATTTTGTCATATAACTATAAAATAATTTAATTAGCATGTTCTCTGTTAAGAATATTTAGAAGTATTATCTGGAAATATTTATTGTTCTGTGGACATCTCAACAAGTAGTCAATACAAGTTTTTAAACACAATGTGAGAAAACTCTACAAGCACTGATATAGAAAGATCTTTGAGAGGTATTGTTAAATTAATATTAGTGGAAACAATATTTGTATTTGCTATATAGTGCATAAAAGGCTTCTGGAAGGAGAGAGAAGAACTTGACAACTATTATCTAGGATGTGAAGGCAGGAGAACTGCGTAACTGTTGGCCTGGAGAGAAAGGAAGACTTTTCCTTATAAATATCTTTTTGTAAGTTTATGATATTTGAAAAAATATATCTATTACTTAACTACATTTAAATTTTGAAAATATAGTATACATTGTATGTTTACCATTGTAAAAAATATGCATTTATTTTACTGTTACTTTTTGGGAGCCACCCTGCCTGGTTTCAGGAGCTGTAACCCCCCCATGGCTAAGGCTGAGTGAGTGACCTTCGGACCATAAGCCACTAAGGAGACAAAGCTTATCTCCCTGGCAGGATTGCCACTTCTGCTCTTTTTTCCATAACTGGCCCCTAATGCTTGATCAGTTAGCCAATGACAGGTAAGATTCCCCAAGGGGGGAATGACCTAAGATAGACATGATCACCTGGAGGCCCTAGGGAAGGACTTGGGGGTCATGGACAAAGGGGGTGATGGACCCTTGCCCCTCAGCTTTGACAAAGTCTGAGTCCTCATTCTGCCTTTGAGAGGTCTTTGACAAAGCCTGAGTCCTCATTCTGCCTTTGAGAGGTCTCCTAATTTCTTGGCTACTTGCCTCCTCTGCCTGACTTAATCCTGAAACAACGACAGATGGTGGTGCAGCCCTGTGCTGGAAAGGGCAGGTTCCCCGGGTAATCAGGCCTGAGAAAGAATACATAAACTCCTGTGACACCTGCTTTGCTAAGAATGCTCTCAATTAAATGATAAGGGTCCGAGCAGAAAATGAGTTTGTTTCCCAAAGTTTTGTAGCCCTTTAGCTAACAGACCCTGACTCAGAATAAGCCCCTGTAGTTCTTTGTATGTTATTTATTGTTTGATCCTTACTGCCTGACAATGATTAATGAACTTTACCTGTATTCCTGTGCAAATTAAAAGTCAATAAAAAACTGGTGAAGGCAAGGATCAGGGCACTCTCCCCTAGAGAGAGTGGCCAGGCCCCTCTGAGTCACCCTCCCCTTGAGAGGGTAGCCGTGCAGTCCTTCCTCCACAGGACTCAGTAGTCCCTGTGACTGTATCTCACGTCTCATCCATATGCCACGAACACTGCCGGCCGGTGTCTGCGTGTCAGTTACTGTTATTGAAAATCTCAACTTAAACTTATTAGCCATTATGTTTTCTGATTTGTAGAAGGCACTTTATATTCTGAGAATTATTTTTATTAAGGTTAGGTCGTTGAAATATTTTCACCAATCTTTTATGTTTGTGATATTCTTTTCACAATAGGAAACTTTACTTTTAATAAAATATAGAAAAATTATCTTTAAACTTTTTATAATTTTTTAAGTTTTGTTTAAGATTTTCTTCCAAACCCCAACACCATGAAAGCAATCAGACATTTTTAAGAATCTTATGTTATTGTTAATCCATTTTAAATTTGCTGTCATATGTGATTTTAGAAAGGGTTAGAAGTTCATTTTTCCTAACACATTTTACCAAACAATTGATTGTGTGATGTTTGCACCCTGTCCCATGTGAGCCCCAGGAGGGTGGTTAATCCCCGGTTAACTTGTCACCATCAAGCCCCAGGGTCATCCGCGCTTCCTGGTAGTTTTTTCCCAGCCTCCTGTAGTTTTCTCTCAGACATGTTCTTACAAAAACTCAATCGAAGACTCCAGGGACCTTCTGCACATACTGAGTGCTCCACTGGGCAGCTCTCTCCTCTCCAGGGCTGTGTGCTGAAAACTCTAGCCACTTTGGCCTCTCAGACTCTCAGCTTTGGCTCCTCAATTCAGGGTCCCAGGAGGTCCTCCTGGGTTCTCTCTCAGGGCTGTGGTCTGGAAGCTCTCTCCGGGCAGAGTGGGCTCACTGTGTTGTTTCCTGCTCCTGCGCTGCCTGATGGCCAAGTTCTGGAAACCCTTGTTTCATATTTTTTATGTATTTTTCCTTCAGTTGTTTTAAACAGAAGAGTAAGTCCAGTCCCTGCTACTCCATCTTGGTTGGGAGCAGAAGTATCCTATAATATTTCTTAATATGGGATAAGGGAAGTGCCCAATTTGGTTCCTATTGTTAAATATAATCTTAGTTTTCACTATATGTTTAAAACATTTTTCTATTGTCCTTTAAAAAACACCACTGGAATTTTGAACAAAACTACATTAAATTGATAGATTAAATGTAGGGGGGAACTTATCTTTTCACAAGGTTAGGTAATGATATCCATACATAGTAAGAGTATTTATTTATTTAAGTCTCCTTTTAAGTCTTTTATTTGAAATGTACATTATTTAATCTTCTTAAAGTGATTATTCTTTATTAATTTAATTCTTAGATACTTTAGCATATTTTTGGTTATATTGTAAATGGTCTCATTTCTTGTTGAATTTTATGGTTGCTTATTGGTATAGAGGGACACTCTTAATTGCATGTATTTAATTGAATGTGTAGCCAAAAATTTTGTTTATGTTTTCTAATTAGTTTCAAAAGTTTTTCTGCTGATTCTCTTTGATATCCTATATACATCTGTGATCTGTATCTAATTATACTTCTGGCTCTTTCTTTCCAATTTTAAATTTCTTATTTCTTTCATTTTTTTTTTACTGAATTGTGTCCTGTCCAGTGCACACTAAACAACCTTGGTGATAAATGGAATATGTATTATGTCTCCAACCTAAAAGGAAATTATCCTATATTTTTATATTTAAGTATGATGGTTTTCTTTTGTTATTAGTAGGTAGCCATTAGCAAAAAAGGAAGTTCCCTACTCAATTTTCCTAGAGATTTTTTAAAATTTAATCAGATAGAGACATTGAATATTACTAGGAGGAAGAAAGGAAGGAAGGGCAGAAGGAAGGATGGACAGACAAGAAGGGAAAGGAGAAAACAAGGGAAAAAAATAGAATGGAAATGAGGAAAAGAAGAGGAAGAAAAAAATCTAGAAAACAAATGGCAACTCGGCCTGATGGAGAATGCTCTCAGTAATAACCACTTAAAGAACTAGGTTCACCTGAAAGTTAGGAACTCCTAATGACAGACAGCCCTTAGTTACCAGCCAGATGACCCATAGGCTATAGAAAGAATTGAAGCTCTGCAAAGGAAATTGAACTGGATGACTTTTAAGGTCCCTTTCAATCACAGGAGTCTATGATTTGATTCCCTGATACAATATCTTAAATAATGAGGACTTGGGGCAGGGGCAGACAGGAGAGGATGGCAATAGAACTAGATACAAGGGCACAATTCAATCTATATGTAGGGGGGAACAGTGGTTAAAGCATATATATATATATATATATATATATATATATATATATATATGACTATTCCTGTGATCTTCTCAACCCTCCCTTATTTGATAAACATCCATAGGGAGCAACCATACTTCCTTTCAATTATCTCAAGAGTAGTTTAACTCTCACTTACTTATATTAGCCAATACACTAAAGACATTACGAAGCTTCTGGAATAAGACAACCTTGAGATTTTTAGGTGTGTATTTCAAGCCTTAAAAAATTAAGAGAATACGTGTGTCAAATTCAAATTCTCTCAGCCCCTCTGAGATCTTAGTTTTCAATATAATAAAGCCTTTGATATTTGTTTTGCCATTGGCAAAACAGTACTTCTATTGCTAGGAACTTTAGATGACCTTTTTTAAAATGAGTAGATTTTTAAAAACTAACATTTTTTTGTATTTAGTATAAAGAAGTTAGGACTTTTCAGATTTTTTTTTCCTTTTGAAGTAGACATGAATATAATACTTGTTGGTTTAAATATATAAGATAGCATTTCAGGTACTTTAAATGCAAAACTTCAAAAATCAAGCATTGAAGTCTTTCTTCAAATGCCACTTTGCCTAGAAGTTACTGTCCTTTTATTTGCTCTAATATACAGAAACCTCATCATACATGACAGAAGTGAGACATACTCAGGTATTAAAACAAGCTGTTTACCCATTGCAAAAAAAGAGAATCACTACATAATGATTGTGTGAAATTGAAAAGATTGAGAACAAAGTCCCATAAGATATCAAGATACAAATTAGAACTTTACCATTTATCTTTGTTAGATAACACATCCTCATTAACATTTGTAAACACTTAGAATGTAATCTGTATTCTAAGCACAACTATTTTAGTAGTTTCTACATTTCCAATAGATAGGTAAACAGCCAAAACTGAGATGTGAAGATGTGAAACTGTGGCTCAGAGCAGGCGTGGGGTGTGGGATTTCTCATTAGAAGGGACACGGCACCTGCAAAGAAGCATTTTATGTTGACCTCATAGGTTTCTCTGGTGCCTCGAAGCGGGTGCGACAGGACTCTGTCAAAAGCTAAAGCCATGGTTCCCAATCCCACATCTTTTCTTGGTTAGTGTTGTCAAGATTAATTTCCTTAAAGTACTTGGCATGTTAGTGTGTATGTGTTTGTGTGTGGGTTTGCATGCATATGTGTGGGTGAAGAGACATAATTATATCTGGATAGTATTTTATAAAGTAAATTCATATTTATTTTCTTATATAATCCTGAAACTTACCTTGAGAAATAAGGACGGCCTGTTTTAAAGACTGACATAAAGAGGTTTACCATGGCTACATGACATATCCAAAGTGATTTATCTGTTTCTTATCACAGTTCAAACTGAAAACCACGTTCTTCTTCCACAAACTTGTCACTGAGCCTCAGTTTATTCATGACTATACTACCTCACAGAGTTTCTGAAGGATTAAATGTGTGCCCATATAAATGCACGGCACATTCTAAATGCTCAAAAAAATGGCTATTAAAAAATTATTCTTGCCCTGGTTGGTGTGGCTCAGTTGGTTGGAGCATTGTCCCAGAAACCAATTAGCCTGGTCCTGACTGGGGTGTGTACAAGAGGCAACAGATTGATTCTCTCTAACAGCAACGTTTTTCTCCCTCACTCTCTCCCTCCCTTCCCCTCTGGCTGGGGTCAATGGGCCTGTCCTCAGGTGAGACTTAAAATGAAATTCTTTTTTCTAGGCTCTCTCTAATATACCAGATTACATTTTCTAGATCAAATAAGTTTTTTATCCATTATTGTATTTATTGGACCCATGTAGGCAGTGACTTTGAATGTATTATCGCTACTTTGTACCTGACGCCTGGGTAACAACGCTGATTTTCAGGGGCTGTGTTGCCCTGCTACTGCCGCCACAGCCATCTGTACTGGTCAGCCACTCACCTACAGAGAGGACACTACACCCTGAATGCATTCTGCAAATAACAAAGAATAAGAAGTAAGAGTCAGCAGAAGAGGAACAGCCACTGCCTCTTCGTCATTTTTCTCTGTCTGACCAACCAGGTTTGTCTTCTGAGAAATGTGGCTCGTTCCTGATAGCAGTCAGTAAAGGTCCAAGGTGGAGGGTGGGGTGAGAGGTAAACGCCTATTGCAGATGTTCATGTCAAGTTTCATTTGGTGTTTGGCCTACTGCTCAGTCTAATTCTTTCTGGAGTGATCAAACACGCTGATTTTCCAGTGCTAAGGCATTTACTGGGGTGTGGCACTTTTGCATAAAACAGAAAAGTCTCAGGCAAACCTGGATGACTGGTCACCCTATGTCCAGCCTAGTTTGTCAAAACCCATCACCTGATGCCTCAGGTACCACTGGGAAGTTTTTCACCTGCCTTCATTGGGCAGCTTCAGCTCAGCCTCCTAGAAGCCCAACACAGGACTTGTCTGCATAAGACGACTGGTTTCCTGAGTTACATTCTTCTCATTCACATCCTCTCATAATCTGCAGGGAGCAAAAGGGTTAATAAATAAATATTTATGATTTCGTTTAAATTTTTCTCCCATATTTTTTCTTAAACTTTGGCACCTGCTACCACTTGTCTGCTAGCAGAAAACAAAAGGAATCAAAAAGAGCAAACAAATGTTAATGAGAAAACTCAGAAACAGCTGAGATGCTTAGTTTTCATCAGCTTTCTTTTTCCATAAACATGTGGACACATAGTTTTGATTTTCTCCTGCATATTTATAACATGCTTATTTTTTTCTGATAGTAAAGCTATTTCCACTTCTTACAATTAACTGGAAAAGTAAAGGCTAAAAATAGTGCTAATGAATATAAGTTTTCTTGAATACCTACTATGTGCTAGGCACTAGACTGAGCATTTTTTTATTTAAATTATTTTATTGTTGTTCATTTACAGTTGTCTGTATTTTCTCCCCAAGACTGAGCATTTTAATCAGATTAATTTGTTTACTCTGTACATCATCAGCCTTATGAATTAGGTATTATTATATCTGCTTTACATTTGAGCAAATAGAGGCATGGAAACGTTGAGTGATTTAATCAAACAGTTGATAAAAACAGAGAGCTGTGTTTTTCTGCCCAAGTGTTTTCAATGGTCCACCCGCAGAACACTCCCTAGATGATACCTTTAGCATCATGATCTTCAGGTCCTTGGCTACCAGCACAACCAAGAGAGCCCAGGCCAGGCATAAATGTCTGTGTCTAACCCTTCAACATCTTCAGCCTTTGAAAACTGAGAGCATTTCCCTCCATGTGCCTGGAAACTCTCAGAAGAGACAAAATGTGAAAAAGACAGAGTCTCTATCCCCTCCCCTGCACACACATTTTTTGGAAAAATGAAAGTCCTACAGAAACCTAAAAGACACAATGAGAGTCAGATTATAAAATACGTCTCTTCTGGGACATTACCGTACCTCTGCTGAAGGGCACAATGGAAAGGGCATATAGTTATCAGCTTCAGATAGCCCTCGGGTTAAATCTTCGATGATGACTAGGTACTGATCTCAACCCGGGGGAGTTACTTACCCTTGCCAAATCTCAGTCTCCTCATTTGTAAAACAGAGGGCACAGTGTGTACCACCAGTCTCTCCCGATGTTGAGGCCTTCGTTTTCATCTCCTGGTTTTGCACCCTAGTTGGTTACTACATTAACCATAATCCAGATAGTTGCAGAGCACCTTTATTTCTGAATGGAGATTCTTCCCTGAGTCCTCATCTGTATTCTTCATCCTAGCAAGAAAGTGGAAGGGGAAGTAACATTTAGTGAGGATCTGACACTATAGGTCAGATGCTGAAGAACTTTATTATTTCATAAAGGCCTTATATCATGATATGAATTCTTTTTACAAGAAAGCTTTATTGCAACATTATAAGATGCACTTTTTTTTATTGTTGTTCAAGTGCAGTTGTCTCCATTTTCCCCCTACCACTGTCCCCCACTCCACCCACCCCCACCCTCAATCCTACCCCCATTTGGATTTGCTCATGGGTCATTTAGTTTCATTTAACAGAAGTTCAACTCCAGTGGTTTAGCCAAGTGGCAATTTTAATTTTCTCCTGCAACAAGAAGCATTGGTGTTGTGATGTGGCTGCTCAGTCTCTGTCCTGGCCTCCATGTTCCAGAGAGGGAGAAAGGATGTCAAGGACAAAGGGTGAATGCCGTTTGGGTCTGTCTGCACTGGCAAAGTTTTCTCCAAAGCCAAAGGAGTGATTTTCATTTATATCTCATCATTAAGAATTGTGTCACAAACAGCAAAGGAGCCTGGGGGATTTGGTTGTTTAAGCTGGACATATGGACACCCTGAACTTAATTAAGGGTTTGTTAGTAACAAAGAAGATGAAAGTTGATACTGAGGAAGCTACCAGCAATGGCTAGAGCATCAGGCTCCAAATTCAGTGAGCGGGGAGAGATTAAGAAGCTAAACCTAGGCAACACAGTCACAGTTTACCTCAGTCTATCTCTTTCCACTCGGTTACATCTTTCTTAAGAGGCATCACCCCTACCAAGGATTCTTCTTCCTGAAGCAGTTGAAAGAGAGAAGCATCTTACATCATTCTTGCCTTTTTTGTGAGTACCTCATAACTTCCAGGCACCATTCTAAGGCAGTCGTTCTCCCTGCTGAGGATTCTGTGCTTAGAAAAACTAGGCAGTCCTTCCATGGCCCCATGACTGAGAAGTGGAGGAGCTGGGGTTCAATGGCAGGTGGGTCAAGTCCCTTCTCACTCCATTACATAGTGTAAGCAACCAAGAGTATGCAATATTTAGTAGAAGGCCTCTCATGGATGAAACTGCCTTCAAGATCTACAGTAGAGGAAGTTCGTACAGTGGCTAGGTGTGGATTATTTTCCATGTGGCCTACAGCAGAGCAGGAAGTGTGAGACGAAGCAAAACTTTCCTACTTTTTCTAGTGTGTATTATTATAGAAACCCAATAATAAGAATCCTAACCAAAATGAAAGTCTTAATGTATTTCCTATGTATTATTTCCTCTTGCTTCATCTACCAACCACGAACAGTGGAAGAGGAAGACTTCATTGTTTGCAAGAGGAGAGCAGTCATTTAGAGTGTTTAATGCAAAGGTGGCAGTTGTGGTCACAGCCTTGAATCTATGCTTTCTAATATTAACTCCTGTGCTCCTTCCTTAAACTCAATCTTCAAGGTCCTTTCAGGTGAAATATAAAGTGAAGCTTCATAAAAATCATATATTTTAAGCAGCATTTAATTTAATATCTAATTTTCTTGCCAATCTTGTATCAGGAATTATGCAAAGCACTCACTTTTTTCCATTTAAAAAAAATTAATAATCAACTTATTTATGAAAACAATTACACACTAATAGATCATTTGACATTTTCTTAGACTAACTTTCTGTTGAAATTAGTGTCATATTAAAATTGTTAATAGCTTCTTGGATTTCACATCAAATAATTTTCTAATGTGCAGCATATTGAATAAAAAGTCTAAAGGCTAAATCACCATCCCTGTCACCAGAATTATTGACAAAAATTCATTGAGCACCTACTATGAGTAAGACCTTGTAGTACATCCTGGAAACAAAAATGTATAGTTTTACTAGATTGTAGATTTTCTGGAAGGCAATGCTGGCTACATAGCATGTGTTCAAATGTTTGTTGAACTGACAAATAAATGAAGGAAGGAAGGAAGAAAGGTTATACTAATTCATTTGGGGAAGTACAAAAGCCTTCCTCCCTTTGCTAGTGTGTGTTGTTACAGTGGCCAGACAGAAAAGGTACCTGAGGAGAAGCACGAGGACTTTACTCCACTTCTCTGCACCTAGCACGGTATAAGGCACTCGGATTGGACTCAATAACTTGTTGCTGGATGAATGGATGAATACATATTTTTATACCATTAATCTTCCTTATTAGTCTTCTTCCTGCCCAGAGCCCCTACTTTTAGAAGAGCTCTTCTATATTGGGTCACGTGTGATTGGTTAAAAGATTTTGAGATTATCCCTTCTGAAAGTGACTTCCTTCCAAAACTCTAATCTCACTTTGCAATGCTGCTCTTAGTCCCGCTAACCCACCTGAGCAAGGGAATTGGAAAGCAGATAGCATTGTAGGGAAGCACTGGCCTGTTGCAAAGATGGGAGTCCTGTTCTTTTGCAGACTTGCTGATTCCTCACTTTTCCTCAACACTCTGCTCCCTCCCCCTCAAAAAAAAAAAAACTCCTTTGTCTGTCTCTAATTAGTTACGGATAAGAAAAGTAGATATGCCCCCTTTGTGGTTTTTAATGAATAAGTCCCTCAAGAAATCTCTTACTGTGGCATAAAAACAAAAGGTTGAAAGCTGATTACCACCCTCATTATTAGAATCCAGGCATGGAAAAATGGCTTCTTCTGGGATTCCTTTGCCTTCTTTGTCCAGAACTAAATTTCAGAGCAGGTGATGGTTGGCATAGTAATATATTTCAATGCTAAAGGAGATAATGCACAGGTGATTAGATCAGAAACCACAGGTGAAAAAGAGGAATTTAGTAGAAACTCTGATTTCTCTTAAGTCTTCAGAGGGAAAGAGCTATTAAAATTTTGTGGGGCATTTCAAGTACAATCAAGGATGCCTTGATTTTTGAGCTTGAATCCTGACAGAACTAAATCATTGTGAATAAATAAAAACACATGGGCTATTATAAGATAAATCACTAAAGCAAAAGTAAAGGGGATCTTAACAATTACAGATCTCATCCTCCTAAGTGACCTACTAAGGCCACAGTTAAGATACCAATAAACACACATACCTATGTGTTTATATTTGCCCATTATTCCTAATAATAGTCATATGAGAGACACTACCATATCTATCATCTTTCATCACTTCCAAGATGCATATCTTTTCATAGTTCAACATCTTTGAATTTAGGATGGATTTTTAAATAGCTTAAAATCTCAGTGGGCTGCTATTAAAGTCCTTCTCTAGAAGTTTGCTTTACTAGTCACATGGAGGCACTATCATTCTGAGCCTACTTTAAATTTTCTGCTTAGGAGTGTTTTGCTTTCTGGCTTTTGCTTTTTGTTGGAGATGGCGTTTATAGTGGCAGTGTAAGTCCAGAGGCAAGCTGGCCTGAACACTGGTGGTTCAAATTCTTAAGACTGAGTCATGCACACTTCCTGGAGGTCTCTCATGATTTCACTAACACCAAAGGTGCAGCTCTTTGAATACAAGATATTTGTGGGAGTCTTCTATTAGACTACTTAGCCTGGACATTTTTCTTTCTCAGTGGAACATAAAATGAGTGCGTGCCAGAGATTCAGGAAGAGCAGCATTATTATCCTTCCCTTATATCTGTGAGGAAACTGAGGCTTAGAGAGGGAAGTTAACTAACTTTCCCAGAATCAGATTAAGGAGTAAGTTGGGATTTAAACCCATTTCTTTCAGAGTCAGTGAGCTTTCTGGTACTCTACAAACAACAACAACAACAAACAAACAAAAAACACTCCAGCTGTGTGACATTGGGAAAACCATTGGTCCTCTCTGGACATGTCCTTGTGAAAGAAATGAGAAGGGACTGAGTAGAAGAATTTAAAAAGGAAGTAACACATTTTGCTTTCATATGTCTAATGCAGGCACCTATGCATTTTCAGTAATCTAGCAATCAAATTAACTCTATCAGAAATACTTTATTTAATCTACTTTACATATGATAAAATTAAGACAGGTGGAAAAACATATCCAAGATCACACAAACTTTTAGTGGTAGAACTGATAGTTGAACGCTGATAACTACCTTGCTTCTCAGAACTTTAAGTCCATTTGTCTCCCCCATGAGACATAACTCCATCCTACAATGTTTGATTGCTACAGTAATATTAATGAGGGGTGCCCACAAGGCACACCATTACTGTCCATTGTCCTTTTTGCATATGGCTTATTGAATATCAATAGCTATGTTTGTACTCCAGCTGGATTTGGCCCCACAAGCAGAGCCTGGAGAGAGAGAGAAAAAAAAGAATCCCACAGGAAACTAGATGGTAGAGTAGCTCCCAGGAGCCTGCTGTGTTCATCAAAGGCTTTGCTCTCTCTGTTGTACCATAAATCCACACCTCTACTGCATAGAACAAGGATCTCAGATCCTAAAGCTTGGGAACTGTTTGAGTTCTTTGTCTCTGCCTCTCACAGATGATGTCAATACTGGGAGCTGCTCCCCAGATTTGTCCTGTGTCAGGAAATGTCTACCTAAGAGTTAGAAGATTCTACCTGTGCTGATATTTCATAGCCTGGTAAAGAAATAGCTCAATTCATTTGTCCATTCAAACTTACAAATGTGCTCTCCTTTTGACCAGGCTGAAGTCCCAGACACAATGCCACTGGAAATGCAGAGCTCAAAAGAGATGCCCAAAACTAGGGGCAGGGAGAGGGAGATTCAAAAAAGCACCTAGCTGAACCTGTCTGTGAAGGTGGCTTCTGCTCTTAGAGATATATCCACATTAACCAAACCTATGGAGACTGATGTATAAGATCAGAATACAAACACACTATTTCACAGTGACCTATGTAAGAAGCAGAGATGTAAATCAGCATACATCAGTTCACAAATTCACCTGTTTTTGTGAGCAAATTTACAAAGTAGTTAATAGAAGGATGGCTGATGAAAGAGAACAGAATAAGGATGATTCAAATTGTAATCCTATCTCATATTCTGACTTGAAGCTCTCTATCCCACTATAGTTAATGGCTAAAATTGGTTAAAGCATGGATATTAGTTAGATAAACCACAATTGGAATCTTAACTTAGTGCTACAACTTGTAGCCCTGTCATCTTCAGCAAATACTTTATCCTCCCTCAGCCTCAGTTTTCCCACCTGTAAAATAATAATAGCCTTATGGACCTCATAGAGTTGTGAGGATTAGAACCAGTGTCATAAATGAAGAGCTTATCACAATTTTTGGCATACTCTTGTCCTTTGATTCTTTTTTGTTAAAGATTTTATTTATTTATTTTTAGAGAGAGGGAAAGGGAAGGAGGAAGAGAGGAAAAGAAATATTGATGTGTGGTTGCCTCTCACATGCCCTCTACTGGGGATCTGCCCTGCAACCCAAGCATGTGCCCTGACTGGGGATTGAACCTCGATCCTTTGGTTCACAGGTCCATGCTCAATCTAATGAGCTATACCAGCCAGATGTCCCTTGATTCTTAAATGTCAATAACTGTAAGTTATTGTCAAAGTTAGTAGCAACTTTTCAGATACACACACACAAACAAAATAGCAGAATTCTATATGCATATTGATCATGAGATTTTTTTTAAAACAAAGAGAAATACAATTTTTGCACCAAGGAAGTTAACGGTAATGAACATTCACTATATGGGATTCTTATTATTCTTATGGTCATTGTTATTACTACTGTTGCCAGTGGGGAGGTAATAGACAATGTCCCTGGATGAGACAGCATCTTCCTGCACTGCACTGGGATGAGCACTGCCCACCCCCTCTTATAACACAGCTTCAGTCGGACCAAGCTATGTTCATGTGTTGTACACTGCTATTTCTTCTTCTAAGAACCTACTCAAAGTTGCTTAACATATGGGCACATCTTCTTAGAACATCTACTTCCTGAGATGTTCTAATTTTGAGATTGTTAGTAAAGCAAGCTGTTTTCAGGAAACTTTTATTTTTCTATCACCAGCCTTCATATAGAAAGGTCCCTCCTCATGGTCTCCACTGTGAAATCTCCATTGGCCACAGTCCATTGTCCACAGCCCATTTGGTGGCCTGGAGTGGAGAGGTGCTGGCTGTCCATGTACACAGAATTGCAGATTCAGTGAGGAAGGCTGTAAACTAAGCAGGAACATGCATTTCATTTTATGTTCTCAAGGGACTTTCAAATAATAAGCTCTTCAGGGTATTTGCTCTAAAAAAGTATATTTTAAAATTCATAAAGTCAACATAATCCATTTCAGAAATTTCACTAGAGAAAAAAGAAACATCCTCTATTGCACAACCCATAAGACAGACACAGTTGTTATTTTGACATAATTATATTCATTTTATAGGTATAATATAGTTAAAATTATAATGTACATATTTTAAAATTATTTTTACTGTTACTTAATATATTAAAAGCATTTTTCTGCATTTTGGCACAGAAACCCCCTAGTACAACGTGCAAAGCCCTTTGTGCTCAGCTTTCCCCGTCAGTCTCACTTCTCTCTACCGTAGTGTCATCTTCTGCTCTCCATCCACCCTGGGCAGCACACTGTTCTTGAACGCTATCCTCTTCCCAGCCTGTCTCTTACTCTGCCTTCATCTTGTATACCATGCAGCTTACCAGCAGGAAACAAATCCACTGCTAATTGCTCAGATGCAGAGACTTTAACGTAGGCACCAGTTACTGAACATTAGGCAGATTTAAGGGAACAAGAAAATAATGGTGAGGAAAAGAATAGGGAGATGCTCAGAAACTAGCAAGCTGGGAAATTCTTATTCCCCTAGAGCCAAGTCATTTAGGGCCAATGTAGAATCAGAACCAGGGACACCGGTAGAGGGGTGCACCTGGCAGGAGCTATTGTCAGGAAAAGAAACTGATTGAGATGTGCTATCACAGCAAGGAGAGAGCAGGTAGAAACACCCCATTTCTCTCTCCATCAGCCCTCTTGTTTCCTGTTGGCATGTCTCATTGGCCAAGACCCAACAGGAAGCCAGAAGGCAAGGAAGCACCAGTGTTCCATTCAGCAGATGCTATCCACTAGGGCACAGAGCAGCAGGCCAGGCCGGGACTGAGAAGAGACAGGGAAGGGGGAACGAAAAAAGAGAACAGCCATATCTCCTGCCTAAATCTGATGTATGCCCCAGGTTTCAGCTTGCATGTTACTTTATCAAGAAAGTGAGAATGGGTGACTTTTCCCTCTTTATGCTCTAATTGCTTCCAGTGTTCACCTCAAGATAACACATTTCACACTTGATTAGAATTACTGAAAAGCTGGCACCATATCTTGCTTACTATTATTTAACCAGGAACAGAGTCTTGCAGATAATAAGCATTCAAAAATATTTGCATAATCACCATTTCCAAAGTCTTCATAATATTTGTTCTAGGAGCTGAACTATAATTTACTTAGCCTTTCCCCTATTACATTTTCTTTACATTTTTAACTGCACCTTGTTCATTATTTTAGTGTTAGTGTTAGTTTTCCAGTTGAGCTGCAAACCCTTTGAGGGCAGAGGCCAGTCAATACACATCTCTCTGGTTTTCTCTGCCACTAGCACACACACATACACAGGCAGACACATGGTCAGTCAGGCTTCGGTAGACATGGGATCAGAAACCGCCTAAAGTGATCAGTTGTCTCCAATTTTCCCAAAATATCTCCATGTTCTCGTTAACACTCTACACCAACTACTTCTCTCTGTCCACATGCAACAGAGCTCCTTCCTCTTACTTAAGAGAAAATAAAATTTATTAGACCATACATCCCAAAGCCTCATGCCAACAAGCCAACAAAAATTTCTATAGCCCCACTAACATTGCTGTCCTCTCCCTGAATCTTTCCCCATCACAGACCAACTCCCTGTGCTAACACATTTTCCTTGACTAGACCACAGTAATTCTTACTTAATGAGCTGGTCGAGGGGATTTGGTGAAAGAGGGATGGAAGAAACAAGTTTGCAGGCCTGGCTTCCTGCTGCTGCTTCTCCACCAACTCCCTGAGAGTCCAGGACAAGCACTGGCCCTCTCTGGGCAGTCCCCCTTCTCTTATATCCACGTGATTCCTCTGGTGCCAGTCAGCAATTTCCAGACGTGAAGGGCTTGGGGGAAACCCTACTTGTGCATATGTAAAGTGGGAGTTCTTCATCTTATTTTCTCTTTTGACCTTCAGTTTCCTTGCTGTTAAATTAGTGTCTTTACATCTAGTTCACAGACTTTTGTTGGGATTAAGTAAAACCAGATGGTAAACTGGCTGCTCGATAACAGTAGTGGTGAGGTTGTCATAGACATGGTGGAAATAGTGTGATGGACCTGTGAGGATACTGTGAGGATGGACATGGGAAATAAGAAGATAAGAAAGGGGAGTGAGGAAGGGAGGGAGAGATCAAAGGAGGAAAGAGAGGAAGGAGGGAATAAAGGGGACAAAGGGACAGAGTGGGAGGAGTTCGGGAAGAGACTTCATAAATCCATAAAAAGTATGTATGTATGTATGTGTGTACATATATGTGAGTGTGTGTGTATAAAATTTAAGACAATGCTTCCCAATTAGAGGGGCCGACTCCAATTTAGCTTCCTAAACTGTGAGGTGGTGTGACATTAGCAGTTAGTAAAAAGATAAATTATAAATAGGCATGTAAATGGCTCAGCATGGAGGCTGGAAGTTGAAGACAGCTTTTGGCAGAGGTAATAATGAAGTGAATCCCATTAGTGATGGAAAGGCAATTAAGAAAAACCTCAATGAAGCTCCAGATCTGAGCATTCAGCTGAAAGATTGGGATTTTAGAGGAAAAAAGGTTAAGCACCTGGAGGCTGTTTATAATGACTTTAATTAGATAGCAAATGAATTGTTTTGCTCTTTTTTCCTCTCTTTAAGTTT
>CM052543.1:46227684-46262904 GCA_028533065.1 Trachops cirrhosus | reverse complement strand
GCCTGAATTATTTCTTCTTAAGTGCTTCACTGCTTCAAACTTCTCAGTAAATCCCTTTGGTGATCACATACAGGATAAATGTGAGATTTTCTAGTACGGCATACAAAGCTCCTGAAGTGAGGTACTTGTTTGCCTGTTCAACGTCATCTTTATTTGAACTCCCAGAATGAGGAAGGGACCCAGAGTTCGGAGCCCAGCAGGAACAAAGAACAAGATCTCTTAACGTCCAGGACAGTGCATGCATATTTTGCCCAGTATTTCAGAAAACACTGGATTAGGTTCTGAAACTGGTAGTTCTAAGAAAGAAGCCAATGATTAAAAATTCTTGGGATTGCCCTGAAACTCAGTCATTAGTAGCAAATAAGTAACAGTCATTAATCTTTCTTTTGGCAGAGCCGTTTTTCTGAAGGAGTGAGAAGATGGTTGGAACACTTGATCTTTCCTCTCACTAAAAGGTATGGACAGCATTGCCAGTGACAGTTCTTTGGATCCGTGTTTTTGGTCACCTTTTCTTCCTTTTGATTTCTCTCCATAACTTTTTTTTTTTTAGAAAATACTATAATAGGTTTCTCTCAAAGCAGTAAAAACATTTCAGATTGTGTTGCATTCTTATATTTTCAAAGAGAACATGTTAAGAGAAGAAATTGGAATCTTTCTTTGGACAACAGCACCGATTACTGAAAAGTATGCTCTTTGAGCTTAATGTTGTCCAGGCCTCCGAGAGAAGCCTGTGGTGCTCTCAGTCTTAGGGAAGGGGCCCTGCGTAAGTTGGTGGGCGCACGCCAAAGGACACTGGTCTGCATGCTGAGCGATTTAGCAACTTGTGTTTGGTCTGGACAAGCTTTGACATCCAAAGAGTCTGATCTGAGGTACAGGCCTTAAAAAAGAACAGAAAAAAAAAAGTAGCACTGCTGTAAGTAGCAGCAGCGGACCTTTGCTGCTCCTTTCAATGTGAAGTGGATGACTGGGAATGTAGGCCAAGCCTAAATGAAGGACTCTGATCTTAAAAAAAGGGATTAGAGCAAACGGGATTAGGAGATCAAGAAAAAAGCTCATTCATATGCACAGTGTGAATAACAAGGCAGGAACTGGAAGAATGGTTAGAAGTGTTTCCTAAACTCAGCCCAGATTTCTGTATGGATCATAGGATAGAGACCTAATTCTAAATCCCATTTTCTTGGGAAGTTGTAGACTCCACTTTGTGATTTGCAGTGTTGGGAAAGTTCATTTTCTCTGTGTTCTGATGACTGGGTACAACTGTAAAACTGGGTACATGTTGTACTCACCTTCCTCACAGACCTGGCTTTGGGGAACATGAGGCCAGGCGCTATCACGGCCCCTCTCAGTGGCCAGTGTGACCGTACTGAATGGTAGGCAAAAGCGCCTTCACTTGGTGACGTGCATTTGAATTCTAAAATATCGCTTGGAAATAGTACCATATAACATACAGTATATAGAAACATTAAACAATATAAATTGATCATGTGTAATATAAGCTTTCTTTTCACACATCCCCTTTCCGAAATACCAAACCCAGCATCAAGTCTCGGTGTTACTGGTACAATTTTGATTTTATGTTCAAAGAGTTGCTTCTTACCTAGGTTGTATGGGCGTCAAATTTGGGCCTTGCCTTTGGTTTTCCTTAGGTGGGTTTTAGACCTCTTGACTCTTATCAGCAACTTCCACCCAGAAAAGAAATGAAGTCAAGTGAGACTAGATGTGCCACAAATAAACTGCTATATATGGTGTATGAACTGATAGCCCAAGTGTGTTTGAAAGTACAGTAATCGTCATAACTAACTACGTGGCCAACCTGAATAAGGGTGCAGATAGTAGTCCTATTAGCCTCTGTGTGCTCTGACCCTTAAAAAATAGGTACTTTTGTGTTTCCACACCTCTCTTGCAGGTGACGCATGTGTTCCTAAAATTCTCCTGTGTTGCATTGCTTCTAGGGAAGGTAGGAAAGCCTGTAGGTGTCTGGGTCATCCATTGGGTTGGAGCTGGGTTGGCGGGCTCTCAAACCCTAAGAGATGGTGGTGAAATGAGAAAAAATATATGGGCATGTTGCAGACTGAATATAATAGTCAAGTGAGTTTTGAGATTAAGAATGGGGAGAAAAGGTTTCCTAGGATGGGTATATAATAATCTGTGGGTGGTTATGAGTAGTCAGAACCAAAGCAGTGTTGTGACCCATTGCATTGATTAGCTTTATGACACAATTTGATGCATTATTTATAAAACATTAAAGATGGGCATAAAAGTCTTTAGCTTTCTCAAGAAGGAGCATTAGATGTGCAACACTGGAATAAGCACTTCCCTGTGTTTGCCTGCAACCTTCTATATGGAGCTGTAGGCATGAGGCCAAGGGGGTGGGCAAGAAAACCAAGCTCAGAGACAGCATCCTGCTTCTGAGACCTTAGTTCTCATACTTTAGTGCAGGGGTGTCAAACTCATTTTCACCAGGGCCACATCAGCCGCACAGTTGCCTTCAAAGGGCCAAATATAATTTCAACTCCTTAACAGTTAAGGAGTAGTTACATTTATACAGTCCTAAAATTATTTTGGCCCAGTGAAAATGAGTTTGACACCCCTGCTTTAGTGGGTACCAGAATCACATGGAGAGCTTAATGAAACACAAGGATGGATCTCCACCTCCACAAGTCATAACTGAGCAGTTCTGGGGTAGGACCTGAGTCTTTGTATTTCTGATGGTCCCCCAGGGAATACTGATGCTGGACCCCTGATCTGGTATACATTTTTCTAACACTTTCTCCTGACCTCTTTCTGTCCCAAAGGGGTAGATATAAGGTAGGTAAGTAAGAATCATTTCTGCTAATCATTTTAATGAAGTAAACTCCTGGCAGACTGGTAACTTCAGTTTTTCACTGATACACAAACATCTGAATTCTAGCTGAAACCTCCCAGACATTATGACAGCCTAGGCTTGTAGAGATAAAGCAAAACATCCAAGTTCACAGTAGGTGGCAGAGGCAGTATTTAAACCCATATCTCTTGACACCAGATTCAGGACAGTTTCTAACATTCCACTTATGATTGGGAGTTCTAGGCTGAGTGACTCCTTACAACCAAGATTATAGTGAAAACAGAAATTTACACTGAAACCCCATTCTAGTATAAACAGCAGGGAGTGAAATTAAGTTAGGGGAAGCTCATGGTCCTCACTGCCAGTGAGAACATTGACAAATCTGTTTCCAAGGCACTCAGTCAAAGCCTGGACAGAATCATCTCTTCCTCTTGTCTTCATTTTGCCTGGGCCATCTGGCTGCATTCTGCTTTTCCAGGGACCTCTGGGTATTTTTGCTTTGTTTTTCTTTATAATATAAATAAGTAAATTAAAGCAGATTCCACTGATGAGGAAAGATAAATTTACAAAAGCATCAACATCAGTCATATTGAGGTGTACATCTTTGGTGCCATCAGTTTACTTGCGATCACAGGTAATACTAACTTTCCTTTTCTCACATACAACTGCTAAACTGAGCAACTGACAAAAACCAAGAGGAATCAGTAGAAGCAAGTATCTTTCTTGTTGGCTCTCCTTAAATGTCACCTTGGTCCATGCTTCCCCACAGGCCCTTATATGCTTCAAGTCATGATTATTTTTAATTAAGATATTTTTCCAAGATAATTGAATCCGAAGGGAATTCTGGTGACAGCTGTTGTAATAATAACATTTATTTCATCTCTACCACTTCGTACTTGGAGGCAGTGAGGTGTAGTAAAACATATCTTAGGACCCTAGATGATAATATTTCATGGGACTAGGACTTTGGTATTGAGTCGGGTCTTTTGCTAACTAGTTTCTGCTAACATATCTCTACTTGGATCCTCAGTCTTTTCATCTTTAAGTTATACTAATTACATTGATCCTGACCAGGATTGAAATGAAACATTTTTACCCCTATAAAATAATGTATACACTCTAAATGCTATAAAGATGGAAGGCATTATTATCAGTCCTCAATAATAAATGAATAAACACTTCTCCTGTCATTCACTCTTCCCTGCCTCCCATCTGGACATCTTTGGGTTACTGTCCTCTCTTTCAAAGGAATCAGAAATGCAGTCTGGTGTCTTGCCCGGGGGCAGTGAACGTTTCCCAGCATTGGGGGCTGCTTAGCGTACATGAATGGACTTGGGCCTGGAGTGCGGCTCTGACCTCCCACAGAGGTCCTGCCAGAGGCTGAGGACTCCTCTTACTCTTCTGCAGAATTGTCATGGAGAAAAACATTAAGCAGTTTCTGCTGACTGAATTGAAGGAAAATGTGGGAGATTTTAGAAACTCTATACATAAGAGTATTGACTTGGTGCTGCATTACTTTAACAGGCCATACGTTATCAAGGCTAGTGTATACCAGGCCAATAATTCAGCTTCTCTATTAGTGTCAGACAACCCACCCGGGAAACAGAGAGAAGCTTCATGTTCATTATTGATTTGAGTTACTGCACAACCCTGCAAATTATGTATTGTTATTTTTACAACACACACACTAGATTTTCGTGAAATTAAATGGGCTGCTGATAGTCTCAGGCAGTGAATAAGCAGGCTTTCCTTGCATCTTTGAAGGTCCACTGGGCAGAAAGGTTTTATAGTAGATCAGCTCTGAGTGCATACTGTGGGGAAAAATTGTGTGGGTTTCAGTCTCTGCTTTGTAACTTAAAAGCAGTGTGCTTGGGTGTGTTATTTGATTCACCTCTGCTTCAGCCTTCTTTGTTGTAAAACAAAGGTGAACTATTTCACAGGGTAATAGAAAGACTAAATGAGTTGACACCTGTAAAATGCCCCGTACAAACAAAGTCCCAATTCTAAGTAGCTATTGTTTAACATATGTAGTCAAGTTATCCTCTAAATCCGAATCCCTGCAAAGTTAGCCTTTTATCCCAGAAAGCTTCACAGAGCACCGTCTGTTTGCCAGGTGCTGCACCAAGAACTAGAGCTCCTTCCTGGATGGTGATGTGATAATGCCTAGGTGATGTGATCTCACCTTCAGTTTGTTCATCATCAGAGTTTTTGTGAGTGGTCAGTTATTACCATAAGTTAAATTCTCCAACAGAAGCATGATCATGGAGCAGTTGGGAGAGGAGGGAGAGATTAAATAGACTTGGAAGAAATACTTTTTAAGGAACTTGAAGCATTCATTCAGTGCAACCTAAAGACTAAGAGTAGATGTTAGAGACTAACCACATATAGTGTAACCATAAAGACTTACAGCTGCGTGGCATGTTTAGAGAATTGCCATTCTGTAGCATGTTAGTCAGAATAAATTTGAACAAGGGATCCAGAAAGATCCAGAACAGTTTCATCTCCATTGATAAAAATTAGCCAGGAAAAATATAAAAAATGAACCAGATACATTCCAGGCTTGCCTCTGCAGCTCTCTGCTGGCTTCTCTTGCAAAGCATCCCGCCCTACTCTCTTACCGGTCTGAGCTGGTGAGTGTGTACATGGACCTAAATGCTCTCAACAAGCGGTCAGAGGACTGCAGTTTTTTGCCAAGCTCTCATATTTTCACAAGCAAATTAAATATCCTTTACAGTTCTCAGAGTTCTCATCTTTTAAGAAAAGGCAGGTTAAGTAGCTATATTGTAATCAACCCAGGGTATTGCAAAAATCTTAAAGGAATATTTGTTCATTTACACTTTAATTTATTCATTTATTCAGCGAGTGTTTAATACGGACTACCAGTGCTGGGTATAGGGAACACAGAGGTCAGCAAAATCGGCCACAGATCTGTCCTCACATGGCTCATAGTTTTATGATGGGTCTGAGCTACTTGGCAATATTTAAAATAACTAGGTGAATTCTGTACATTTATTTATGTCATTCTCATTGGCAACTCATTTGCTTTATTGCTTTTTGGCTACAATCTTATTTACTCAGTACATTTCCCTCAGTTATCTGTAGTTTAGAAACTCGGTTCCTGCATGTGCGCACCTGTGAGGGTGAGGAGACAGCAAAAGTGTCCATGACATGGGACCACATTTGGAGGCCCTGGGTTATCTCTGTAGCTGCTAAGCCCAGGGTCTGAATACCATGGGTTTGAAATCTGGCCCCTCTACTTCCCAGTTATTTGACTCTGAGCAATTCACTTATGCTTAGCAAATAAACTAATTTTATGTGCCATTTGGTGGGAACCTCATACACAAAACTTTTTTACTTGGTTCTCCAGACAACTCTGGGAATAGACATTATTATTCCTTATTATTAATTATTCTTTTGGACAGGTAAGGAAACTGAGATTCAGAGAGGTGAATGCAAAAGACTCAGCTTATAACTGGTGGAGGTAAGTAACTGGTAGGATGCAAACACAGTATTTTCAAATCAAGTCCAGCTTTCTACTTACTACCACACCACCTTTCTAATACTGGGAATCTCATCTCTAATACTGGGAATTCGTATCCCCTCCCATGCTTTGCATGGTGTCGAACACTAGGTGGCACCAGCCCTCCCAGTACTGATGAGGAAACAACTCCTCCCAGGTGAGGAAGAATCCATCTAGCTGGGTGTGCTGGGTTCCCTATCCCAGGTGCACTTCTACAACACCAATTAATCTTTTCCTTCTCTGAATTTCAAAACGGCCGAAGCCTCTCCTCATTGTCAGCAGATATCTTGGAAACCTCGTTTTCAACATGTTCTCCAATAACAGCAGCAATTATTCTTAATCATTATTTATACTAATTTGATGCTTCAGTGAGAGTATGTATTATGCTTGTCCTTCCTAATTCTTTTTCTTCTTCTTTTTAAACTGTAAGTGAGAATCAATGTAAGGGATTGATGTCAAGCTTTAG
Organism: Trachops cirrhosus; assembly: GCA_028533065.1. Taxonomy (NCBI): domain Eukaryota; kingdom Metazoa; phylum Chordata; class Mammalia; order Chiroptera; family Phyllostomidae; genus Trachops; species Trachops cirrhosus. The sequence goes on along the minus strand of CM052543.1, from coordinate 46,256,094 downwards.
GTAGCTATTAACATGACTAGGGTTATCTAACCTTATTACATTGATTGCAGTTTCTCTTCTGTATCTTCCAGCAAACCCTCAAATTGATTTTAAAATGCTGCTATTGACCTCAAGATTCTTAACAACAGGAGGTTTAAATGCCTTTCATTGTTATTCTTCCTGCCTATAATACCAATTACTGTTCAAAGTTTGCAGTAGGGAACTGAATTCCATTGTAGACTTCAGCACAGAGTCAAGGGCCCAGTGTGTCTTAGAGACACAGATTCGGAGGAGGGGCCACCTGTCATTCGGCTCCAATTCTCACGCCCAGAAGAAATCCCTTGCCCACACTTGTGCTAGAAAACCATTCAGTTTCTGCTTAAATGATGTTGGGGAGTTGCTGACTCAGAGGAGCAGGCAAGTATGAGTACTTGGACTGAGGGTTCAGAGGAACTGGGTTTTAAGGCCTTGTTCACTGCCAACTCATTCTGTGGCTTTGAGATAATGCCTGATCTGTAAAATGTTAACATCCATCTGTAAAATCAGGATATTTGACTCCATCTCAGGAAAGGCTGTATCTATCTCAAATAAGAGTCAATGCTTGAAAATGGTCAAAATTTGATGCGTAATTTACAATTATGTGTATCAGTGATCAGTGTGTGCTTGTGTGCATGGAACATGGAGGTTCATAGTAATGACCCTAAGGTGCACTTCATCTCTATAGAATATTTTCCACTGGACCTCCAGTAAGTCCTAAATCTCTGATCTTTGTATGAGTGGAGTGCGACCTCTGATAGCCTTAGGGTATAGCTCCTGCAATAGATATGCTAATTAACTAGTGGGTTTTACTTGAGGCTTGGGCAGCTCCTTTGTGAGTGAAGAGTTGAGGAAATGTGCACAAAGCTCAGGAGTCTCCAGAACCAGATTCAGATTTGGCGGGGAGTGGGGGCAGGCCGGAAACAAGGAAGGAGATTTAGAAATTTGTGGTTTTCCTGATACCCCTTTTAGGTGCTTGGCTGTGTAGTTCCCACCCACCTCTTCAACTTACCCACAACCCCTTCCCATTGATATACAAGACTCCTGAGTTTTAAGTTTTCTTAAGATGAATTTGAAAGTTAGTTCTCTCATCTTCTCAGACTAGGCCTTCTTGATCCATGAACTTTCCTCGCTGCAAACTCTGATCTATTGAACACTGATCTTTCTTTAGAAGCAGTGCACATGGGAACCTTGTGCCTGGAATATCTTCAGGCCTTCAGGCCATGCCTGGCCTGGAGTGAGTACGGAGTGTAGGAACTGTAGCCCCTTCTCTTCCGCCCTCTTCCTTCCTTCTTTCTCTTATTTTTCCTTTAATTTTTTATGTGTTCACTTATAGTATCTAGAACTCTTTGATTGAATGAGGAAGACCCTCAACTCAATCCGGCTTGAACATAGAAGGCAATTAGTAAATGCAGACTCTCAGGGTAGCCACACTGCAGGACTGGAACAACATCACCATTTCTCATTTCATGTCACACCCTCTCCCCAGTAATTTGGTCAAGTATTGTTTTATGCTGCAGATTTACTTTATTTGCATGTCAGAAAATGTGTATTTCCAAATTTTGTACCATTTTTCTTCATTACCAAGGCATTCTGCCTCCAAAAAGAATCTTAGTTATAGAAACTAGTTGTCCCGAACAGGATCAGCTACCCAACCAGCCACTGCATTAAATGATGGCTACTCCTGTGGTTGTCACATTTATGTAGGGGCTGGGTCAGGGGTAAGTGGAAGACAGTTTTCCCAAGTAAGATGATAGGCAAAAAACCTATCTGAGGGACTGAAAAGGGTTCTTGGACCCAATTCCAGTGTATGTGTGTAGGAGGATATACCCCACACCAAGCAAAAACTCTCAGACACCAGCAGAATATCCAAGAATTCAACTCAATTCTGACACTACTCAGAGATAGCATCAGACACCCCAAGGTAAGGGTTCAGTCACACAAAAAGCTCCTTCCACACATACTTCAGACACCCTAAGCCCAGGCTCTTGCCTATTGTGTTCCTGCCTAACTAGCTATATTGGAGGTTCTAGGGACCTCCTTCTTGGGCTCAATTAATTTTTAAGACAAATTACAGAACTCAGGAAAACCCATCTACTCACTTGATTGCCAGTTTATTACAAAGGATATTGAAGGATACAAATCCACAGCCAGATGAAGAGATGCATGGGGCGAGGTCCAAAACAGAGGGCTCTGTCCTTGTGGAGCTTAGGACCCAGCACAGTAGCGCATGCAAGTGTTCTGGTTCCCCAAAGTAGATACTCTCAGGGGAAGACAAAGGACCAACAAGCAGTCCTGGGCTGTTCTGGAGGCTTCATTACTTAGTCATTGGCCATTGACAATTAGACTGAGTCCCAAGCCCCTCTTTGCTACCTGGAGGTTAGGGGATGGGACTGAAAGTCCCAGACCTCTAATTACATGATTGGTTTCTCTGAAAACCAGCTCCCATCCTTGGGTGGGGTTCCCAAGTCACCTTCATTAACATAACAAAATACACTTGTATCACTCTCTATACTTGGAAAATTCCTATGGTTTGGGGAGCTGGCAGCCAGGACTGTAGATAAAGAACAAATATCATAAATCACAATCCTGCAGGGACAATATCTAACTAAATGTTTATAAAAGTTGTTATACTGCATTTCAATATACCTTCCTTTAAAAACCTTCTCTTTCCATCAATCTAATTTTGTTTTGTTTTTCAATACAATATAAGTCTAATCTCTCTTCAAAGTGATGAGCCTCTAAAATCTATTTCTTTTTAGACTGATATTCCCCAAGAACAAATACCACCCACACTGTAACTATTTTACAGATTGAAGTTATTAGGTGATGAAATTCCACATTGGCATTTTAAAAATTGATTCTGGCATTGGCCCTCCTGCCTGCCTCTTGCTGTCCTCTGCTCCAGCCCTATCACCAGAGAGTGTCTTCTGCTCAAAGCCCTGCATTGCTCAGGTTGCTCAGGCCCATCGTCCGCCTGCCTACTTTCAAAAACCACCTAAGTCAGCGCCGGTGTTCTAGCCTACCCTCCTTCATGCTTGGTGCGGTCATGGGAAGAGTCAGAAGACATGGCCCACACACAGCTGTGTGACTCCATCGAGTTAAGTAACCACTCTGTGGCTGGCTCTCAGTGAAAGGGAAGAAGGAGTAGATGCGTACTTAAGGTGTCCCACTTTTGCCAGGCACGTTAAGTGCTAACTCACCTCACTCTAATCCTTCAAAACATATACAGTATTTATCAAAATGACTGAACTTTAGAAATGAAGAAATCATCAGCTACAGTGTGAAAAGAGTTCTAGGCTTCAATAAGAAGGTCCGGATTTAAATTTCATTTCTGCTTCCTATCAGCTTACCCTTGTAAACTAGAACAATTACTTTCTCTCTCTGGTTTCAATTTATTTTTTGTAAAATAAATATAAACATACCTTCCTTGCAAGGCTTGGAAAATCAAACAATAACATGTTAAGCACCCGACTCTATGTCTTTCAGATAGTAAATGTTTAACAAATAGCTGTGTTAAAATGTGTATATTTGTGTGTTTGTTCATTAATTCAAAAGACTAACAGTTATTAAGGTGTTAAAACTGGCTGCTAGTGAACCTGAAACATCTCTGTAGTTGCCTAAATAAGGTTTCAACTGCAAAACCAACACATAGTAATTCATAACATTTGACTGTGTAACTTCTCTTATGCAGCTCATTATTTGAAATGACTATTATTTATCTTTATCTATAATACATACGTATGGTACGCCTGCCCAGATCAGCAGTAACACCATCTGTCACTACATTTCAATTATAGTTGTTGTGGAATATGAGTGCCATTTACGGGGAGTTTCTCATATATCCTTTTACGGGGAGTGCCTTTTATGGGGATTCCCCATTTTTGAGGAACCAAAACTGAGCTTTGGGTGTATCTTATAGCTATCCTACATACCACAGGTGGCAAACACAAGGCCCGCAGGCCAAATCCGGCCCTCCACCTTGTTTTCACCCGGCAGCGCTGAGCTCCTGGCCCTAGTTAAGCAGTAGTATCATTTACAGAGTCCTAAAACTACATCCAGCCCTTTGAAGGCAACCTCGAGGCTGATGTGGCCCCCAGTGAAAGTAAGTTTGACACCCCTGCTATAAACCATACCAAACCAAAAGTATGCCCTAAATTTGGTGAAAATTTATCTAGACCTATTCTGATGCAATGGCAGATGGTTATTGTTCTCAATTTATACATACTTATTAACTCATTTAATTATTTATTAATTTAATCATTTATTTTCAAATGCTGAGGTAAAAATCAGAAAAATATTTTTCAAATTATTCAATTGAGTGTTATTAATTGAGCAGTCAACAATTATATCCTGCTACATGGGCTTCATGATACTTTACATCTATTTTGCTTTTAATCTGTAATAGGATATCTGCTATAGATAATGGTTCTGCTAAAAAAAAAAAAAGACCAGAAAGGGTAAGTTTAGAAAGTTTAGAAAGATTAAGAAACTTGCCCAAGTTTAGAAAAGTAATAAGTTGTCCCTTTCTCTGGTCTGTCTAGCTCCAGAACTTAACTACCCCGTTACAAGTCTCCTTCCATCCAGTAATCCTGTGATCAATTGGATTAGGTCCTCGGGCTATAATGCCTCAGGGCCTGAGTTCACTGTCCAATACAGCAGCCTATTGAGCAATTACAGTGTTGCTGGTGCAAATGAGACATACTGTAAGTGTTAAATACACTAAATTTTAAAGATTTTGTAATAAAAAAGAATGTAACATAGCTCAATAATTTTTATATTGATTACATGATAACATTGAAATCAATTTATATTGATTACATTGAAGTGATAATATTTTCTAAATAAAATACATTACTAAAATTAATCCCATCTATTTTTTTGCCCTTTTTTAAGTGGCTCTTGGAAAACATTTAAATTTTATATGTACCTTATGTTACCTTTGTATTTGACAGGGCTGGTCAAGGAGTCAAAGTAAATAGGACATTTTAATACAGTTTGAATAGAGTTTCAAAAGATAGGAGCACATGGGAAAGGCCTGAGTAACCTTGAAAGTCTCCTGAGAGTGGTGTGGGCTACAAATGAGTAGTTATTGCAGAGAAGAAAAGAAGCAACAGGTATTTCGGGAAGAGAAAGTAAAATTTCATTCAAGAAGTAAGAAATAGCCAGCACATTTAAGGAACGTCAAGACATTTAGTAAAGTGCAAAGAGTAGGAAGGTAGAAGTGACGAATGTTCTAGGATTACATACAGAGAGTTTTCATTATGAAAGACCATGGGCTACTCAGTACTGGGGATCTGAAACATAACAAGTTCCACAAGTATCTGCAGAGGGGAGCTGTATCCATCAGGCAAATACTGGCTCTTTGGTCACAGCCAATCCTGACCTTAGTAGAAAACTGAGCAAAGTTAAGTAAGCAAACTAAGTAAGGCAAGCTACTAGTGGTGTTATTGATTGGAATGTTTGACTTGTATAAATTATACCCTTTGCTTTTTGTCAAAGATATTTCTTGGGTCTAGTTTTTTTAAAACTATCTACAAGTGACACAAGCAAATATACCTGCTTAAATCGAACCAAAACAAAACAGAAGACAAACAAAAAAAGATATTACAGTTGAGATGTTTATAGATATTAGAATGGATATTGTATATAATTCTAGATGATTCTCTCTTGCCTTCCATTTGGCTGCTCTGGTTCCCAGTTACTCATGGTCTGGCACACTCATTTTATTCCAGTGGGAAGGCTTGCTGACGTTCTTCTAATCGTGGGATAGGACAGGACAAACTCATTATACTTCACAAGAAACAGGAAAGACTCTGCTCCTGGAGTGTCCTGAAGCAGGATGTGCCTAATTGGAGAAACCAGAGGGCTTGATGGAGAGGAGTCTCACTAGGAAGAAAAAGGGCAAAAGGTCCGAGAAAACAGTAAATACAAAGACACATTTTCTAAAGTCTCCTGCAAGACAGGTTGTTCCTCTTTGGGTATCCCCAAGCATTCAATTTTTGCTTCTAGCATATTTACTCCTCTCATTGTACAGCAATGCTTTATGTATCTACATTCTGTCTATTACCAGACTGCGGGCTCCTTAAAAGCTAGAACCCTGCTGTAGGTCTGTGTTCCCACAATTAGCAGAACACCTGGCATATCAGGGATGATCCACAGATGTTTACTTGAGTGCATCCAAACATAAGTGAATGGATGAATTAAGTAATCAATCAACTAATGCATTAACATTCTAGTGCTACATGAACTGGCTAAGTGTACTTGGACAAGTAACTTACTTTTTCTGGACCTTTTTAAAATTTGTTCACAAGCTATATGGCAGGATTCCCCAACCTCCAGGCCACAGACCGGTACTGGTCTGGGCCTGTTAGGAACTGGGCCACACAGCATGAGGTGAGTTTGAATGTAATGCTCTCGAATCATCCCAAAACCATGCCCCCAACACCAGTCCGTGGAAAAACTGTTTTTCATAAAACTGGTCCCTTGTGCCAAAAAGGTTGGGGACTGCTGCTATGGCCTCAGGATTTCTTTCTAGGCTTAATAATCTTTTTTTTTTTTCTATTCACTCTGGAATATAAACCTTCAAGAGTCTCATCTCTCCTACAGCTCAATAATTAGGGAAAAAAAGGGCAAAAAAATAGCAGTAGCAGCAATACATCTATATGTCAAGTTTAAAATCTATTCAGTAATACAAGTATACCAAGTATTTTTCTCCCTTTATTTTAATCAGAATCTCATCTTCTCATGTACAAATAGTTTATCTGCTTGGTTTTCAGTTTATAAGAATAAGTTTTAAGTGCATGTCCCTGAAGATATTTAAGTGTTTAAAAAAATAGAGGGAGACTAGAACCATAAAGTCACAAAATATTATCAAGTTGTTCCATCACATTTTATTTTAAAGGCATTTAAGAATTTTTACAAACTATATATGTATGTGCTACCTCTCCTCATGTTTCCAACACTGCGTGGAACATAGACGCACAGTGCTCCCTGGTAATATGTGAAATAAAACAGGTGTACTTGAAATAATGGAGGGGGATTTCCCTAGACTCTGTACTGCTCTCCAAATTAGTGTGCATTTGTGGAGTCCCTGAGTGAGCTTGTTTTCTATTTTCTTTCATTCCTCCTCAGAGTTCTTTGCAGTAAGTCTAACTAGAATGTATTCATTTTAGAAGAAATAAGCTACTTTTCATAAGACACAGGCTTGTGAAAAATATCTTGTCACTCTTTATATTGACTGCTTCCAAATTCAGAGCTGAAGTAATTTTATACACTGCAATTAAGTTGAAATGGTGATATAGTGGTTTAATACCTTTTATGAAATTGCCATACTTCTGACATATCACATATTTCCATGCTCTGAAAAACTCGAACACAGTAAATTACTCTGAGAATCACACAGAAGTTATCTTTTTTTTGCAGAGTAGAAATTTTCTTCAAACTTATTTATTTATTCAATGCCCATTTACTGATTAAGTAGGATATGTCTAGATGCTTTAATATGAAGATAAATACCAGAGCTCCCACCTTAAGATTACAGTCTCACTGGGGATACACACATAACATTAAAGCATAGCTTGTAGGAAATTTGATAGAAATTGGTAAAGGGTAGGATACTGCATTAGTTAGAGTTCTCAGAGAAGCCGGGTATCAAAACAGTGTTAGACGTGCACAAGATTTATTTGGGTAGGAGGCAGGAAAAGACTGTGATAAGCCTTTGGATCAGAGTGTGGATCTGATACCTATGGAAGGGAAAAGAATGAAGAAGACTTGAGGGAGAAAGATCTAAGACTGCATCATAATCTCATAAAAAGTTCACTCAGGACCATAGGAAATTTTCAAGGAAAGTCATTCAGAGAAGGAGTCCTGCTCCTCATTAGAATGGGCCTGCCTGCCTTTTACCACAGATGTGCTGTCATTGGCTCTAAGTAAACAGAGCACAACCTGGACAGGAATGCACCAGTGAATCCAAAGGGGCAGAGCTGGGGCCATCAGTCTAGCAAGCTCCTCAGAGCGGGAGATAAGGCTGGCTCATTTCCATGGTTGCCCCAGATACTTAGGCCATTATAAGAAATTAGGGGTGTCTGCCTAAAAAATATGTGATTTCTGATCTAAGACTTAAGAGTTGGGAATAAACATGGTCAGATGAGGGGTGATAAGTGTCAAGTTATGAAAACAAAGAGGTATGCTTGAGTTAAGTCATAGAGGAGTGCAAGAGTTACTTATGGAGGCGATTATTAGCAGTTTGATATTGGTGGAGCATAAAAAGTAAATAAAGCAGGAAGTGGTAAGAGATGAAGCTGGTCAGGTCAGACAGAGGCCAAATAAAGGATGAATCTATGTTGTGTTGTGGTTATCCAGCAGTGAAATGGGGAGCCAGTGGAATGATTGAATCAAGAAATGTCATAATCAGCCCTGGCTGGTGTGGCTCAGTGGATTGAGCGCTGGCCTGTGAACCAAAGGGTCGCTGGTTCGATTCCTAGTCAGGGCACATGCCTGGGTTGCAGGCCAGGTCCCCAGTAGGGGCGAGTGAGAGGCAGCCATACATTGATGTTTCTCTCCCTCTCTTTCTCCCTCCTTTCCCCTCTGTCTAAAAATAAATAAGTAAAAGCTTTTTTAAAAAAAAGAAAAAGATTAAAAAAAAAGAAATGTCATAATCATGTATGAAATCTAGTAAATCACTATGGTACCATCTGGGAAAGAGAGACAAGAATAGAGAAAGCTGGATCTTTTTGGAAACTCTTAATAAGATAGGACCTATATTAGGACAGTGGTCAAAGGAATAAAGAAAAGAGGGTACATGACATATTTAGGATGTAAAGTAAGACATGATTGTGGGATGTGAAGGAATCAGAAAGATTCAAGGATGGTTTGCAATGGTGCATCCTAATTGCTCGGGTAGATGCTGGTATTACTTACTAAACTGAAATAGTTCTATAGGAGTGGTATTAAAGAGTGTGTACCATGTGACATCAGTTGACTGAGTCCAGTTTTGCTAACACCAGTTTTCTGAAATTAGATAAGACAAGAGAAGCAGCTCCCAGGGAACAGAAGCTGTTGTTAGGTAGCTTTGAGGACACTTCAGACCAGGTAGAATTTAGAATGCACAGAAGCATCAGGTTCCACGACAAGGAGGAGAGTGCACAGCAGTGTGCTGGAGCTGCTGGCACTGGCCTGTGATGACGGATGATGGAATTTTTAAATTTTGCAAGCCAGTTGTTATGTGTAGCCATTATAAAAATTAAGTGATATAAACTTAAAATAAGTCATTTAAAAGCAAAGATAATAAATACTCAAAATTTAACATTTCCTAGTTATTTTACTAAATTTGGCTATTATCTCTGATCTTGAGATTATTTGCATCTTTTATATCTGTATAGTGGAAACACTGTAATAGTGTGTTGTTGCATTTCTCTTCCCAACTCCAGGGTTAGGGACATTGTATTGGGAGCCATGATGAGAGAATAAAGGCTTTTTTCTTAAAGAGCCATCTATTAATCGGGTCTAGTCAGAGGTAACCTAGGAAGCAGTTTTTATTTACATGCACAGGAACAAAGTTAGTTCATTAGATGCAATCAATGCCTTAGGGCATTGGCCTGTAGTCTTTCAGGAATAGAATGAGACCAGCTACAAGAGACTTCAGTTTTGCTCTAGGCTCAGACAAGTGAGTCAATAGGAAAGCAGAGACTGAAACTACCCTAGAGCTGAGGAATAATGGAAATAGTCTGATCTTGTCATAAAGAGTAAGGTGGAGCCCAGATAAATGAGCTATCTTGACTTATAGAAGAATTACTTTCTCTCTGGGTTTGGAAGAGATTTCACAAAGTATGGAAATAAATAATGTAGTAGGAGGGAGAGATTGGTAGGCCCTGAAAATAATGGAGCTATGAAGTTCTCAGGCATTCCCAATGAAGTAGGAGACTCAGGTCTGTTTCCAGGACTGTGTTAAACTGGATTACAACAAAAGTGGAGGTTGATAAGCAGAAAGAGAAGGACCAACAGACATTGCCAAAGACTCAGCTCAGGCTGGGGACTGTTATATTCAGCAACCACGAGAACGAATGCCGGAGACTTTTCAGGTTTTCAAAGATGTTTCTTTATTGGCCAAAAAATTCTTTAACCTGTGCAGGGGGAAGACTCTCCCTAATGTGTCCAGAGACACGTTGCCCATAAAGGCTGCTAATGAGAGTCTCCCGCTGGGTGTTTTCAGCTACGTGCCTATATGGGGGAGGGTGGGCAAGCATTATACAGAAGTAGACGTGGCAGGTAACTATTAGTTTGAAAATATCATGCATGGGAACAGGGTTAGGCATTGGCTCACTGGTTGTAAAATTTCAAATTAACCGTGTCAAGTTACATGTTTTACGACCTTTTGTTCTAACACGAGGCAGAGTGTCCGTTTAGTAACCTCCTGTGCCCCGGGATCTAACCAGTTCCCTTTTGTCCTTTAGCTAGGTTCCTATTTTCTCATGGTCTAAGTTTTCCTTGCCCCTTACAGGGACCTCAAGTGTGCATCAGGGCTCATCTGAACAGCTGGTCTCAGCTGAAGAGGTGCAGGCATGGAGAAGGTGGATGAAAGCATGCTCTGGGTTGGGACGTTATGGGTGAGGAGTGTCAAAATGACAGGGATGAGAGCACTTTGAAGAGTCTGCAGTTCACTGTTAGATTCAGATGATCAACACAGACCAAGGAAGAAAGACCAGGAGATTAAAAGCACCATAGAGAAGAAATGGTATTTGACCAAGGATTTGCTAAGAGGCCATGAAGGCCCTGGTCAAAGACAATCACCTGGATTGTAGGCCCCCAGGATGAACTTGGTCATTCAGAGCAGTGAGAGCTCAGGTTAAGATAGAGGCTCCTACTATTTCTGGAAACGGAAATGGAAGGCCCTGATTCAGTCTGGGGTTTGTGCCACAGAATGGATTAAAATACAGGCAAAAGCAGCCCTGGTAAGAGAAGAGAGGAGGGCTCTCCTGGGTCAGAGCATCACGGACCTGTCTTTCTAGTAGGTCAGAGATTGGCCCCAGAATTAAAGGGAGCATTTATGGGTAGATAAATGATCTTTGCACTCTAAGCCTTGAAGTGACCTGTGGCTAAAAGCAATAATCTTTAATCTCTAGAAATACTGTGCAAATGTGAAATTCTAAAGTCAAATAAGGGAAAATATAGACATACATTTTTTTTTCAATAACTTGGTGACTAAACATCAGTTCAGAATCTTGGACTATAGTGGTCTGGACCTGAAATGGGGAGATCAATGAGGAGAATCAACATCAGCAAACTTTTGCAAAGCTGATTGCTTTTTTACTCAGCAATCTATCTGGTAGCATAGGAAATTCAAATCTGCATACCTGTCTTCAGTCTCTCATTAATTAGAGTTTAACCAAACTGTCTTTCTTTTCTAGAACTGTTTCCTTTCTGAAAATAAGGGATTTAAATGACATGACTGTCTTAGCAAGGGCTGAAAAAAACCTCAAGCAAATAACCTCAAGCAAAAGAGGTTTATTTGAAAAATAGAGAGGAAGCTCATAGACCTCAGTAGCAGGCAGCATAGCCAGATTGCACACAGTGAACGTGTGTTGGGGGGAGGGGGGCGGGGCGGTGTGCACCCTTGTCTCTTTGCCACTCTCTTTGCTTCATTTGCACCTTTCCTCTGCAGACTGGTCTTCTCCATTTAGTTTTCAGTGACAAACATTGGCTATTAGCTCTGAATTTCCTGTGGCCTTATGGTTTCAGTCTGCAAAGGGATCATTTGTTCACTGTTTTTTTCTTTGGAGTTCAGTACAGAGAAGGGAAAGAATCTAACTGCCTTAGAGCAGGCGCTCGTGAAGATGTGGCGTGGCGGCCAAAAATGGCTGGACACAAACATGCCCTGAATGAAACTGTGAAGCCTCTTCCCAGGAAGAAGACATGGGCTGGGCACACTTCTTAAACTTTTCATACAGGAACCACTTTAAGATTGCCTCATTTTCTGAATATATACAAGTTTTTGACTCTTTAAAACTCTCTATGGTTTGATGCTGTTTCTACTATATTTGTAGATACTTTTTAGATGTGTTAGTCTATAAACCTATTTAATACATTCTTTCCCTGCCACAGCTCTTGTCTCAATAGCTTGTGGACTTCCTTTGTTGACATCCTGCGTCAAGTGTGAGATTTGTCTGGCACATAGTTTGAGTAATGTGAATGTTGATGGTTGGCCTCCTGAATCCCTCCATCACATCCAGTCTCTAAGAAACCCCTGAGCTCCAACATATCCACTGTCCCAAACTCCTTGATTTCAAAACACTCAGTTGGCTCACTGTACTCACTCCAAATGCAATTACAAAACACATATAAATTGTATGTGAAGACTGGATATGTGTCAAAAAGTAGCAAAAAATGAAGGAATATGAGTGCAGAGAGGGCTGGTGAGAAAGCCACAGAGAAAAAGCACATAGAAGAGAGAGGCTTTGAATTCTATTCAATCCCTACCTCTGATAAAAAAAATTACCTTTTTTCTCCTTTTTCTTTTATTCCATCATACTGGCCACAAACCAAGAGTGTAAACAATGCCATAACAGAAGGAACCAGAAGGTGATCTGGGTCCTGGCAGGGTAGTTGAGTTGGTTATATCATTGTCCTGGTATGTCAAGGTTGTGGGTTCAGTCCTGGATCAGGGTACAAACAAGAATCAACCAATGAATGCATAAATAAGTGATACAACAAATCAGTTCTCTCTCTCTCTCAAATCAATAAATAAAATTTAAAAAATAAAATTAGAAAATAAGGTGATATGAAAGTTTGATAGAAAGGCCCCTAAACCAGCTTGGGGTGGATAGGGAATCAGGAAAAGTAACACAGAAAAAGGGGCCAAAAATCTCTTTAATTATTATAACATAAAATGAGCCTTCATTGCTGAAGACAGAGACAGAAATCACAAAAACTAGGCATGTTATTTTCAGCATGTATTTCCTCTGATGAACTTTATAGTGCATGGAGTCACCCCCTCCCTGTCTTCCCACCTCCCCTGCTCATCCTTAGACCTCCTTCACCCGTTGCAGGCTGCTTACATCAAATCCTGGTCTAGACAAAGAGTGGCAATCTCCCAATTACCCAGACTCCCCACGGGCAACTCTGGTGCAAGTTCAAACTTGCTTCATGTTCTTTACTTGATAAATTCTGACAGCATGTCAGCTCTGCCCTCCTTTCAATAGCCATCAAATATTGATGGGTGGAGCAGGTGTACTTCCTAGGGTGCAAATAAAATGATGGTTTGGAACTCCAAGTCCCTTTTAAGAGCATAATTCCACTGTTACCTCGTCAGGAATGTGGAACTGTCTTTCTCATGTTCCATTAGAGTTCCAGTGTGACACAGTAATATGCAGGTTCCTGACAGATCCCCCTGGCACAAACCAAGCTGGAACCAAATATGCTGGCAAAATCTTGCTTCAAGGCCTCTATGATTCATCTTTCTCTAGTGAGCCTCAGCCAGGGAAAGGATTGCTATGTCCAAAGCAATGCTTAGAAAGCATGGGGCACTTTGAGGTATCTTGATGACAGAAAGGGATTGCTGCTGGCATGTAGTGCCTTGAGGCCAGGGACACATAGCACTGTTCCTTCTAGTGAAGAATTGCACTGGAGGAAATGCCAATATGGCTTTGTAGCTAAACCATGCTTGATCTCCTGGGGCATGCACAACAGTACCCGAGACTCCCTTGCCTGCCCTGCAGATCCTGAATAGGTCCCCAAGCTCTCTGAGCATCTATAATCTAAATCACTGTCTTCAGTTCACACACCCTATTTGAGAATTAAGAAAAATAAGCTATATATCTCTCGCACTTTTTATTTGATGTCTACAATTTTTCATCATAAATGTAAATAGTTGCAGAACACATAATTTACAGTGTACCATAAAAACTAACATTTAACTATAAAACTGTTACATCACTCTTCTAAATGCATTCAATGGAATTTAAATACTAGGGTGATTTTAACGCCCACTGTCATACAATTTTAAAAAGACAGGAGAAAGTTCTTCTTTAACAATAAGAAATCTTACTTAGTTACTGTTTTCCTTGAACTTGTATTTCCAATTCACTTCCCCCACAGAATTTTATCCTAATGTAATATATTTGTATGCTCTAAAGTCTTTTATTGGTCAACCTATTAAACTTCTCTGAAACAAAATATGTATGTAAATTAGATTAGTTAGAAATTCCCATTTCCTGGCACATAAAATTCTAAGTGTTAATTTTTTTTCTTCTAGATTGTTATCATTATAATTATTATCCATATATTAATCAAATCCACATATGTATATTTTTAACATTAGCAAATAATCACTAGAGATAAAAGCTAAATTTTAGTGGAAATGAATCTCGATCAGAGAAAAGATTTTTTTTCAATTAGTGCATGTATCCATGCATGAATATTATTTATGGGTAGATTAAAGTGAGGTTCAATATCAATTTTTTAAATTTTTCTATTAGTTTATTAAATGCAAGCATGAAAAGAACTTATTCACATATGTAAGTGAATGAGGATGGACAGATGTTATAGCAACTTTCTTGATTTTTTTATATTTTTCTGAAAAATATTCCAAAGATCATAGTGAGATACTTCATCAAAAATATTTTTACTGATGCATCAGCTGTCACTTTTATCAGGTCTCCCTCAATGTCAGCGAAAGGAGAGATTAGGCGATCTCATTGCCAGAGGACGTGTTTTGCCCTGGGTCTGCCCCTTCACTTGGGCAACTTCTCGGTCTTCTAAGCCGGCCTCTGTTGAGGGCCGTGCTGGTTTTCCTGCTGGCGCAATGCACAGGAGGGAGCCTAGGGCAGCTGACAGGTCTTCCTTTTTGTGTGTGTGGAAAAAGCTGTTTTCTCAAGAAATTGTAAAAATAAGAGAACTCAACTTGATGGCAGTTGAGGTTTTGGGAAAATCTGCAGAAAAGTTAAGACAGAAATATCTGTGTACCTTAGTGTCTATTAAAGATTTTTCATCACTAAGTGTATACAAATCCTAGTTGGAAGTTCACTTTAATGTAAATAAATGTAAAATAATCTTCTCTCTCTACTTCATCCTCATGCCTTTTGCCCTATTTAGACCTCAGTCCTCTCTTATCTAGACCACGAGTTTTTGAAATACATAGTGAGAAATCTAATGTGGGCCACACGTGCAATTTTAAATTGTCTAGTAGCCACATTATAAAAGTAAACAGACAAAAAACCAAGGCGCTATTAATGATACATCATTATTCCATTATGTGCAAAATATTACCATATATAAAAGTTAATAGTGAAATATTTTATTTTCCTTTGTGTACTTCTTGGTATTTAAGTCTTTGAAATCCAGTGTATATATAACATTTAGGACACGTGGCGATTCAAACTAGCCACATTGTGAGTCCTGAATAGCACATGTAGCAACTGGCTACCAGATTTTCTAGTGCAGCCTTCCAGCAGTGTTAATCATTTACAAACACCTACCTTGAACTTTTAATGGCTTTTCGTTGTTTTCAATACAAAGTCCAAACTCCTTAAGGACCAAGGTCTATATTCCTTGATAATCAGGTCCTAGTTTATATGCCTGGTTTCATGTCTCATACTGCTCCCCCAGCTCCAGAACACCAGAGCTAGCTATGCTCTGCCTACTGGTTTCTCTATCATTCGATGTTCTCTTCACAGATCCTGCCCCACTCTGGTCCCTTCACCTTCACTTCCACTCTTTGAGGTATAGTGCTTAGCGCAAGGGCTGGCACAGAAGCTTGACTGAATACAGAGATGGTTTAGTGAATGAGTTGCTTATTAAATGTAGTTGATTACTTAATATACCCTACAAAGGGGGAGAGGAGCAGCATTTACATCTGCAGAAAAGCAGTGGGAGAGCTTGTGAGAGGACACATATGATGTCTTGTCTTGCTTAGGTACAAAGACTAGATAGACTAAATGTTTTTTTCTCCTGGATGTGGGTGGGGTTTGGGGGTGGGGGTAAAGGGCAGGGGGAAGAAACCTGGCTGTGCAATTGTATCTCTTCTCTATCATATCAGAAAGGGGCTGTGAAATAAAAATAAGAGGGCACAGGAAGATTGTACCCCCATTAATATAAGCAAAACACCTTGCCAAGGCCAGCTGTCACCATGAGCTGCTCCAAGCAGTTTGCAGACAACCTCTAAAACAACTAGTTCTCCCAAAGGGGTAAGGCAAAAACTGCAAGTTCCTTTGCCTATGCCGATATTTGCAGGGCTGAGACAAACCACTCCCCCATGGCTTTTAAAATGTAAGCCGCAGTCAGTAGCCGCAGTATGGGAAATAGACAATGAAGGTTGTGTGACAGTCTCTCCCAGTCTGGAAAATGATGTCACAAAGAACTTTGCC
Organism: Trachops cirrhosus; assembly: GCA_028533065.1. Classification (NCBI taxonomy): domain Eukaryota; kingdom Metazoa; phylum Chordata; class Mammalia; order Chiroptera; family Phyllostomidae; genus Trachops; species Trachops cirrhosus. The sequence goes on along the minus strand of CM052543.1, from coordinate 46,239,718 downwards.
CAAATTTAAGAGATGTTATTACAGAACCAGCCATGTTAGAGTCCCACCCAGCTCCTTGGATAGTTAAAATACCCATTCCACAGCTTTGAGACTTTGCAGGAGCCTAAGATTTCAGATAGCTGGTTTTGCTGCCTTTCTCCCTAGAGTCCTTTATTCATAGCAATGTAAATTAACGTTAAGGTACTAGTTAAATTCACCTTTGTTTCCCATCCCATAACACACAGAAGGAAGTAATGGGCAATATACATATATTTGCTACATTAAATTAAATTAAGTTTATATTATCTAATGATTACATAATACACAAGTGCTTAAAATATACATATCCCAGCTGGAAAAACAGATATATATTCATTTATTTAAACAAATTATTGAGTCCTTAACATGTACCCAGCACTATGCTAGGATTTAGGGATATGATGAATGATTAATTAGACCACCCCCTGATGCTGAGGATTTTAAAATCTAGTGAGAAAGACATAGTTCAGTACCTGACAACAGAGACACTCATGTAGTATGTGTTAAACAGTAAGCAAATTCTGGGATTCAGGAGCTGGAGTCCAGGATCGTTATATTCCCAGAAGCAAATGAATGATCAGCACGAAACAGGCTCACAGTGAATGCTGGATAAATGGATGATTGGGGTTTTTATTTTTTCCCCGTCTTTCCATAATACCCAATCATAGTTCTCCTCTCTTATCAAAAGGTTCAAGAAAATAGGAGGGAGAGAAGAAAGTTAGGAGATTTTCTGCATATTTTATCAGGCCTGCATTCTAGCAAACCTCGTCTCCCTGAGCTTTTCATTGCAAACTATGACTTAAATTTACCCTAAGCATCATGCCAAATACCTCCCACCAGAATTATTCTTTAGGAGTCTATTTGGTTCTAAAATATTTCTGGGAAAAACTGAAGAAAAAAAAACTGTTTGGGTAGAACACTTCAGTGAACTTCTACCACATGGGGGCCTAATTGGGTCACTGGACCCAGCTGACTAGCTGAAAGAAACTCAGGCACTGGGGAGATTATGACTTTGCTGTTTTAGAAACTCTGCACATAAGTAATTTGCATGCAATTTTGCATTTGCCTAGAAGGCCACATTCACATATGGCAAACAGGGAAAATATAACATTTTGCTAAATTCACTATTAAATGCCAGAGTATTTGTTTCCACCATTATTAATTGTCCTGATATTCTGAGCAAACGAAAGTTTTGTCTCTCTTACTTAATTGAAATTTTATTATTATAAGCAAACAGAAGTGTTGGAAATGACCATGTATATATGCACACACACATCTACAGGCTTTCAGATCATTTCTTCATTTAAGAGAGATGATGGAATTCTCTCTAAGTTTAGTGCTCTGTGATTGCCACTGAGGAAAGGGGACCCACGCAAGCTCCAGCTGAGGCTCAACTGGGTGTTTGGTGTTTGGCTCTTTGCATACATATAGAACCCTATTAAATCTTCATGATTTGCAGTGGATTTTATATTGTTATCCATGTGTAAAAGCGAGGAATCAAAGACTCAGAGAGGTTAAAAGATTTACCCTAGGTCACATAGTAAGCGGTAGAGCTAGAATTTTAACCTATTTGCCCAACTTAAAAATGTGATTTTTAACCAAAACCTTGGCTATGCCAAAATGGTATACAAAGATAAGTAATATTTCTTGTCTAATTGCAGCTTCCTTAATCAAAATCAGTGATTCTGAGCAGGGGGAATTCTGCCCCACCCTGGGGACATATTTCATTTACATGGAGACATTTTTCACTGTTATGGCTGTGGGTTATTAGTGGTTAGAGGCCAGAGATGCTGCTAAACCTCCTATAATGCATAGGGCAGCCCCCCGCAACAATGGTCTAAAATGTCAGTAGTGCCAAGGGACAAACCCTAGTATAAATGACAATAAAAGATATTATATAAGCTGAAGTTTTTCTACTTGTTAGAAATAAAAACAATACCTACTTTAATGTTTTAAAAATAATTTATGGAATGGATACTGAAATAGCTTGTGTTACTAAAAAAAGTTCAGTAAGTGAAGACTGCGTTGTTCCAGGGTGGCAGTAACAGGAATCCCTGGACTTTCCTCTCTTAGACACCGCAGTAAACATGCCTCACTCAGCTTCCAGAGCCTTCAGCCCATCGCCCTCTAGGAGAAACGGAAGTCAGATTCACTCAGTCTTGGTCAGGTGACTGCCACTGTATACTCTGGTGCAGTGTGTGACCCACCCATTTGAACTATTTCCAAAAAAGGCAGTCTCCCATGATAGATGTACCACCCAGCTGTGTTCATTTCTTCTAATGTGAGACAGTAAGCAATGTCACTTGAGGACATAGATAATGTACAATGTGTGAGTTCAAGGTGAGAGATCATAAGAATCTTCTGTAGCTTCTTAGTGGCAAAGATTAAGTATGTAACTTATTTTTTAAAACCCCTGATGTTTTAGATTCCTACTAGATGATCACTCAAGGCTTAACTGCAGGTGGGGCTTCACTAGATCCTTAGATCTGAAGCTTTAATTTAGCTGCTAATAAGCATAAGTCTATTTAGCTCAGCTCTTTAGGAAACTGGTTCTTTGCTCATGGTCCTCACTTTGCCAGCAAAGCTGTCAACCCAATTCTCTCCTCCCAGTGCCATAATGCACTATAATTAATTTAAGTTTTTCTTTGGCAAATAATTATAGAATATCCATCATGTTCTAATCACCTAATGTTAATATTAAATTTTTCTATATTTCACAGTAACCCATGGTAGAGAGTAAGATTCAGCTAGGTGAAGTAAGTCGCCTAACTTCACACAGTGAGTGGAGGAGCCAACACTTACACACAGGTGTTCTGGTTATTCCTTCTTACCATCTCCTTCCCCCATCAATTTTTGTCCTGCTCTGTGACCTGGAGGCTGGCCTTTCCGACATCTTCAAGGGTTCTTTGCTCTCTGCTCTTCTCTGATAGGGTTTGGCTGAGGAGAGGCAACAACAGGAGCCAGGCTGGTAAAGGGAGACAGAGGTTATAGGACTTATTTCCCCTTCCTCCCTGACTCTGAGAACTGGGTTTAGTAGCAGCTTCACTCTCTGTGAATACAGCTGCTGGTGTGTGAAACCCTGTCCATGACTATGGCCCTCACAGCTCCCAGGCACCTTCACTTTTCCTTGACCTCTTAGACGTAATCATAGAAAAATATCCTTAATGTTACTATTCTTTCCTGCACACCTCAACATTCTTTATTCTTCTACTTAACCCTGATGATGTCTATGAAGATTGACTCTTCATTCAGTTCTCTTGACTTAAGCCCTTCAGTGTAGAATCCTATACACAACTCTAGTGCGTTTTCTAGTATATTCTGGTCCCTCTAAAGCTAAGGGTAAGCTGCTTCCCAGCATGGACCACCTCTCATTGGTACTACACATGGGAGCCCAACCTAAGTATTTCATTTAAATGTAGGCTGGCACCACAGCTTTGGAAATATAACTTATTACTAGTAGGTTCCTGGAATATCACTTCTCAAATTTTATCTGATATCTTTTAGAAATATTAATGGTCCCTAAATTACTTAAATATAAATACATTTCCATAAATTTCAAATTGTGTTTATCTTGGTAGCCAGAAAACTTAAACAAAATTTAATAATCAATTGCAGTAATTTTGCTTAATTGTAGAGCATGTTTATTACTTTCTTCACTATTTTTATTTTAGTATTTATTATACCTATTTAATGTATTTCATATTTTTTTAGAAAAGGTGGCTTATATGTTACTTATAATAGAAAAAACAATTTGGTACAGAGGGAAACAATTCTGGAATTAGACTAAAGATTTTTTGTTCAACATGACATTGTGGAGTCTCTTTAAAGTTAAGTTTTCTCATCTGTGAAAGGAATTAATGTCTGCCTTACCCCACTTGTGTAATATCACTTAATAATTTATACATGTATTGTTTCCATTATAACTGATATGACATTTTGAATGATGTCAATGAGGATGACATTAATAGCAATCTTACTTTTAACTAGGTAGTGGACAAGACATGTTTTGGGAGACAGAGGTTGAACCCTTTCAACAATCTTTGTAGCTGTCTAAGGGACTAAGGGAGGCAAAGTAGAAGGGGGTACCCAGAAACACCTACTGGGGCAGCATGAAGATGGAAGTGGAATATGATGGTACCATAGTGCAGTGCAGTGTAGTGTAGTATAGTATAGAATACTGTAGTACATTGTAAGTGCTCCGTAAATGTGTACTGAATCAATGAATGACTAAATAAATGATAGGTACTGGAAACTCCTCCAAAAATAGTGAAAATCCTTCTATAATGTTATCTGATAGACCCTCCTGCTACTTATTACCATCATATTCAATGATTTTCATGCAACCAGAACTCAGAATTCAAAAGTACAGTGAGCTATGGGACTGAAGAGACCCAACTGTGCTTTGTGGATGCCCAGGTTGAAGGGAAGAAAGGAGAGGTAAGAGGGCCATAAGATGGGTTAAAAAGCCCACCTGTTAGTCTGGGATTCAAGCTTAGAATCTCTCCCATACTTACAAGATTGGCAAGAGCAAGGGATATCAGGACAGAATATCTGAATATAGACCAGATAGATGTATGTGTGTGTATGTGTAATTCTTACTGGCTTTTCTGCTCACTAGCCCATACCTTGGGAAATCATAAACTTTTCTAAGTGATAGATTTTGTTTTTGTTTTCATGTCTAATCTGAAAATGGAGATAATGATAACACATATGGAGTTGCTGTGAGGATTACACAGGAAAATGTCTGCAAGGTGCTTAGTGATCTGAAAGCTACTACAGTTATGGTGGTTCTTAATAATAAGAATGGAGTTCCAGGCCATAGTTGTACAAAGCATAAGTTTGACCTAATGCTCAGTCCCCAGCATTGCCTCTGACTTAAGGACTTCTAATAAAAAAAATAAGCAATAGAATGGTTGTGATATAGCCATGATGCCACTTGAGCTGGAACCTAAAGGGATGCTGACAAATTAGATGGAAGCTGATACTGAGGATTTCTCAGGAAACATCACCTACTGTCAGAAGAGCAGCCAGGAACCACTGGAACCAAAGCCACCAGAAGGAACCTGTTGATGTCAAAAGGAATAACTGCTTTACAGAGAAGTGTAAGCTGGTAGGACAGGAGGCTGCCTATGGAAGGCATGTCTAAGAATCTATAAGAAAGCAGGGTGACTATTTCTATGGAGTCTATTGAGAAAAGGTAATTTAAAACATTTTTAATATTAAAATAAACACATATTTTGGAATGTACTTTAGATTTTTGAATAAATGTCTAAACAATACCCCAAACTGAAGGTATTTTGCATTTGGAGTTTTCCACCTTTGAGCTGTGGCCCCAGGTCCTCAGTATAGACATCTATGATCCTGCAACATAAGGATGTTTTTAAGGACATGTTCAAAGACATAGGTTCTCTTGACTTTGGAATCAAGTATATTTACAAAGTAGATGACCTTAAACACATCACTTACCCACTGTGAACCTAGCTGTTAAATAGGAATGAGAATGTCCAACACAAGTATTACGAGGATTAAAGAACACAGCATTGGAAAGCTCCACATACCTAGTCCGTAGTAGGTGCCAAATTAATGCTAATTCCTTTCTCTTTCTTCCCACCAGTGTACATTGTTATAAAACCAACTGGAAACCAGTGTTTACCTCCCCTGTGTGTTTCTTTCTCAGCAGCAAATCTTTGATTCAACTTTACTGTGTTCCACAGCTTGGTATGCGAGCTCTGGGTACAACAAAAAAAATATGAAATGCAATCTGTCTCTTTAATAAAAGCAGGGAAATTACATACATAAAATTCATTCATAAAATACAGAAATAATTAGTTCACTGCACTGTTCACAATATCCTGTTTCTAAAGTGCCCTAAACCAAGATTTCCACTGAAACTCATGGCATTTATTGATCTAATTTATAGTTTTCTGTGGTTTGTTAGAACTGTAGCTTATCAAGACTAGACAATATTAGCTCAGGAAATCAGGATTCATCTAACAGAAATATAAATTCTGTTTATTCTCTATACGTTATAGTTAAGCCCCCCATTTTCTTTCAAGTTCAAATCAAGGTGTTACAGATCCCCAGCCTATGCAGTTCTGAAAAAATTGTGAAGGGTCCAATTGCCCGCTGCTAAGAAGCGTGACTCCCGATGTCAGAGTTTGGTGAAAAGAAAAGGAATTGTTTATTTAAAGTATACAGATTTAGAATGATGGCAGAATTCTGCTGTTAAATCCCACTCCCTTTAAAACACCCACAAACACACAGTTCTGCCTCCTTTGCCAAATCAGCCCAGTTTCAGAATATGCCAGTCGGAGATATTTTCAGAAAAACAGAAGTCCACAGCTCAGCATTCCCAGTCACAGTTCAGCACTCAGGCGTCTCCCGTTAATCTTTGCTTGGCTGGATAGGTTCTGCAGTTCCCAGCACCATCAGCCATGGCGCTGTGTTCTGCAGCTCTTAATCTGAAACAACATGGCACCTCCTTATACACTAGATTTCATGGCTGGCTGGTGGGGGCCCAGACCCCCCACTCCTTCCCAAACCACATGGCAGATATAGGGAGAGAGCCTCACGGCTGCCGCACCTAGTTTAAATCCTGGCCTGGAGTTTCCAGACCCCATTTCTGACTCCTCCCACAGTGGGTTACATCTGCCTGTTCTTTGTATAGTTCACAATCTTTGGGCTGCCATTATCAGTCCAAGCAGGTGTGGCCAGGGGATGCAGGGTAAACCGCTTTCTGGCCTCTCTCAAAGGCTGGCTACATCACCAGTCAGAGTCAGGCCTATCTACCTGGGCCCCAGGGAGCAGCACAGCTTTTTAACATAACTATTAAGCTAGCCAAGTTGCCACAGATATGCAGAGCACCTCTCAAAAGTCATCCTCTGCTTCCCCTACCCCCAATTCAAGGTTCATAGGGGGACATCTGGCTCAACACCCCATTACAAAAGTACTGCAAAAATTCACAAGTTAGCATTTGTAAATGCAGGCAGTAAATAGATGGAATGAATACTAACTTATTTTTTTTTAATTCTAAATGAAGCTGGAAAGAGGTGAGTTTAAGGTAGTTAAATGGATATGCTGCTTCACCTAGTTAAGGAGCTTATTAATCCCAGCAGTGTTATCCATTAGAAATATAAGAAAGTGGAAATAGTGCATTATGCTGGAAAAAATTAGGCACACTTCAGTTTCAGTCCCATCTCCCCATGTAAATATTACCTAAGTTGCACAATGCGCAGTTTCCTTGTTTAAGAGGATGGCATAGTAATATTCGCCTTATGGGGTGGTTGTTCAGACAGTACAACAGATGGCTGCAAAGTACCAAGCGTAATGCTTGCACATTAAATGTGTTTCAAAAGTGCTGCTTTCCTTTCTTTTGAAATTTTAATAAAATAAGCGGTGGTAGACCTTATATCATTGTTTTTCAACTGTTTAAATGCCATAAGACTCTTCTTTTCTGTGATTTTTTTCCAAATAAAAGCATATGCAGCAGCTTAGTGCATAAAGACTTTTCCTGGCAAAAGTTTTTAAGTGTGTGCATGTATAGACACCCATAACAGTTTAAAGGTTGTTGAGTGATGAAGAGTGAGGATGAGCCAGCTGAAAATATTAGTAATTTTAATGAGAAATAGCTTTTCAAGATGGGGAAATGCAGTAGAGCTTACACAGCAGCAGGTCTGGCTCTGGCTGCCCTGAGAGCAGAGTGATGGGGGTACAGTCAGGTAACAGAGGTGTGGGGTTCAGAGATGAGTGCGAATCCTATTCCCTAATCTGACTAAGGAGTCGCTGAGTCTCAGTTTAATCACCTGGAAGGTGACAGATACCCTGAGATTCCCAGTTGCCTGTGCTGTTATATAAAGGAAAGTATACTTTCATTAACTATCAAAGCCTCACATTTTTAGCATATAAAAGTCTTCCTTAAACTGTTTCTCTGCTCTGTTTTGTTCCTAGACTAGCGAAATTTCTAAATGTGGTCCTTTATTAAGGATCTGATATCACATACAAGTACCTATTCTTCAATAAAGTACTTGTCCAAGAAATTGTATTTTCTTGATTCCATTAGTATTTTACCTAATGATCTTTATTAAGAATGCCACAGTTCAGCCTTTTACTATCTTACTAGCCCATGAAATATATTATACTATTTTCACCACCACAAATATTCAACATTTGAATGCCCGGGGTCTGGCCTCAGTGGGGTCTCAGGGTTCCTGAAGGATGCACGGCTCAGGCGAAGAGACAGACACCAAGTGAGGAGCCGGAGGACAGCCAGGCTGTTTGGGCCTGACTGACTCACCGAGAAGAATCCATCTTTATTTTTATAGGGGAGGTTATACAACATTCAATGCATAGTGTGATTATTAAAACAGAAATGGTTACCATAGAAATAACTTTGAAAGGTACAGAAGGTTTTACAGATCAATCATGTTAAACAAAGAAATAACCGAAAAGTACAGGAGGTCCCACAGATCAACTATATTAAACAAATATAAACAAATATTTGGTTATTTTGACCAAAAGGGTTATCAATCAGATAGCCAATGAAGCTATACGGGCACAAACTTTCAGGTGCCAATTACTAACTAGGTGTCTGTTAAGATTCTAGGGATTGGTCTAAGTTAAAAGGGTGCAAGGGCTGATTTATAGGTTATATAGAAATTAGCTGTTGTCCATTGAGGTTAGATTTGTCTAGGTTAGGTAACTGATGTCCTGCCTAGGTCTTTCGATTTATACATCTTGGGGGGGCCATGTATTCGTTTCCATGTATTTGAGATTATTATTTCCAACTAGAGCTCCTTGCTTCTTTACACTCCTGTCTGGGGTATGGGAGGGGTATTGGCTCTAATAAATCTTACACTTTTCATTGGTGACTCCTTAAGAAACATTCCTAGCAACAGCTTCCTTCAATGTTCTGGCAGTTGGTCTGCCCATTGTTTAATTTTGTCCTTAACTTCCCAGGTGGGGGAAGTAGGCAGCATTAGGGTTGCTAGGGGTCTCTATTCTGTGGTCAGCAAGTCATTTCATGCAGAATCAGAGGCATCATGCAGATTTTTTGTTACAACACACAGGTATCCAAAAATCCTACCACCTATTGCTAGCAAGGACAGGCATACAGGAAGAGATAGACAGGAGATCTGGCCACAGTTGCCTCTGCTGTGCAGATGCGTCTCATCCGTCTGACTGTGTCAAGAGTCGGCTGTTGGTTGGCTCCCAACATTTGAAGGTGGAGACAGACTGATGCCCAGTCGCATGTCACTGGGGGTGACTCAGACAGAAGCGGTGAACAGAAAAGAGTCAGGGGGAAGGTTGCACTTTGAAATAAGTCCTCTCTCATTTCTTTCACTCTCACTTCAGTCTCTCTCCTTAAACCTGTTCTTGTGTGGTACAATAAAAAAAAGTGTTAATACAGGATGTTAGAGACACATACTTTTTTTTTTTTAAAAAAGAAGATTTATGTCTCCTTCTCTCTCTTTCTCTCTCCCCCATCTCTGTCCTCTCTCAGTAAAATGAATGTCATAGGAAGGGAAATGTATTGGTGAAGAATGTTTTGAAACATGACTTAAAACTGGGACTCTCAGAAAACAAATTTATAGGGGAAAGGAAACAGTATAAATCTACTTAAAATTCTAATGAAGATGATCTAGCTTTACATTTCAGCCCACCTGAAGCTGAAGACTAGAGAAATCAAGGCAAGAATCTAGATGAACTCAGTATTTATTAGGACCTCACATATGTAGCACCAGAAGTGGTATTTAAACTGCAAATTAAATGTTTTCTGTAGTTTTGCTGATTCCCTAAACTGTATCAGTGGCTTGACTTATCTGCCTTTTCATTTTTAATGTGGTCTGTAGCCAAACCTGCTTTAAATGACTAAAAAGGAAAGTTTTTAAAAGTCTTTTCCTAAGACAAAATGGAAAAAGCCAAGGTCAGTGGTATAACAATAACTACAGCGCTATAATTTTTTTAAAAATTACAGAGCTCTCCAAGAAGCAGCGTGAAGAATTCAAGACTTTGGAGCTACACAGATCTGGGTTTAAACCCTGTGGGGCCCTTGGCAAGTTATTCAACGTTAGCTTCCTTTACATAGAATAGAAATAAAAATAAAAATAGTATTTACCTAATAAGATTGTTCTGATAATTAAATATGACAATATGTGCAAATTGCTCCACACTAGACAGATGATACCTACTAGCAGTTTTGCCTTACTTTTACATTTTATGAAAATCTGAATTATAGGTGAGGAAACTGAGACACATGTCTTGAGTTATAAAGTTAATAAAAAGTACAATCAGAGTGTGAATTCCAGGTTTCCACTTCATCTACTTCTCGTTCGTTCTATATCGTCACAAACCATTTCACTATGATGCAGTTTCTCTACCCAGTGAAGGATCATCAATAATCACTTTTAGTGACTTTTATATTATAAGGACAAATTTGACTGCATTTCTTTGGAACTCACAGTACATTCAAAACGATATTTTAAACACAGTAAAACATCTCTGTAGTGTTATAACTTGGGGCCAAAAACTTTAATTATGTAAAATATTAGGGTTGTGCTCTTGTGACGTTATTGAAATGACCGTTTCACAGCTGCTGAGAATGTGTGTGAATGGATAATTGGCTTATGTCTGGATTTGCATTATGTGTGACACATTATTGCAAGATTTTACTATAGTTAATAACTTAGTTTGGTTAAAAACAAAAGATAAGATCAATGCAGTGTGACTCTAAGAGTAATCATAGTCACTATGGAAATGCTGCCCTGAGCACTGATAAGCGCTGGTCACCAAACAGCCGCATGCTTGGGACAAGTGCAAGACTACACGCCCTAGCAGCCCTTGCACGTGGCCATGTGACACCTGGCAGATAGGATGTGGGTAAAATTGCTTCAAAAACCTTCTGGATTAGCTCTTTAAAATCCCATACCATTCTGACTCCCTCTATTTACTTTCTGTGGTGCCTTTGGGAGGCACAACAGGATGGGAGCGGCCGGGGTGTTTGAGTTACCACCCAGAGAATCTCTGGAAAGGAGAGCCTCCAGACCCACACCAGGGGTGCTGTGACTGAGAAACAGCCATCTGCTGGGCTGAGCCTCTGAGATGACAGAGGTAACATGTTTCCACACCCTCACCTCACCTATCCTGGCTAATACAGCACCTTGAGTTAAGCACTGACTATGTACCAGGCACTACATGCAACACTCTATATATCTTATTTGATCTTCAAAACAGAGATATAAAATAAGTATCCATGTTGTAGTTATTTTTCAGATGAAAATAATGAAATTGAGATCAGCTAAGTGCTAGTCTATGACCAAAGAAGCTACGTTGGGATTTGAATTCATATCTGTGTGTCTCTGGAGCCTGCCACCTTGATAAATAGGTGATCTTTCCATGTATTGGGTTGGTCAAAAAGTCTCTGTGTTTTTTTCTGTAAAATAAAAGACATATTTTTCATCACCAATAACTTCATTGATTTGGATATTTTGAGTATGTCAGCTATCTCCCATGTGGTATAATGTTGATTGTTCTCAATGTCTCAATTTCATCACTATCAATTTCAACTGGTCTGCCTGACTGTAGAGCAGTATCCAGTGAGAAATCTCCAGCACGAAACTTCGCAAACCACTTTTGACACAATTGATCAGTCAGAGGACTTTTTCCATACACCACACACACCCTTTTTTGTGTTTATGTTTATACCTTTCTGGAAATAATAAAGCATAATATGCCTATAATGTGTATTTTCTTCCATCTTCAATATTAAATGGCTACACAAAAATTCACCAAGTTTGGTAAGGTTTTTGAATGCACACTGATATGACAGCTGTCACAATACAGTCTAATGCTTGGAATAAAGTTAAAGACAACTGGAGGAGAAGATGGCGGCGTGGTAGGATGCAGCAGATTCTACTCTCCCACAACCAGGGGAAAAAAAAATCTGAGTCATTTTAGGTAGGTACAGAGCAAAGAGCCAACATTATCACGCCATAAATGAAAATAGGAGATCGCAAATTGT
>CM052543.1:46160647-46227184 GCA_028533065.1 Trachops cirrhosus | reverse complement strand
CACTGATTTTTTTTAACTGCTTATCATTCTATGATGTGACTGTCCAAATTTATAAACTGCTTTCAGGTTTGGGACCCACTAATAAATTAAATGATGCCCAACAACAAAAAAAAAAAGTTAAAGACAACTAAGCCCAGCTAGAGCCATCTTACAGAAAAAAAAAATGAACGTTTTTGGCCAACACAATATTAGACAAAAATAAACCATTTGTTTTTAAATTAGAAGAAATCTCAGTGGGCTAGTCTGCTGATTACGAGGGCCTGGGCTGAGAGGTGCCTCTGAGAAGGACGCAGGCTCAGAGCAGAGTATGTAATAGTCTGCTCAGGTATCCAGGTGGACTCCAGTGTATATATGAGGTCTGTCCGGAAAAGTACAGCCATTGCTAATATAACAAGAATGGTTTGCATGACATCAGTGTAACCTGGCAGCCAAGGACAATGGACTGGAATGTGTATACGTAAACAATGATGACTTCACTGTACTAATCAGTGGACACAGTAGACACCATTGAATAAGCATGTGTACTGTGTGACCATCACATTCAAAATGACTAACCAAGAAGAGCACCAAATCTGTATTAAATTTTGCTGTAAGCTTGAACATTCCTCCATGAAAACTATTTGGATGATTCAGAAGGCTGCAGCTATGGGAAACTGGTGATTGGCAGCTTCATAACGACAATGCACCCACTCATGCATCATATCTCGTGCAGAGTTTTGGCAAAACATCAAATCACACAGGTGACTCAGCCCCCCTAGAGCCCAGATTTGGTGCCCTGTGACTTCTGACTTTCCCCAAAACTAAAATCACCTTTGAAAGGGAAGAGATTTTGGATTGTCGATAAGATCCAGGAAAATACGATGGGGTGGCTGATGGTGACTGGGAGAACTGTGCAAGGTCCCAAGGTGGCTACTTTGAAGGGGACTAAGGTGTTATTGTCCTATGTACAATGTTTCTTGTATCTTGTATATTCTTCAACAAATATCTCTATTTTTCATAGTATATGGTGAGATACTTTCTGGACAGACCTCTTATATGCAAGAGGCTGTTTTCAGAGAAAATGCTGTATTCAATGATGTGGCAGAATACATTGCTGTTTGATCAGTTAATGAAACATTTATGGAAGTGGGGAAAATTCTTGAACTACCATAAGTAATCACAGGAGGTAAGAATGGTATTAGTGAATTAATGCCAAGTATCTCTTATATTTTCAATTAACATAAAATTATGTTTTTTAGGCAGGAATAATAGAACGCACTCATCCATTTGTCATCACTGTGACACAGTTCAGGTGACTGCTACCCAAGTAATGGCAATAACTCTTTGTGACTGCATGAGTTGCCTTGTGAGACTTTTCTATACCAGGACAACTAAGGAAACACAAAACAAAAATTATGGCTTTAAGTTTTTAGAACTCTTTCTGTTTTATTTTTTTAATTTGGGATAATGACTTTTTATGGGTATAGATGTTAGAGAGGAGGTAAAACATAGAGTATAAATCATGCTTTTGTATTTAAAAATTATATAAATTGAATATGTAAGTACATATACTGCATATATAAATATATATAAAATATATGTGTATGCACTCATTTATCCATGCACACATACACATATTATACATACATAAACATATGTGTATATCTGCATCAGTGTAGTAACTGACTTAGCCTTAAAAATACATTATGTCTAATGTGAGGAAAGAATTTTAAAGGCTTTCAGGGACAGATGTGCCTTACAATCTGCAAACATAGATGCATAGCTTAGTGCACTGATGAGAAGCTCTAAGAGTCATCTATGGCATCAGATGCTATTTGAGTGAATAATTTTACTAATTTCACAATAAATAGTTCTTCAAGCATTTACTAATTACTTTACAGCTTTCTACATTAGGACAAGGTTTAAAGAAATATTAACACTCAAATACACAGCTTATCTTCTAACACTAACCTTCAATTCCTATTCAGTTTTGTTAGAAATAAACAAACATATATTAAATGCCTTCCATATGCATGAGCATTCTGTCATTAGGGAAATTCAAAACTGAATTATATAGCACTTCTGCCTAAAACAAATTTACAAGCTAGTGGGAAAACTAGCTATACCATCCGTGTTTGATCTGCTTCTGTTTTCCCTCCTCTGTTTAGTGGGGAAATGTTAGTTTCTCACCATGGTACCTTGAGTGGTGCCTTGTACCATGCATCCCAGCAATTTATTCTCAGGGACCTGGACATATGAGTTTCCAAGCCTCTGACGAATGGGAACTCAACTGTGTCTGATCTGGCTTTTAACACCCTAGAAAGAAGTGCTAATTTACTTTTTTCAGATCACTAATTAGATGTGAAACACTCTATGTTTTCATTATAAAGGAGAGCTGGCTCATGGAATATTTCAAGAAATATTTTAAGCAGTGTTTCTGTATAGTCATTGTTGTTGCATCTTTTATCTTCTGGTTCTGAAATGTAAAGTGTGAAGAAGGTGTCAGTGCCTGTGACTTCATTGTGCTTCAGGGTTAGGCTCTGAGGTAGGGAGACCAGTGGATTTTGTCTCATAGCTTCTCCACTCTGGACAGAGTGTAGGTGACTTATACCTGCTCTCTCATCTGGGGTTAAATCACAAGTAAACTGCAGTATTATATATAGAAAGCAATAAACAATCGCTATTAACATTTCTTAATAGCATTTATTATTTATGTATGATAGGTATTAATCCCTTTTGCTCCTAGAGATACTTAAATCTCATCCGAATGTTTTCTGAATTATTTAAAATTATCTATAAGCCCTAGCTGGTGTGGCTCAGTGGTTGAGTGCCAGCTTGTGAATCAAAAGGTCGCTGATTCGATCTGCAGTCAGGGCACAAGCCTGGGATGTGGGCCAGGTCCCCAGTAGGGGGTGTGCTAGAGGCAACCACACTCTGATGTTTCTTTCCCTCTATTTCTCCCTCCCTTCCCCCTCTAAAAAAAATAAACAAATAAAATCTTTAAAAATATTTAAAAAATAAAATAAATAAAATTATCTCTCAACCATGAATTTCATATTGATAGATTCAAGTTATACTTTGATTTATAGATATAATGGGAAGCAACTTAAATTAAAAATGTACTATCTTATAGAATACCATAGCTATTATATATCTATGACTTTAAATCTTTGAAGTATCTTTTTTCTCATAGAATTTAATACTAATTAATGTTTTCAAGATTACATGCATGACATATTTATTGTTTTCTGATATATACTTATATATGATATATACTTATATATATACATATATATGTATATATATATCAGAAAACAACAAATATATATCATTTAATGATTCTTTAAAAATTTGTTTATTGGTTTCTTTCCCTTTCAGATTTTTAAAACATTTTAAGACAAATATTTGTAGACAGAAATATACAGGATGTGGTGCATGCACTTTACTCTAAGGTAGAACATTGCAAAGTGTGATCCCCAGACTCACAGGCATCCCTGGGACCTTCCCAGAAACTTCATGAGGTCAAGACTATTTTCATAATAGTACTGAGTGGTAAAGCCTTGTACCAGCACAAAGAACTCATTTGCATTCTAAGCTGTGTTGGCATTTGTACTGGTGCTACAAAGTCAGTGGTGCTATATCTGCCCACCTGTAGGTGAAGCCAGGGAGCGAGGCACCAAACTGCACAGCTGTCATTCCATTCTTTAGCACTACTCTCTGTGATTTTCTTTGTTAAAGCCAATTTCCCTTAAGAAGTGAAGAATATCCTTGATGAAGTAATAAAAACTATTAATTCTATTAAATCCTGAACCAGAGGACACATCTTATAATTCTGGGATAAAACAGGTACTCAAAGCTGTCTTGCCACATATTAAGTTAGGATGGTTGACTCAATAACAAAAGCACTGGTATGAGTGTTTCAGTTATGAGCTGAACTAGCCACTTAATCAAGGAATAGAGTTTTTATTGGCAAGAACAATTGGCAAACAAAATTACAGTTATTTAGGCTTGGCTATTTGATAGATATTTTTTTGAAAATGAAGGGAGTAAAATTATCACTAAAGGAAAAGCTGACACTATTTATTGCCAAGAATAAAATTCAAGCTTCCAAGTAAAAGTCAGAACCTGGGAAATGTGTATTAACTGCCATAAACTGGACAAAGTCCTAATACTAAAAGGATTTTCTGTTGAGATCAAGATGATACTAGCAAATCCAGTTTTTTTGGTATTATATAATTAAATGTGTCAACATTTGGAAGATCTGCATAACTCAGTGAATCAATATTTTTAAAAAATATTTAATGCATAATTTAAAATAAATGGGTCAAAGATCCAGTGAAGTGCAGAATAGACCAGTAGATTTTAATGTAACAAAAAGAGTTTGTTGATATGCTTTCAGTTGCCATGCTGCCAATAACATAAAAAAAACTCTACTTGTCAAGTTTTGGTGCAGTATCAATGATATAAAAAAGCTATTAAAATATTCTTCAATTTTCCAACTACATATATTTGTGAGGCTGGATTTTCTTCATATAGTTCAATGAAAACAACCTATCAAAATAGATTGAATGCAAAAGCAGATATGAGAAGTCAACTGTCTTAAATTGTCAGACATTTAAAAAAAGAGATGCAAAAGTATGAAATAGGACCACTCTATTCAGATTTTGTTTTGTTTTATAAAACACAGTGTTTCATGAAATTGCATTATTGATGTTGACACAATAAGCTTATTATTGTTTTAAAATGTATTGACAAATTGCTTTAAAAGTCTCAATTTATAACAGAATAAATACTGATAGATATAACCCACATATGCAAAAGCTTTTTGGAATCCTCAATAAATTTTAAGAGGATAGGAGTATCCCGAAAACACAAAGGTTGAGAACTGCTGCTCTAGAGAACTTAAAGAAAATGCCGACAAGTTATAAAGCCTACATATAATAGCTCTGCTACTGAATGACTAAATGACTCTGGCTGACTTAGTGTGTCTCAATGTCCTTACCAATAAAATGGGTATGAATACACTAAATATTCCTAAAGTCATTTTGCCATCTAAAATTTGTTGGCATATAATAATGTAGCTATCATTATTAAGGATGAAGCCAGGAATAACAAAAACATAGACCCAGATTGCTAACCTCACTTGTTTAAATCTTTCTGATCACAATGATGATTGCCTCCAGATCCAGACATGTTAAAAAGTATCTAGTGTATATTTTCCATAATCTTTTTGTGCATCTCACTTCCAAAGTCAGCTAAGTCTTGAGGAATAACTTCTCTTCTCTCCTATAGATATTATTTATTTGTATTTCTGCCTGTTAATCTAGAGGCAAGACATTTATGTTTTTTAAGGGCAAGGACAATGTGTTTAACACTGTATTCCAACACTTTTTATCACAGTGTCTTAGACCATTTTGGCAGCTATAACAAAAATACCATATTTTAAGTGATTAAAATAACAGAAATTTATTTCTCACAGTTCTAGAAAGGAGGCCCAAGATCAAGACACCAACAAATTCTGTGTCCAGTGAAAACCTACTTCCTGATCTCATAGATGAAACCTCATTGTGACCTCACATGACAGAGCAGGGTACTCTCTGAGGTCTCTTTTCCCAAAGACCTCACTTCCAAAAACCATGACTTTGGGGGGGTGGATTTCAACATATGAATTTTGAGGAGACAAACATTCAGTGCATAGCACATGGTGTAGGTACTCAATCAGTATCTCTTGGTTTGGATTGAGTTGATGATTATTTCAACAGAACTATGATTGGTTAAAGGGGTCCTGATCAAAACTATAGAAATAAAAGAGGAGATTTACATTAGTCCTTTTCCTTCCTTTCTCTCCTCTACCCATTTAACAACCTGCCCATCCATCTCACATTTGTTCAATATCAATGTATAAAAAGCTTTATTCTAAGATGCCAGTGATTATAAAATGTACTATCAATTTAACCACAGATTAGGGGAGAGGGACAGTGAAAAACATTGAATGTAAAATAAACATGATTCTTATAAAGTGAACCAGTAGTAGCATACTTTTATATACATGGTTACAAACAATACTTTTCTTTAGTATCACCATGATAGTTTTGGTCTAAACCTTCTTTGCATTAAACATAGAAGGTTTTGCGCATGAATCACTTTTAGCCATTAACCAGTGCTCATGGTGTCACAGTGACTACATTCCCCCTCCCGTAACCTCTGTTTGTCATCCAGATCATTTTGTCATATTTCTGACCAATACAATAATTTTGTGCCAAATAAAAAAATACCTGAGATTTTCCACATTTGGATGAACTCGGCATTTTGAAATTTTGTAACTGGATTACATATTATGGGAGGTGAAGCAGCTTTGTTTGCAAGTCAGCCAAAAGCTTTGACAGATAGATGTTATATTCCTGAGTGGTGGTTCTTCATGATGCATAAATTGGTCACACTAACCTCTCCTAGGGCTGAAAATACTATTATCTAGCCCTAGAAATGTGACAGTTTCTACTGACTCTAATTGCAATGCCTGTTGGATGATAGACAGTCTTTGACATACACAATAACTTTTCTTTTCAATGGAATTTCAGAGCCCTATATAATCTTTTTAAAGATATTTTAAAGGACAGTTAGGTATCCAAATTTAAGTCAAAATTTAACTCTGTGTAATGTTAACAATCAAAGTAACTCAGCTCAGGTGAAAATAGTATGAATGTAGCTAAATGGTGTGCACACAGGCAAAGATGAGCATGTCACCACACACTCCCCTGCCTATGGCTGCATTTTCCATTCTTACAAAAATTATAAAGCATATTCCAATTTTAGATACCTTAAAATGTGAAAATATGTATCTCTAAATCAAAGAAATATGGTATATATATCATATATATGTATACATATACCCACATAGCATATATATAGCCAATTTAGTCTAAATAGCTTAAACCACATGTAGCGTATGTTTAAATTGATCATCAGTTTGTTTGAGCTTATATATCATTAATATCACTATACTGTTATTATGGAATTGTTACCTAAAATGTAGCCAAATTATAACATATTGAATGAGCAGGAATGATTTATTTTTTTCTAAAAATGTATGCGTTTCTTTTTGCAGCGGAAAAACATGATAGACTGCAGGATAAACAGCACTTAAGAACATGGACTTGTTAAAGAAAAATTATTTTGATATCTTAAAATGATGAAGCCCAATTTGTTAAGGACTAATGTGATAGCCATCGAGACCACTGCAATGGCATTTGTCAATGTTAGAAAGATTGAGCTCCACTGTGAATATAACAAGGAAAAGTTATAGAAGGGATTTACTGCCTAGAAGCAGGGGGTTAAGTATGGAGGTTAGAGACTTACTGAAGAAACACCAGGGGGTCAGGGGAATTCTAACTAAACAGACCAGACCAGATTCTTGCTGAAGGCAGGCCAGAGTTATCAGACATTACCTAGGGAATGAAGAATCTGATCAGATTTCAAGAGTGGTCAGGTATTGAGGATAGGGGATTCTGGCTAAACTGACTTAGCAGGACTTTTTGCTATGATTAGGTGATATAAAGATGGACATAAAGTCTAAACGTTGAGGTCTAGTTGGGAAGAGGTATCAAAAAAGCCTGACTGCAGCTTACTCAAGGAGAGAGTTTTTATCAGCTTCTGATTAGGGGAAGATAAAGACAGTTCAATTACATTGAAGGGTTAAGTCAGACAAGTTTTCAATTCTTTAGTGAGGGCCCACAGAGGTATAAGAAATAGAAAAAAAAGTGAGATTTAGATGGAAAGAATGGAGTGAGGCCATAAGAGATTAAAGCCTGGGGAGAAACTGGTAAGAACTGCTCAGAGGCAGGTGCGCACAAGTGACTTAATAAGCAGGAACATCTAGTATTCCTTTTTAAGTCTTGTGTTGTGACGCATCATAACTGTTGTAATCCCTATGGTTAGCCCCTCACCATTTGTGAGCACTGCTTTGGGAAAATCAAGGAAAAGTTATTTTTCTCCTTCTTTCAGTCAATATACACATTGAGCAGAAAGATATGAATGCCATCTAAAAGGGATAGTTGAGAGAGTCAGGGATCTCAACAGAAGCATAAATATGAAGAGGTCACTAGAGAAACATGAGCTTCCTGAGGATTGATTATGGGGTCAGTGGAATGGGGAATTTGCATCCTAGGGATGGAGGTTCAAGAAATTTTGAAATCTTTTACTTGATATATGATGTATAACATTATAAACAGTCACATGCACACTTTGTAAGTATATAATTTAATGAATTTTTACATGTGCACATGCTTATAGGCATCACTCAAATCACAATATAGAACACTCTTAGCAACTATAGGCTCCTTTTTAGTCATTTCCCAATCAGTAACATAGAAGAGGTGACCACTATTATGATTTCTAGCACTAAAGATGAGTTTTGAAAGGCATTTTACTTAATTTAAAAGTAATTTTATTCTAAATATAATAAAAATGTCAACCCCAGCAAGATGAAGGATTTCTGGACGTCCATGATGTCATCTGTGATGCACTAAAATAGCTGTGCATGTACGGAGCATTGACGCTTGGCTCGTCATTTCCCAACCACTTTTGCTAATAAGATAAAGACAGATAAATAAACATAGAGATTTATAGATTTATAGTTATTCTTGAGGAAATTGAGGCACACATATTCTACATAAAAGGCTCCAGGCCATATGACTGCTAAATGATAGAGTCAGGATTTAAATCTAGGCAGTTTTATATGAGCCAGAGAGTTTAACCAATAATGTGTCCCACAAACTCTTTGGTCTAATTCTTACATTTTTCAGGTTTTAATTACTAGCAATTTTGTCTACCAAGAACACCGTAGTCTCTAGACCAGGATTTCAGCCATGGCTCTGGTATTCACAGAACAGCACCCCAGGCCAAGGGCAATCTTTCCATCTTCATCTTTGGTGGAGGAGTCAGGATGTGCATACAGTTCCCTCTGATACAAAGGGGAGGTTTCTACAGAGAAGATGAGGCTGTATTTGGTGAGAGGTTCTCACATAGGATAGTACTTTTTCTCACTATAGGACAGTTTGCCACTATGACATTCCACTATCTGGCTCACTTACATGGAGTTTTGCTACTAATCCCACAGAAAATCAAATCAAGAAAAGTATGCATGGACTACAAAAGTATTCATAGCCCTGTCTGGTGTGGCTCAGTTGGTTAGGTGCTGTCCTGAAAATTGAAAGGTTGCTGGTTCGGTTCCCAATCAGGGCACATGCCTGCACTGTGGGTTTCTGTCCCTGGATGGCGATGCATACAAGAAGCAACTGACTGATGTCTCTCTCACATCAATGTTTCTCTTCATCTCTTTCTCCCTGCATTCTCCTCTAAAAATAAATAAACAAAATCTTTAAAAAAGTATTCATAAACATCCCATTTCAGAGGTGATGGTTGAGAACCTGAAGAAATGCAAGATGAAAAATATTGCCTACCCTTGTGTCATTTTTACACACTTGAAGACCAAATGACATGAAGTGGAGTCCACTTTTGTTTCTGAAAGCGATATGATTTTGCAAGGTTATGTTTAGGAAACTGCATCGGTGCCTTTCAGAGCTGTGTTGCCTTCCACCCAAGGCTCAAACTCTATGAGTCATCCAGTTTGACAGTCTGACTAATGTTGTCACCATCCACTCTATTCTTTTGCTTCTTTTATCCACCCCTATCCTTGATGGTATTTTAAATATTGTTGCAAATTGGGTATACATATGGAAAAAATGATGACCCCTTATCTCTCACCATCTTATCACATAAACTGCAACTTCTAAATGAATTCAAGATCTAAATATCAATGGTAAACCAATAACAACAACAACAACAACAACAATACAAAACAGCCAGAAAGAAAAAAGCACACATAGGAAAAGATCTTCCTAACCTTGTAGTAGCCAAAATATCTTTGAACAGGGCTTAAAAATTAGTAACTCCTCAAAAAGCATTGAAACATACTGTATGTAGATTAAGAACTTTGATTCTTAAAGGAATGAAAAGGCAAATCACAGAGTATATAAGGAGTTATTTGTAATATCTAAATATAAAAAAGCACTTGATCCAAAATATAGAAAGTATACTCATATATCACTTAGAAACATATAAACAATTCAACAGAAAAAAGTAACAATAGTTACTTTAGAAAAGATGCTTAACATATTAGTCATCAGGGAAATGTAAATTAAAGCTAAAATGCAATACAATTTTTAATGACTACAATGGCTGAAATGAATAAAACAAATAATACCAAGTGCTGATAAAGATATACAACAGCTGAAAATATTACACAGTGATGCAGACTCTGGCCCATGAGGTTTGTGTGTTGTAGCTGCAACGAACAAATTCACACAGACTGCAGAAGTCCTGTGGAGAAAAAGGGATGGCATGGCCGCTGTCTAACTGAGAGAGAGGGCCCCAACCCCTGCCTGGACAGGCTTTTATTGTTTTTCTGGATACATTACATAGAGGATGGTCCTCATTTACTATGACTTTAGGTGGTTAACTTGTATATATAACAAAGGAAAGAATGTTGCTAATTACTTCAAAGAGAAGGATGTTGCAGATCAAGGTGAAAGTGGTTGAACTGGTTCCACTCCATACTTGGGAGGTTTAGCACAGATTTTAGGAAGTTGCTTTAAAGATATGCAGTAAACATTTGCTGCTTCAATTCAGGGTGAGGGAGTTTTAGCAAAAGCAAGCCTCAAAGAAGCCTAGGTGCAATGCAGGCCTGATTCCCCATGAGAAAACTGATCCATGGGCTTGGTTCCTATGTGCCGACTCGCTCCCCATCGGTTTTTCTGAATCAGGGGTTGGGCTGCATTTACCATGCCATGCAGATAGACTCCCTATAACACCGTCCTGATGGAAATATATTTCGCTGCAACTACTTTGTTAATTTCTTGTTTATAGCTGCTAAAGCTAGACAAATACATATACTATGATTCAGCAATTCCACTCCTATGTGTATACCTAAAAAATGCATACATATATTTGTCAAAAGATACTTCAAACCGATAGATTTTTATTAATCAATGTCACCCCAATAAATTTAATAAAATTAATTTTTAAGAAGGACATGCACAAGAATGTTCCTGGTACCATGATTTTTAATATCCTCAAATTAGAATTTACCATGTGGTAAACTGCACTATGGACCCCCTTTACTCCTTCCTGTGTCCACATCTTTTATTATGTGACTTAGCTGTTTTGACCAACTCCACGGGCACAGTGTACTTCCCTGCTCCTTGACACTAGAATCTTTTACGTATCAGGCATTGGCCAATGGAGTATTAGTAGACATGATTTGATCAAAGGCTGAAACACACTTGCATAAGTGGGCTTGTCCTCTTATCACTCTGCCATTTCTGTAAAAGGAAAGTATTCCAAATAGCTCATTAGTTTAAAAAGATCGAGAGACAACAGACTGATTACAGCTAAGGATATCAGAGCAGTAGTCAAAAAATTCCCAGCAAACAAAAGTCCTGGGCCAAACAGTTTCACAGGTGAGTTTTACCAAGTATTCAAAGAACAATCACCTCTGCTTCTCAGATTATTCCAAAAAATTCAAGAGGAAGAAAAACTTCCAACTTCATTTTACAAGGACAGCATTACCCTAATTGTAAAACCAGGGAAAGACACTACAAAGAAAGAAAATTATAGGCCAATATCCTGATGAACATAGATGCAAAAATTCTAAACAAAATCTTAACATGTTGAATCTAGCAATACATTGAAAAGATCATGCTGTATGCCTAAGTGATATTTATTCTTGGGATGCAAATTTGATATAATATCTGCAAATCAACTTATATGATATACCACACATACAAAATGAAGGATAAATTCCATATGATCATATAAAAGATGCAGAAAAAATATTTGACAAAATCTAGCACCCATTTATAATAACAACTCTCAGCAAAATGGAATAGAGAGAATATACCTCAACATATTAAAGGCCATGTATGAAAAACCCAGAGCTAACATCATACTCAGTGAGCATAAACTACAAGTATTTCCCTTAAGATCAGGAAAAAGACAAGGATGTCTGCTTTCAACACTCCTATTCAACACAGTATTGGAAGTTCTAGCCACAGCCATCAGACAAGAAGAAGAAATGAAGGGCATCCAAATTGGAAAGGAAGAAGTAAAATTGTCATTATTTGCAGATGAAATGATACTGTAGATAGAGAACCCTAAAAGCTTCACCAAAAATTACTAGAACAGGTAAATATATTCAGTAAGGTAGCAGGATACTGAATTAATAATCAGAAATTGATTGCATTTTTATGTATCAATAAAGAACTATTAGGGTAAATAAGCGAAAATCCAATTTATAATTGCATCAAAATAATAATAGAATATCTAGAAATAAATTTAACCAAGGAGGTCAAACACCTGAACTCAGAAAATTATAGAATGATGAAGAAAGAAATTAAAGATACAAATAAATGGAAGCATATACTGTGTCCATGGACAGGAAGAATTAACATCATTTAAATGTTCATACTACCCAAAGTAATCTATAGACTCAACACAATTCCTAATAAGATACCAATGGTATATTTCACAGAACTAGAACAAATAATCCAAAAATTTATATGGAACCATAAAATACCCCAAATAGCCCCATCAGTGTTGAGAAAGAAGAGCAAAATTGGAGGTATCATGCTACCTAATATCAAACTATACTACAAAGCCATTGTAATCAAAACAGCATGGCACTAGCATGAAAATAGATATATAGATTAATGGTATGGAATAGAGATCCCAGAAATAAACTCATGCCTATATGGTCAATTAATATTTAACAAAGTAGGCAAGACCACACAGTAGGGTAAAGGTGGTGTTTTCAATAAATGGTACTGGGAAAATTGGTCCCATGGGTTAAAAAAAAAAAGAGAGATACTAGACCACCTTCTTACATCATATATAAGAATAAACTCAAACCCTGGCTGGTGTGGCTCAGTGGACTGAGTACTGGCCTGAGGGTTGCTGGTCTGATTCCCAGGCAGAGTACATGCCTGTGTTGCAGGCCAGGTCCCCATTTGGGGATGTGTGAGAGGCAACCCACAGTGATGTCTCTCTACCTCTCTTTCTCCCTCCTTTCCCCTTTCTCTAATAAATAAAATATTTTTTAAAAATAATAAACTCCAAATGAATTAAAGACTTAAATGTAAGACTTAAAACTTTTAGAAGAAAACAAGCAATAAAATCTCTCACATTTCACAATATTTTTTCTGTTATATTTCCTTAGGCAAGGAAAACAAAAGAAAAATAGACAAATGGGATTCTTTTTGCACAGAAAAGAAAACCATAAACAAAATGAAAAGACCACCTGCTGAATAGAAAAACATAGTTGCTAATGATACATCTGATAAAGGTTAATATCCAAAATTTATAAAGAACTCATACTGCTCAACACCAAAACACAAGCAAATAATCTAATTTAAAAAATGGGCAGAGGACCTAAATAGATAAAGAGGACATATAGATGGCCAATAGGTGTATTAAAAAATGCTCAATGCCACTAAATGTTAGAGAAATGCAAATTAAAACCACAATGAGATTTCACTTTAAACCTGCTATATTGGTTATTATCAATAAATTCACAAATGATAAGTGTTGGTGAGGATGTGGAGAAGGAGGAATCTTTGGCCACTATTAGTGAAAATGAAGCTTGGTACAGCAACTATGGAAAGTGGCATAAAGGTTCCTCAAAAAATTAAAAATGGAACTACCTTATGACCCAGCAATTGTACTTCTGGGGATTTATCTGAATAAACCAAAAAAAAAAATCAAAACTAATTTTAAAAAATATATGCACCTCTATGTTCATTGTAGCATTATTTACAGTAGTCAAGATATGGAAACAATACAAGTGTTCATCAATAGATGAATGGATAAAAATGCAGTGATACCACTTACACAATGGAATATCACTCGGCCATAAAACATGAAATGTTACCATTTGCAATAGCCTGGATGGACCTAAAGAGTATTATGTTCAGTGAAATAAGTCAGGCAGAGAAAGGTAAATATCATATGATGTCACTTATATGTGAAATAATTATATAATAATACAAAAAATAAATAAGCAAACAAAATGGAAATAAACTCATAAACTCAGAGAACGCAGTGACAGATACCATAGGGGAATGGTATTGGGGGACTTGGTGAATGAGATGAAGGGCTTAAGAAGTACAAATTGGTAGTTACAAAACAGTCATGGAGATATAAAGTACAACACAGGGAATATAGTCAATAATATTATGATAACTATGAATGGTGCCAGGTGGATACACATGAGACCAATACAAATAATATTGAAAGTAAATTGAAAGAAAGGAAGGAGGGAAGGAAGGAAGGAAAATAAAGAGAGAGAGAGAGAAACAGAGAGAGAGAGGGAGGGAGGGAGGAAGGAAAACAAATTTTAAAAAGTTAAAAGATTGTGAGACACAATGGAAAAGTCACCCTGCAACTCGCTAATACGTGGTTCAAGGCACAATGACCCACCTGAGATAATCATGGGGCTGATATCCTCCTCATTGAGGTACAATTTTTAGAGTTTCTCTTAATAAGTCAAGATTCCATTCTCCCCATGGCTTCAGCTCAGTTCTCCTTCCCTATGCCTACAGAAGACATGACCAAGAAGTAATAATATTACATACCTGGAAAATATGCATTAAAGTCTCTTCTGAGTAGTCAATCACCCCAAGCCAGCCCACCTTCCCATGTTTCCATAGGATTGAGTCCAGGATATTTTAAAGAAAAGATTATAGTTTTGGAGTCAAACCTATGGAAAAATCTTTAGATTATTATCATTCATATCATATCCTATGTTCATATCATTCATTCATATCTTATCATATCATATATGATAATGCCATATTATCATATGACATTAGGCATATTTTATCACTATTGTGAACCTCAGTTTCCTTACATTCAAATTGAACACAATATCATTTGAATTGGAGAATATTAGTTATTCACATGGTCCAAGCATTCCTTACCTTTATTAAAGTAATGAAAAATCTTTTCACTTTCACATCCATAGTCAAATTATTTTCTTACAACAACCTTGTGAGATCAATGCTATTATCTCCATTTTATTTAGCAAGAAACTCTGAACAGAATGTTTAAACTTTATTTGTAAGACATTTGGAAATTGCAGCATGATTGAAACTATAAAATCTGTTTTTGAAAGATAACTGTATTTGTCCAAGTAGTAGAAAATTATGATGTAAACTAGAGAACTGGAGGCAGTGAACAGATTGTAAAGATGTTTAAAATATTAAATTGGCCTCATGTGATGGTTGATTGGACATTAGCATGGTGAGAAGCATAAAGCAGGAGATTTTAACTGGTTCCCTTGGTTCTGGGAGATACTCTTCTCTGAAACCACGCACCCAAAGAGAGGAACACTATTAGTGGTTTATAACAAATTCATTTTAACAGGTTGACTGAGAAGTAATTGTGGCATGTCCAGATGAAGATGTTTGAAAGGCAATTGAATAAGATTTCAATCTCAAGAGAGACATCAGAAATGGAGTTATAGAAATGGAAGTTTTTCTTATTTAGTTGACATAGCTACTTCAGAATTCCATTTTATTTGCATGTGCCCCTGAACACTAATTTCCCCATATTTTAAATTAAATGAAAAACTAACATACATTTTATTGCCAACTAAATCCTGATAAGAATCCCATTACATAATGGGTGGGTAGGTCATTTGTAAACATTAAAGTGCTACTTGAATGAAAGAATTATTAGTCCCATTGTCCTTAGCAGCTGGTTGGAGATAACCTTCTGGGTGCCTGCTGAAGCCTCATGCTCCCTGAGACTCACTGGAGAGTTGCTGAAATTACTGATAAATGCTGGACATTCTTAAAAAATAATATTGTTTTGGGTTACCCTAGAATTTTTAACAGCCAAGTCAGGACAAAGTAGTAAAAAGGTTAAAGATCTCTAATGAATAAGTTGTATTGTTATCTGAACAAAAACAATCACTACGGGCACACCCAAGAAATTTCATTTTTAAACAGACTGTAGTTTTTTTTTTTTTTTCCTATGGTTTTTATTATTTATTCTGTTACAGTTGTCCATTTTTTTCCCTTTTGCCCCCCTTCATCCAGCCTACCCCTCTCGCTCACAATCAATCCCCTCTCCATTGCCCATGTCCATGGGTCATTCATACCTGTTCTTTCCCCTTCTTTCCACTATTCCCTTCCTCCTCTCCTCCTCTCCTCCTACAGCTATCATTCTTCCATGTTTCCATGTCTCTAGTTCTATTTTTCTCATTAGTTTATTCTCTTCATTAAGATCTCAATTATAAGTAAGGTCATATGGTATTTGTCTTTCAACAACTGGCTTATTTCAATTAGCATAATATTCTCCAGTCCCATCCATGCTGTTGCAAAAGGGAGGACTTCTTTCTTTCTGCTGCATAGTATTCCACTTTGTAAATGTACCAGAGGTTTTTTTTTAATCCACTCATATACTGATGGGCACTTGGACTGTTTCCAACAATTTACTATTATAAATAGTGTTGCTATGAATGTAGAGGTGCATAAGTTCTTTTGAACTGGTGTCTCAGGATTCTTAGGGTATATTCCTAGCAGTGGAATTGCTGGGTCATAGACAGTTCCATTTTTTTAATTTTTGAGGAAATTTCATACTGTTTTCCATGGTGGCTGCACCAGTCTGCATTCCCACCAACTGAACACTAGGTTTCCCTTTTCTCCACATCCTTGCCAGCCCTTGTTGTCTGTTGATTTTTTTATGATGACCATTCTGACAGGTGTGAGGTGATATCTCATTGTGGTTTTTGTTTGCATCTCTCTGATAGTTAGTGATGTTGAACATTTTTTCATATGTCCATGGGTCATCTGTATGCCCTTTTGGAGAAGTGTCTATTCAGCTCCTTTGTCCATTTTTATATTGGCTTGTTTGTCTTCCTAGTGTTGAGTGGTATGTGTTCTTTATATATTTTGGAGATTAATCCTTGTCTGATATATCATTAGCTAAAATGTTCTCCCATACAGTCAGTTCCCTTTTCATTTTGA
The DNA here is from genome assembly GCA_028533065.1 of Trachops cirrhosus. Taxonomy (NCBI): domain Eukaryota; kingdom Metazoa; phylum Chordata; class Mammalia; order Chiroptera; family Phyllostomidae; genus Trachops; species Trachops cirrhosus. The sequence continues at coordinate 46,210,124 of CM052543.1, read as the reverse complement.
TAATGTTTCCTTTAGCTGTGCAAAGTTTTTTTTAATTTGATGTAGTCCCATTTGTTTATTTTTTTTCCTTTATTTCCCTTGTTCTAGGAGGTATATCAGCAAAAATATTGCTATGTGGGATGTCTGAAATTTTACTGTCTATGTTTTCTGCTAGAACTTTTATGGTATCATGACTTATATTTAAGTCCTTTGTCCATTTTGAATTTATTCTGGTGTATGGTGTAAGTTGGTGGTATAGTTTCATTTTTTTGCATATGCCAGTCCAGCTCTCCCAACACCATTTATTAAAGGGACTGTTGTTATTCTATTGTGTGCTTGTGTCCCCTTTGTGAATATCAGTTGACCATAGAGGCATGGGTTTATTTCTGGGATCTCTCTTCTGTTCCATTGATCTATCTATGTGTTTGTTCTTATGCCAGAACCACATTGTCTTGATTACAGTGGCCTTGTAGTATAGTTTAATACTAGGAATTGTGACCATCCAATTTTGTTCTTCTCAGAAATGTGGAGATATTTCAGGGTTTTTTTTTTTGGTTCCATATAAAGTTTTGGATTATTTGTTCTAGATCTGTGAAATATTTCATTGATATTGTAATAGGAATTGCATTGAATCTATAGATTGCTTTGGGTGGTAGGCATGTTTTAATTATGTTAATTCTTCCAATCCATGAACATGGTGTATGCTTCCATTTATTTGTATCTTCCTCAATTCCTTTCTTCAGTGTTCTATAGTTTTCTGAGTACAAGTCTTTTACATTCTTGGTTAATTTTTTTCCTATGTACTTTATTATTCTTGTTTCTATAGTAAATGGGATTATTTTTCCTAGTTTCTCTTTCTGATAAGTCATTGTTGGTGTACAAGAATGCTATCCATTTCAGTAGATTGACTTTGTATCCTGCTACTTTGTCAAATTCACTTATTAGGTTAAGTAGTGTTTTGGTAGAGACTATAGAGTATTCTATGTATATTATCAAGTCCTCTGGGAATAATGACAGTTTTACTTCTTCCTTTCCAATTCAGATGCCTTTTATTTATTTTTCTTGTCTAATCACTGTGGCTAGAACTTCCAGTACTATGTTGAATAACAGTGGTGAAAGCAGGTACACTTGTCTTGTTCCTGTTTTTAAGGGAAACACTTTTAGTTTTTGCCCGTTAAGTATGATGTTGACAGTAGGTTTCTCATATATGGCTTTTAGTAGGTTGACATATGTTTCCACTATTCCCACTTCACTGAATGTTTTTATTATAAATGGGTGCTGGATTTTATCAAATGATTTTTCAGCATCTATTGATATGATCATGTGATTTTTGTCTTTCAATTTGTTTATGTGACCTATTGCATTTATTAATTTGCAAATATTATACTGTCCTTGCATCGCTGGGATAAATCCCAATAGATTGTGGTATATGATCCGTTTAATGAATTGCTGAATCTGGATTGACAATATTTTGTTGAGGATTTTGGCATCTATGTTCATCAGAGATATTGGCCTGTAATTTTCTTTCTTTGTTGTGTCTTTAACTGGCTTTGGAATTAGGATAATACATGCCTTGTAAAAGGAGTTTGGGAGTCTTCCCTCTTCTTGATTTTTTTTGGAATAGTTTGAGAAGAATAGGTGTTAATTCTTTGAATGTTTTGTAAAAATTGCCTATGTAGCCATCTGGTCCAGGGCTCTGTGTGTTAAGAGTTTTATGATTACTGTTTCCATTTCACTAGTTGTTATCAGTCTGTTCAAGCTTTCTGCTTCTTGTTTCAGTTTTGGGAGATTGTATGTTTTCAGAAATTTGTCCATTTTGCCTAGGTTGTCTATTTTCTTGGCATATAGTTGTTTATAGTAATTTCTTACAATCCTTTGCATTTCTGTGGTATCGATTGTTATTTCTCCTCTTTTGTTTCTGATTCTATTTATTTGGGTCCTCTCTCTTTTATTCTTGATGAGTTTAGGTAAAGGTTTATCAATTTTGTTTATCTTCTCAAAGAACCAGCTCCTGGATTCATTGATTCTTTCAATGATTTTTTTGTTTCTATGTCATTTAATTCTGCTCTGATCTTGATTATTTCCTTTTACTTGCTCTGAACTTTGTTGTTGTTTGTCTAGTTCTTGAAGATGTAGGGTTAGGTTGTTTATGTGAGATTTATCTGTGTTTTTAAGGTAGGCCTGCATTGCTATGAACTTCCCTCTCAGGCCTGCCTTTTCTGTGTCCCATAGGTTTTGAGTTGTTGTGTGTTCATTTTCATTTGTTTCTAGATACATTTTTTTTTCTCTCTTGACCTCATTGTTGATCCATCCATTATTTAATAATATGTTATTCAGTCTCCATGTATTTGAATGTTTTTGAGTTTTATCCTTGAGTTTGGTGTCTAGTTTCAAGCCATTGTGATCTGTGAAGATGCTTGATTTGACTTCAATGTTCTTGAATTTGTGTGTTTGAAAAGAATGTATACTTTGCTTCTTTAGGGTGAAATATTCTGTAAATATCAATTAAGTCCATTTGATCTTGAGTGTTGTTCAATGCCAAAATATCCTTGTTGATTCTTTGTTTGGAAGATTTACACATTGTTGACAGTGTAATGTTAAATTTCCCTATAATGACTGTATTGCTGTTGATTTTCTTAAAGTCCTCCAAGATTTTCCTTATGTACTTAGGTACTCCTATGGTGCATATATGTTTATAAGGTTATATCCTGTTATTGGACAACTCCCTTAATGTTATGTAGTGACCTTCTTTGTCTCTTGTTATGGCCTTTGTTTTGAAGTCTATTTTATCTGATAAGCATTGCTACCCCAGCTCTTTTTTTAATGTCCATTTGCTTGAAATATTTTTTCCATCCCTTCACTTTCAGCCTGTGTAGGTCTTCTATTCTGAGGTAGGCCTCTTGTAGACAGCATATATGTAGGTCATGTTTTCTTATCTATTCAGCTACTCTATGCCATCTGATTAGAGCATTTATTCCATTTACATTTAAGGTTACTATTGATAGGTACTTGTTCATTGCCATTTTTTCCCCCTTGAACCTGTGCTCCTCTCTCTCCCTCTCTATTTCTTCCTCTTCTTAATGGAGTCCTTTTAGCATCTCTTGCATTGCTGGCTTGGTGGAGGTGTATTCTTTTAGTACTTTTATTTTTGTTTGGGAAGCTCTTTATTTTGCCTTCTATTTTAAATGAGAGCCTTGCTGGATATAGTATTCCAGATTGTAGGTCCTTGCTTTTCATTACTTAGAGTATTTTGTGCCAAACCCTTCTGGTTTGTAGTTGAGAAATCAGCTGATAGCCTACTGAGAGCTCCCTTTATGTTACTATCTATTTCTCCCTTTCTGCCTTTAAGATTCTCTCTTTCTCTTTAAATTTTGCCATTTTAATTATAATGTGTCTTTCATTTGGGCCATATTTCTTTGTCTCCTCATTTTGGCAGCCTCTCTGTGTTTGTTTCTATGTATTAGGTAGAGCTGCTCTGACTCTCTGTCTAGTATTGTGGCCTAATATAAAAAAGTACGCCTGTAAGTTGGATGGGGCAGAGCTTTAAGTATTCACCTGAGTGGGGCAAACTGTGTGAACAAGGCTGATGGAGACTCACGTATAGTGTTGCCACTCTGTGGCTCTGTGTGAGGGAGGGCTCAGTAAGAGACAATGCCCACTGCCTGGCTTCTGGAGTTTTGTCTGGGAGGGAGCTCTCTTCTGGCACTCACACTGATGCCAGACACTTCAGTTTCTCCCTTTATGCCACTTGTGTCCATCAAGCCATTGTCCCAGTGCTGAAGCCCAGATGTAGTAAGTCTGCCTAAGTCCTAAATCAATTGCAGACCCTTTAAGAGGAGATACCTGAGAATCCTGCAGTTTATTCTGTCTCCCTAACCTCCACTGTTTTTTAAGCCAGAAGTTGTGGGGACTTATCTTCCTGGCACTGAAACCCTGTGGTTTGGGGGGCCTGGTGTGGGTTTGGGATGCCTCATTCCCAATATATCCCTCTCAATTTTTATATACCACACATGGGTGTCAGACTGCACATTCCACCTTTCTGTGCCTCAGTGTCTCTGTGTCTCTGTCCCTCCTACCCATCTACATGAATATGACTTCTTTAATTCCTTGGTTGTCAGATTTCCACACTGCTTGATTTTCCGACAATTATGGGTGATCATTGTTTCATAGTTTAGTTGTAATTTTTGCTTTGGTTGTACAAGGAGGTGAGCCATGTTTACCTAGAGCTCCATCTTGACCAGAAGACACACTACAGTTTCATGTTCGTATGATACCAGATCTGATATTGGCCTTCCATCCATCAATAACAAGGCTACTGATTGAACAGAAAATAGTTTCTTTTTTTGGAAATCTTTATTGTATAATATACTCCTAGGTAACTAAGAGAATTGATTTGCTCTTCATATAATTTCAAAAGGAAGAAGTGACTAAATACACATCTGTCTTACTCTGTCTGTAATTATCAGCTGCTCTTTCAGAATATCATACCCATAGGTCTACAACCTCACTAGGACCTGCATATACAGATTCTATGTTCACATACGGGCTCTGTTTGCACAAACTTGGACTATAATCCATTCATATATGTACAGAGTCAAAGGGCTTGGAAAGTCAATCCCTTCTCTGAATTTAATTCAGTTCTATCTACATGCATTAATTCTGTGTGTATGTGTGTGTGTGTGTGCCAGAACCTAAACTACTAAAAAAGCTAATGCGGTAAAAATCTCTACTAACAGGGATGATTGATAGGCAGAAATAGAAAAGCAAAATGGATGCTTGGAGACCAGTGGTCATGCAGATGCTCTAGTTGGATAGTCCTGGGAAATAATTAGATAGGTATGTAGGGAGAAGCCTGGAGAGTTTTGAGAATGTGGTAAAGGCCTAGATCTAAATGCTGAGTACACTCTTATTAGCTACATGGTCTTGATTTCAGTTATTTATTATTTGTAATCTCTAGCTTCCTAATTTATAAGATGTCTATTATCACCATTACCATCACTGTTTTCATACAGTTATTGTCATGATTGTCATTATCACAAGATTTTACAAATTCAGTGAGAGAATTTAGGTCCAATATAAGCTGGATTCTTACAACACAGAAGGCAGGCTAGCTGCCTCATCTCAAGGCTAGCATAAGAGATTTTATCCGTAACATGCTTGCCCGTCTGTGGGCATGCTCTGAAAGAATGCTTCCCAAGTTGTTTGTCAAGAGGAAAAGGGAAGTATTCAGAAGTAGGGGCAAGCCATGAAACACATCTATCTCCACAATTGTTTTTTTACTGTTCCACATGTTGATGAAAGTTCTATATAAAAAATTACCTAATCAGGCCCATTAAGACTATAGTTCAGAGTAGCAAAACATGGCACCAACCTTGGACATTGTCCTAGAGTTCTGGGTGATGTTTAGTACAGGAAGATGTATTTCAGTATTTTTATTGCTATTTCCCTTGTTAGAAAAAAATAAAACAAATGTTTTTTTTTTTAAGAAACAACTCATAAAACATATTTGGGTTATCTTGTGCAAGACCCGTTGGTCGGATTGAAAGCTGCTCCTTGCTTCAGGCACCTTTCATGGCAAGCTGTCTCTCTGGATCTGTCAGTAAGTGTCACTGAAGCTGTTTTCATCTGAAGTAGGGACATATCTGAGTTCCGCCTGCCATGGGTTGAAATCACCTTTATTATCTGAGCTGTCCATCTGGCGAGTGTGTTGTATATTTGTGTGTGTGTTTTCCTTTCCATCTCCCCCAGTCCATTTCCAATACTGAAGGTGCTGTAGGAACTGATAATGGAATGACCTTGAGGCCAAAAACATGCGGAGTGAGTAACGTTCAATAAAATGGACTATGACAGGTATTTCATAAAAGAGGTTTGTGAACAGATGACTTTTTACAAAGAAAATAAACTAACATTGCTTTGTTGTTCAGGTGCCAAAGTGATTTGCTTTTCTCTGCTCTAGCAAATTCTGATTGACTTTTTTCTCCTGTGAAAAATGAGGAAAAGGAGAGAAAAAGATTGCTCTATGTGATCCATTCAGTAAGAGGGCAGACCATTAATAGCTTTTTTTTCCTTCATGTTGCTACTTCTATTAATGCTAATGGAAGAGAATTTTCAATTTGCTTAAACTTCAGGAATAAGAGCCCCATCATAATAAGTTAGTATTTATTAAGCACTTACTACATGCCAGTCATATTACCACTTAATTCACAGGTGTTAACTAATTCACATACTAACTATGAAAAGAAACTAAGGGAGTTTAAGCAATTTACCCAACATTTAGGAATAAAACTGAACATCAAATTCAAATATCTCTGATACCAAAAATCTGTGCTTTTAAATGTTGCTTCTGTTCTGAATTCCTCACTGTTCCTTACTGGAGGTACTGTGCCAGGTACTGGTGAAGAATTAAAAATAGAACAAGAAAAAGATCCAGAAAATAAACTCTTATGGGAAACTGCAACACATGTGCAGGCATCAGAATGGTACAACGTGGAGGTGGCAGAGTGGGGACCAGAGAGAGTTGGGGGACATTTACCTATATAAAGAGACATATCGATCTGTAGAGTAAACCAACTGATGCCATACAGGAATGCAGACTCAAAGTGTCTGTATTTCCTGATATTTTCAAGAGAAGCTAAAATTCCAGATTTTTTTCAAGAGAAGCTAAAAATCCAGATTTTTATGGCATACAAGTTGAGATGTAATAACTTCTATTTACATCTATCATCTATCTATCTATCTATCTATCTATCATCTGTCTGTCTATCTATTGTCCAACTAACTATTTACCTTCCTTAAAGGACTATATAGATCAAACCAAATACACCTTTGAGATATTAAGTTATCGGTCCTCTAATAAATATGTGTGGAAAAGAAACAATTATACACTTGACATTAGAAGGCGTAGGTTTGATTCCCACACTACCACTTATTAACAATAGGGAACTGGACAAATTCAGTATCTCTCAGAGCCAGTTTTCTTACTTGTAGAATGTAGAGAGAGTATTACTAAACCAGTTAAGTTTACGTAAAAAATTAAGTGAGGTAAAATTTGTAAAGCTGATAATTTAAGTTTAGTACACAGTTGACAGTATTTTTACTTTCTGTTTTGCCATCCAACCTGTAATATGATTAATCCATAAAAGCAAGGTATTATTTGGTGGGGAGTATCTAGAATGGCTTACAGAGAATGGTGGCATTTGAGATGGACTGCAGAGGAGTAGTATTCTTTGAACAGGTGATGCTGAGGGGAAAGTTCATCAATAGCAAAATTACTATGAATAAAATCCAAGTGCTAGGATTATTTAGGGAGTATAGAATTCTTGTTTGAATAATGTATAGTTTTATGTAAGTTCTTGGCTGAAGATTCAACTCGGAGCATATACAGTGGTCATATTATAGAAGACCCTAAATGTCACGGTATGGAATATAATAATAATTTAGAATACAAAAGAGACTCATTGCTTTATTGTTATTATCATATTGTTATTATTGTTACTATTGTTGTTGTTACTAAGTGACATGATCAAATTAACTTGAGAAAGATTAATCTTACTGCACCATCTCTTGCTGCATGTTAGGGAGAGACAAGGAGTGGGAAGAACAGTCAAGAGATGACTCAGTTCAGGATACGCTCGGTGAGCTACAGTTAGTGGGAATGAACAAGAAACTCTAGACAAAAGCAACCCTGTGAGGTTAGTGAGAGTGACTTAAAGTACCCAACTCTCCTGTTGGTTGGAATTGCTGATCAGAGAGAGGGGACAAGAAACAGAGAAGAATCAAATGGGACTTTAGACCTTTGAGGACCTAGTAGTGAAGGAACTCTGAGATCCAGGTGGTTTCCAATTGTCATGTGGCCCCTTGCTCCTTCTGTGACCTAGGGTAAGTTACTCCACACTTTGGGTGCCAGATGTTCTCTGTGTCAAATGAGAATAAAAATACCTACTCCAGTGCTGTTTTCAGAATTAGATGAGATAAAATGAGACAAAATATTTCACTAGGATAGCCCTGACATACAAATAGTCTTAATAAATATAAATTCCCTGTATCTCCCTTTAAACCCGACAGGGAGATCCTTGGAAGAGCATATAGTTTTCTATTTTCCCCCTTTGTCTCCACAGGAAGTGCTTGACCCTTACATCACCCAGTTATACTCCTCTTGCTCATTTTCAGATCAACAGAGGGTAGCAGGGAGCTGAGGCTGAATTTAACTCATCCATCCCCTCAAAGAATTTCACAAGGAAGAGCCTTGGTTTTTGAGATGAGTAAGTTCAGTGTTCCATTAAAAACATCCAGATCTGTGCATGTACATTTTAAATAATAAATTGATTTTTTAAAATGGTTTTCTGTTTCCTGGTGGCTTTGGACATTGCTTCAGAGAAGTATCTAGAGTTCAAGAATCCAGGAACCTCAAAGGAAAATTAGACACCAGAGGATTCCTGCAATGTGTGCACTACCCAAACAGGAAATGAGCCGTGTCTAAAAGTTTGTCTTACAAGGTCCTGTACTCCGGGCAGAGGGATCCTGATTCTAAATTGCTTTTTGCTCAGAACTGATGTAAGTGTTTTCTTATAAAATCTGCTAGGAATTATTTTATGTTAAGATTACCTAAGGTGTATCCAAAGGCCTGGTAGTAATGTCACCCTGTGACTAGATGCATTTCACAGCAAATTCAGCATGTGGACATGCACACATGAAAAGAAAAAACAACCACTGCCAAACACTCTGTGATTTGTGTCTTCACTGTCTCTTCACAAAAGAATTGGTAAATTCCATAGCCTATAGCATCTAAGGAAAATGTCACTGTCTTGCTCCAGCTTGGAAGCCCTTCTTTTGTTTCATCGATTCTAAAAAGTCTGTATATTTTCTATTGCACATTGGCTTTCATTGGACTTTCTTTACCAATGTTGATAAACTAGTTGCAAAAAAAATCTCAATATCTCTATCTACAAATGCAGATATTTCAGACTTGAAATACAAAATCCTTGGTGACTGAATTTCGGTAGTGCTACCTGCTGCTATGGCTTACTTGTGTTTGTGTTTGGGTAGGGTTGGGTCTCAAGGAGGACCCTCTTCTGCTATGTGCTCCACAAATACGCCTGCTGTAATAGATTTGTATATTTGCAGTAATGTGGCTGATGGGAGGGATATTGACATGAAAAAGATGAGTTTGATGCTTAGTGCTACTAGAAAAGGCTTTCCCATTGTGAATAAATGAATGGCTCTCAGATTAGTTCCTAGATCACTTAATTAGATATTCTCCTCAAATACCCACTCACAGATCTATTTCATGCCCACTTAGGCATGGGTTTTGCTATGATTCTGCTATGATAGACTTCAAAACCCCTTCTGACTTACAAAAGGCAGGCAAACACAAAGTAATCTTGTGGTGCATTTGCAGTTGCTGAATATCTGCCCCAAGTTCTGGCACATGGCTTCTGTCTCTCATCCATTCTCCTGCTTGCCAGTGAGACCAGATATGAAAGAAGTCCCAGGATAAGGCTCACATCTGATCAACCTCTTCTCTTGGGGGATCACTCTTCACATCTGTTGCTCTGGACCGAGTCATTGGCAGTAACCAACGGATGGAAAATCCACTTGTCTGCCTTGGCAGCCAAGAGGACAGGGAGAAAGCAGCCTTCCAACCAGAGCATGAAACCAACTGGCAGGAGGGTCCGCTTCTCCTTTTCAGGATAAAGTTATCCCTGGCAGGGGAACTATACTCAGGGTACTGCTAAAGTTAATAACATTTCTTCCCCCAAATATTCTTGAACTTTTGAACAGTGTTACAGAAGAGGCTACTTAGATAAAATTTCTCAAACTACTTGTGATTATATTATATACAATAAAAAATTAAAAGATAATGTTATTAGACAATTACCATGGAGTAGCACTGTGCTGAGCACTTCAGAGAGAGTACCCTGTTTAACCCTCACAACAATGAGGGAGCTGTAATTATTGTACCCACATTTTAGATGAGAAAATAGTCCCAGAGAGGTAAAATGACTTGCCTGGGTGTTTACTTTTAGATGATGTATATACTTTTAAATCTTTCCAACATTGTAATAGATGCTTTAAATGCTGTGGAGTTCATCAGAAACACTATGCAGGGGTCAAGGCAGATGCTGATGTGCCCATCGGACTGATGAGGAAACAGGTAAAGAGGATGTGAGTGGCTTGCTCCAGATTCTACTGCTAGGAAATCTTGGAGCTGAATTCACACCAGGTCTTCCAATTTCAAGTAAACTTTTTGTCCAGTATAGCTGGTGAAACATTCACAGATTTTCTAAGATAAAGGGAAAGGACTAGTCTGGATATGTTAGAAGGGGCTGGAGTAAATTGGAGTCAGCCAGGTTTGCCTCTTTAAATCTGGCTTTTTTAATCTGAAAAACAAAAACAAAAACCAAACAAATAAATAAAATAGGGATGAAAATACTTAAATCCTGATGAGGATTGGCAGTGGTTGTCAATGTTCCTTTTTCTGGTATTATATACCAGAAACATACCAGTTTCTGGTATATAATAGGCACTCAAAAAGCCGGAGCTTCTTTGATGTTTAATTAAAGTGAAAGAGTGCTGAAGAAGCCAGAAGTAATATGAATGCACTATTGGTGATAGAGCTTTTATTTGTTCAGTTGCTCACCAATTAATGTGTGTAATAATAATTGGATTCTTACCATAGATCTGTGCAATGTAAGAGATTAAATTTACGTTTGCCAAAGAATCACGTAGGATTCTGATAATACCTCCCTCTCTCATGGCAAGAAAATTGCAAGATGGGTTCTCAGACAAACATGTTTTAACAAGTAGGGGCCATTACTCATTATAACATTCAAGATTAAGTTCAGAAAACAGATGTTGCTCTAGATATTTTAAGCAAGAATGGCCTTAATACAGGGAATCAAGGGCTTACAAATTCATTGCATAGGTTGAAGGAATGGAATAAAAGCTGGGTGTCCAGGAATAACTCCCAAACAATACAACTAACCCATAAGAAAACTGACACACTTGGAGAACCTCTGGAGTTATCCCATACCCCAAATTGCCACCACTGCTGTCCCCTTGCAGATACTGAAAGCATGGAGAAAGTAAAGCGGGGAATAAGAAATCAGGTCAAGGCACCTCTGCCACCACCACTGTTGTTGCTTCCCCCAGCCCCCCAGGAAGCTAGGTGTGGGATGCTGCTGCAGAGAAACTCCATGTTCCCATAGTGTGCCTGCACAGGCACAGCCAAAAAGAGAGGAAAAATGCCCTGTCTTGATTCTGCCTCAGATCTCAGGCAAATGCATGTGATACCACTTCTCCACCCAGGATGCAACAGACAAATAAGTTTAAGAAATATTGTTTTTGGCTTAACTTTTACAACTCTCCCAAGAGGAAAAAAAAACATGGAATGGAGGTTGAGTGAACATTGAGCACGCTCAATTAACTATAGGTGAATGGCCTTTTTGTACAGCAGAGCCTGACTTATGGTGTTCACATGAAGGAGTCACTGCATGGACTTGGGAAAGTGATGTCACATAATTAACCTTCAAGTTACCTGTTTCTAATAAAGAATTAAAATCTGAAGTTGTTATTGTGAAGGTGATATAGGATTATGTATAAATTGCTTAAACAGAGCTTAAAATATATATTATCGGTAAATGATAGCTCTGTACAAAATACAAAGTATATATAGAACTTATCACAGTGTACAATAAGTGCTCAGTAAAAATGTGTGTTGTAAGTGTGAACTGCATTATTTTGGGAAAAATTATGTTCCAGCATGTATTCCAAAAAACATTATGTCCCAGGATTTGTTCCAAATGCTTTACTTACCTTATTTTACTTAATATTCTCTGAGTTAAGTCCTATTATAATTTGTTTTAAGGAAGAAAACTGACCTTATGTGAAGGTACAGGAGTCTAAGTCATTTTCTAAATGTAGAAAAAATTCCATAGCACTTTTGGGTGAGTAACATCGTAAGTGAGCATATGATTGTAAATATAGAACTTTCAGATCTAATCCTGGTTGCTGCTACCACATCCATAAACTGCCATGAGAGAAGATACCCTCCCTTTGTTAAAAGGAGTTGTTCGGGGCATGGGATTCAAACACGCCCAGTTGAGGGCTCACTTCAAGCCCTATCAAATAATTGAAAGAACCTGGAGAAAGTGGGCAATTATCAGATGTCCCATAGATCAGGATGACAACACTTTCTGACATATTTATTGAAGGTAACTTTCAGCAGTCAACCCATCTACCTATACATTGTTGAATTTGTAAGTTGGGACATTAATGAAGCCATTTCTATGCTCATTGACTAAATCCTGGAACTTTGATGGGCCAGGATCAATGGGAAAGACTGCATCTATATGCTCACTGTGGAGATTGGCATAGCTGACCTCTAATACATTATTTTAATACAGGACTATGAAACTAAATTTATAAATCCAACCTCAGACCCCATGACGCCATTCCAGATACCCAGCTAATACATTACCAAACTATGACTTTGTCCAATGTAGTGAAATGTTCTGCTCTGTCAAGTCAACATGGACTTAAAAATAATATAGAGAGAACAATAACTTTTGTTTATGTAGAATAAAGTTCCATTCCCACCTTAGTCACTTCTTATCTCTGGGATCTAACATTGCAAATCCTCAGTGTCCTAGGCAAAATGGGGATACCTATCTCCTAGGTTATTGTGAGTATGAGAGTCTTCAATGTTTATAAAATGGATAATAAGGTAGTGGGCATGTAGTTAATAATAATGTTGCTGTTGTTCTTTTTATCAATAAAATGCTGCAGTAAATTTCTTTTTGTGCTTCACTTAAGACTATATTTATTCAATATTTAGTTAGATTTCTAGGTAAATGTCAGAAAACTTTGCTTCCAAGAAAGTCAGAGTACATTTTTGTGTGATAATATTTAGCCTGCAATGATGGAGAAAGGTTGCTCAAATCAATGAGCACATACTATCCCGAATATAGGAGGTGAAACAGAGATCCATTTGCATTCTCCAGAAGCAGCCTTCATCTGGAAACAGTTGGCTATTTCATAGTGGCAAATGACCTATTTCAGTGATGTTTTAGAGTAGGATGGGTGGTCCTATTTGGGATAAATCACCTCCTTAATGAAGTCCTTCACCTCTACACCAGCCAAATCAGAATTAATGTGTTCTTTCAGCTCTCTAAAAGATGCAAACATATGTACAGAGGGAATGTGTTGTAGTGAATAAGGTAGGATTTGGAATCAGACGACTTTGAGTCTACGGTGGGCTTGGGAGTAAATTTGAAAAGTTCCTGAAAGCCTTTGAGCCCATTTCTTTACCTACGAAATGGTGATAAAATAAAACCTGGTTTATAGATTTTTCTGTGAGAAGTAAAAATAAACCAAGATCTCCCAAAATGATGTGGGTGGTTGAAAGTACAGCCTCTGAAGTCAAATTGCTAGTGTTTGACTCTCGGCTTCACCACCAACCAACTGACTGACCTTGAGCAAGCTACCTAACCCCTCTGTAGGCAGCTTTCCATTGTGAAAAAAAGTAAAGAGAGTGGTAAGTTTTATGACCCATGTGATATTAAGAGGACTGTTAAGGGGATTAAATGAGGTAATGCACATTAGGCATTTACAGCACTTACACAGTAGTGGGGAGAAAATATGAAGTACTGCTATAGTCATTTTGATAAATCATTTTTACTCTGACCCTTCTCGCATTTTGCTAAGTAATGATTCACCTCCATGCCTGTCATCCTAGCTAAGACTCAAGTTCCTTGAGGATGGACATGATGTCATATTCATCTTTGTCATGCCAGTAGTTGGCATGTCTTGCAGAAAATAGGGGTTTGTAAATACTTGATAAATAAATAAATAATTTTGGGATCATTTTAGACAGAATTTGGGGCAAGTGACCCACACCTTTCAATGCGCTTTGACCTTTGTTGTTGATTCTCTGTGGTACATCAGCCTCTGTGACACATGCTAGAAGAAAACAGAAAGAATGAGTGCAACTATGTACTTGCCTTGAAAATGCCCATAGTCTAGTTGGACACTAGCAAAGAAACAGATCTTTAAAATGTGAGAAAGCTCAATGCTATCTCAAGGTACTTTTTGTATTTTCAGTGGCCATTTAGGAGCTCATATACATGGCCTCAAGCAACATATGTATCTCTTCATCTATATAAAAGTAAGCCAGGCAGGCAGTAAAAAGGCATGGCTTCTCATCTTTATCAGCCTTATATTTGCTGTATAATTTTTGGTACAAAAACTAATCAGCCTTCCTTGGATTAAATTATCTATCTATGAAACGATCTGTGACTTTATGTCTTAAGTCTTTGTGAAGGTCATTTATTTCAAATGCATTCACTTAGAAATCTAATAATAGTTTTCCAATGTGCTTTGCTATGATGCATATTCAAGAAATAAATATTAGGTTCTATCTTGGCATTCTTTACTTAAAGCCCTCTAATTGCTTTCTGTATACTCAGAATAAAATTCAAATTCATATTGTGGCCTACAAATTGCTGCATAATTAACCCTAACTTCTACCATTCTCCCTCTCTTTTCAGTTTTCTCTAGTTATGCCAGCCTGCTCGTTGTTCCCTCAAACCTCAAAAGTTCTGAGTAATAAATACCCTCTGCCTGGATGACTCTATCCTCAGATACCCACATGGTAAATTGTCGCCTTTTTTGAGGCCTTTGCTAAAATGAAACCACCTTAAAATTTTCTTTCTGAACACTTCATCTAAAATTCCTCACCAATTTACCCTTTTACACAGCTTTCTTTTTATTTATGAATCCTTTCTGTTCTGAATTTATTCATTCATGTGCCTTGCTTTGGTTCAGTGATTGAAATGCTGGGAGAGGGGTGGATAAGGAGTGCTATGGAGGCTGTAAGGAAGCTACATAATCTGGCTGAAGGTTTGAGGAAGGCTTTCTGGAGAGTGATTGCTAAACTGACACTTTATGATTAGGTAGAAATGACCTTAGCGAAGGGAGATGAGAACTCTATCCCAGGCTGAACGAAGACCAAGAAGGGAAGCATCAGCACTTCTGAAGAACTGAAGGACATGCATTGTGGCTAGAATGCTGTGTTTTCAGGGGGAAAGAAGCGAGGCAAAGGAAGAGGTTTTACATGGTTTGAGATGCAGACCAGGGGCAGACCAAGGACCATATTAGCAAGTTTGACATTATTGCAGGGGGAGTAGAGATCATTGAGAAGTTTTAAGATGAATTACTCAGTAAGATTTTCTTCATTTTTTTAAAATACCCCTTTAGTTATAGGATATTAAATGAAGAGGTAATGCTTAACCAATGTTGTCACACTACAGATAAGAAACAGCGAAGACCAAGATGAGGAACATAGTAGCGAAAGTGGAGAGAAGTAAATGTGTCCAAGAGAAGAAGGCAGATGGTGATGGCTTAGAAATTTGGCAATGGAGAGAAGGAGAGATCAAACGTGGAACCAAGATTTCTGGTTGGATCCATAGCCATCATTTACTGAGGTTCAAGACACAGGAAGATAGATGTGTTTCAGTAGAAAGATGATGAGTTCCGTTTTAAGACTCATGCAATAATTCCAAAAGGAGATGGATAAAATATCTCTAGTTTCTCCCTCTGATTATAAATTATTATATTGCTTTTTCATGTTGAAGATGTAGTCACATTTCGTCTAAAATAAACCTTTCCCTGTGCATAAATTTGTATCATCAATGCATTAAGTATTTGCTAATTTCTTTATTTGTAGGCATTTCAAGTGACTATTTAAGCTGCCTTAGAATTTAAAATTATATCATTAAAATAGATTCACATATATTATACTAACAGAACAGTTAACCTTGCTAGGCTTCAGGGATCTAATAAAAATAAAATATCACAGAGCCGAATATGTTTGGGGCTAGAAGAAATAAATGAAGGATGCAGTCTAGCAATTAGTTAAGATAGTAGGAAATATACACAAAAACTTCCATGCATTGAAATAGCCTCAATATCACACAAGTAATTTAAGAAGCTATCATTATTTCATATATTCTGCTCTCCTTTCTTAGTGAATGAACTCATCCTCTCCATGATCTCCATCATCGTTATAACTAACAATTACTGTGCAAATATACCAGGTATAATGCATTATTTCTGTATGTCCTCATAATAGTCTTATGAATGGGCACTATGTCATATCTATGTTACAGAGGAGAAATCTGAGACTTGAAAAGTTTAAGTATATCATATAGATCAAAAGGAAATATGTGGTGGCACCAGGTCTGTCTGTATGATTTTTATATAAAAATCATTATAGCACATGTAAATGATGTTACAAAGAAGCTATTATAACCCATAATCTATAGCACCTCAATGATTGCCTACTCTTTTCCATATATGCTTAATTTCACCTGCGAGGCAGGTATGTACATATTGAGGAGGGGACAGCATCTACCTTAGAAGGTTGCTGTTCATTTAAATAGATTTTCTACATATAAAGGCTTAGAGCATTGCCCAGCATAGTAAGCACCATGGGTGTGCTAGTTATGTGTATAATTATCATTATTCCAAATATTCATATCAACGGTGAGAGACAAAGTAACTTGCTTAGGATCACACAATCAATGACAGTGGTTGAGCCAGGTTTCAATCCTAAACCTAAATAACCATAAAGGTTCAGGAGTGTCCAACCTGCAGCCCATGGACCACGTGTAGCCCAGGATGGCTGTGAATGTGGCCCGATACGAAATTGTAAATTTATTTAAAACATTCTGAGATTTTTTTGTGATTACATGTCACAATGTATTTAATGTGTGGCCCAAGACAAATCTTCTTCCAGTTTGGCACAGAGACACCAAAAGTTTGGACACCCCTGGTTAAATCATCTTCACACAGAGCTTTATCTTAAAGAATTGGCATCCTGTGTAATAAATGGCTTATGTTTGTCAGTACTAACTAAATGACAAAATCCAAGTTTTATCATTGTTCTTTGCTTCTTTGTTTGATGATAAGCACATTGTGGAGGTATAAAATTGTGTTAAATACACTTAAATATGTATTCATGTCACTATGTACTCAATAGTATGTAAATCACTGAGTGATTTAAACACACACACAGACACACACTGTCACACTTAGAAAAATGTCTACTTATGAATCAGAAGTGCAATTTACAGTGAGAGTTCCCTAAGCTGTGAGCTTTATGGGAAAGGGCATGCATCTGTCTCATACATAATTGGAATTCACAACACAGTTCAGTTGTTATGCATCTGTTAAAGGCCTATATTTATTAGAGTGAATTAGAAATCATAGACATTCCATTTAGATAAAGGAATCCCTTAGTAATCTGCAACAGTGTTGGAGAAAACTGCTAGGGAAAAAATAATGAGGGCAAATCACAGGCAATGACAGATCTTTGCGCTCATGAAATGCTGAATATTGTTTAAGAATAATTTTATTACTTGGTTCTTTTATATAATCATTATTCTTAGTATTTACTATGTTCTAGGCAGTATTCTGTATAACAGAGATATAACAACATTCAAAGTCCCTTTATTAATGGAGTTTATGTTCTAGTGGTCACTAATGAGGCTTACTACTTTACTTGTTATCAACATGCTTAAAATTGGAATAATACAATTGACCATATGGAGATTTTGGGTAACAACTAAGAACAAGCATGTATAAAGCCTCCATATACACTTATAGAGTGCCATAGAAGTTAACAATAATTATAAAACAAGTGATCCTATTAGAAAATGGACAAAACACATGAGGAAACTTTTTACTGAAGAAGATATACAGATTGCAAATAAGCACATAAAAACATCTTAAAAATGACTAATGAGTCTTTGGGGAAATGCATTTTAAAACATGAGATATTGCTACACATTTATTAGAAAGTCTACACTAAAAAATAATGGCGACACCAAATGCCGCAGAGGATGTGGAGAAACTGGATCATGTACACATTGCTATTGAGAATGGTAAACACAGCCACTCTGAAAAGCAGTTGGACAATCATTAAAAAAAATTAAACATGAGTCTATCATATGAGCAAGAAATTGTGCTACTACCCATTTATCCCACAGAAATAAAAACTTGTATTAATACAAAAATCTATCTGTAAATGTTTATAACAGCTTTATTCCTGATAGCCAAAAATGAGAAACAACCTAGATGTCCTTCAATGGGCAAATGGTGAAACAGACTATGGTATATCCATACCTCAAAATACTACTGAGCAATTTAAAAAAGACAAACTACTGATACAACAACCTACATGGACATCTAGAGAATTATGCTGAGTGAAAAGAGCCAATTTCGAAAGGTTATATACCATATGATTTCATTCATATTAAAATGAAAAATGAAAGAAATGGAGAACAGATTAATATTAGTGCTTTCCAGTGGTTAAGAAAAGGCTGAAGATAGAAAAAATGTGTGTGGCAAGGAAGAGGCAATATGGGGGATCTTCAGTAGTGCAAGTGTTCTGTGTGTTCACTGTGTCAGTGATGGTGTCCTGGCTGTGGGGTTGAGTACAGCTTTATAAGATGCTAACGTTAGGGGAAATTGGGTGAAAGATACAAGGATCTCTCAGAACTATTTCTTACAACTAAATGTAAATCTACAAATAGGAAAAGATAAAAACAAGTTTAACTTAAGAAAAATTACCCACCTCAAAGCTATGATTATGAAGATTAAATTAATTACCCATGTAGTATTAGTACTTGGGTACATGGCTCTCAAAAACTGTTAACTATTTTTACTTTCACTTTTTAAAAATACACTAAAAATGGACAAATGAAAGAAAGTAACAGTGTCCAGGAATATTTCCTAGAAGTAATAATGATCTCAAAGGGGATTTTTGTCGGGTAGGGAGATTGTATTATAAGACAGGCTAAGTAAATGTTGTTCAGAGAACTAAATCATTTTATCCATTTTTGTTCCTCTGCATTCTACACCATGGCATCAGTGAAACTGTCATTTATTAGGCAGCTATTTTTTTATTAGACCAGATGTTACATAAGACACAGTCTTACTTTGGGAGAACTTATTTATTTATCAAGGTATGTGGGTGTGTTGGGTGGTATGTGTTCTTGGTACTTGGGCCACACTAGGGAATACAACAGACAGAAATTCCTGCCACGGTGGAAATTCCCATTTTAGTATCTGTGTTCATGTCTTAATAAGAGAAAGATATAGATAAAAATAAATTACAGTAGAATTTAGCAAGGAGTGAGAGATTAACTCTGATATTGGAAGCTGGCCTGGACAGCATTGGTTCCTGCAGGAGGTCGACAGGCTTTGACAAAAGTAAAGAACTTCACTCGGAAGCCCAGAGAGGGGGAAGACTTCTGTTGGGCAGAGCAAGCAGCATGTGTGAAGTCACAGTTACATGAGAGTCTACACAAAGAGCAGGTGATTAAAGACAAACAGCCAAGGGAGGTAGCAGAGAAAAGAGAGGGAACCAGCAGGAAAGAATTAGGGAGAGAGGTGAGGGGAAAAAAGTAATAAACTGAGTATCGGAGAGCTTTGAAGGTCAACTCAAAAGAAGACATTTTAAACTGACTGAGAAGGCAATGGAGAGCCAATGGAGCAAGTGTGGCAGGCATTAGACAGCCACTATCAAAACATTAGGGCATGATTTGTTCTTAATAAACCTGTGGTAATCTTGGGCAATTCCATGGTCCTTGGAATGGTCATACATTTTGTTGGTTGGTAATTTTCCATTAGCCCCCTAATTACTGATACACTCTAAGGGACATACATACTCGTAGATAGATAACCACCTGATTATGGGAGACGTGAGCCTATTTACAGTGTTTGTGAATGCCCTCTGCCTGTTTCCTCCCTGTTGCACTGGGGACTATTTTTTTTTTTTGTTCAAATCATAAGACGAGTATTAGAAAAAGCTGCTATTTGTAATAGGTTCACTTTAAAAACATGCCTTGTTTTTCCTTTTGAGTTATGTTTTGCATTCATCTCAGGCTGCAGTATCCGGTGCTTTTGTAGATGCCTTTCAGCAAAGTTTCTGAAATGTAGCCCTTTTCAAATTTTAATGTTTATCTATAAACTGCCACATTCATTTGCCTATTCATCATTCCACTGGCATCTCTTGAGAACCTACTAAGTGCTACATTTTGTTCTGTTCTCAGAATCCCCTGATAGAAGGTAGTCTTTATTTTCTAAAGATACACAGCCATGTGGAGAGACCAGGGGATGCAGTATGTGCCATAATAGATCTGGTGCAACGTGTGGGAACACAGGCCCAGGCACTGATCTTAGAACAAAGGCCCTGGGGGACTGCTTTGGAGGAAGCAAAATCTCAGAGTTTGTCATGTGTTAAGGCAGGCACCAGTCGCTGTGAGTGTTCTGGAATAAAAGCTATGCCCAAGAGACCTTGATCCTTCAGAAATTCACAAGAAGGATCCAGCAAATGAGGTTGACTTTGGTGTCACAGGAGATGTGATACACGAGGGCTCAAAAGGGAGGTAAGGATGAGATGCTGAAGAAAATTATGTTCCACCCTTATAAATTTGGACCTTACCCAAAAGGAAATGAGGACTGGCTGAACCATTCTGGCAGGGATATATAACATAGAGAGCTGGGCATTAGGGTAATCACTCTGACTTCCCCACCTTTTCCCTGACAAGCCTATATTCTTCTGTCAACACCTCTCATCAGCTTCCAAAGCTGGATCTCCCACAGGGTAAGGTCTCAGTCTCTTTGCATTCTGGTGCCAGGTACTTTTCCACTGAACCTCAGCTTCCTTCCCAGTGAGAGTCTTCTGAACACCTTACTGATCATAGAAACTGGGAGATGCTGAGCTGCTGATTGATTGGATTTCATTCCACCGAAATACATGTAATTTCATGCCTCCAAGTGAAAGGCATTTTCTGAGAATTCTCCAATCTCTCTCAATTACTTAACTTTATCTATTTATCCCCAGCTTTATTGGACTCTAAGTAACCCAGTTTGGGAGAAAATATTTGGCATGTGAAGCTCTGGTCATCAGGATTCAGCAATTACTTTGATTAGCTCCCTCACACTGTTAGATGCTGATCCAAAGGGGTGGGGGGTGGAGATTAAAGCTGGGTCATGTTATAAGACCAAAAAGCACTGCAGATGCCAATACACCCTTCTACAAGGAAAGAAGGGGATGGTTTTTCTTCACAATAAAGAAAATACACTTTAAAAGTAAGGTGTCAGGATGACTGCAATAATTTGATAGATAAGATAGATAAATGATAGAAAAAATAACTTTTTGGGTAAAGATATATGCCTTAACATTTTTAAAGTAATTAAAACAGAATAAAACATAATTTAAGGAAAATACTTTCTCATATCACATCATTGCTAATATTTTCAGGCATATACTTTAAGATATCTGTATATAAATTTACATTAACAATTTTACATAAATTAGACCACATTTGTATGTTTTTTAAATAAGTTTTATTATTTGAGAATATATTTGGACTTACAGAAAAGTTTCAAAGATAGTACAGAGCTCCTATTTACCCCACATCTCCTTTTCCTTATTATTAAAATTGGATTTTAATATGGTGCATTTGTCACAATTAATGAACCAGTATTGACTGATAGATTACTATGAACTAAGGTCCATACTTTATTCAGATTGATTTAGTGTGTGTTGTTTTTGTTGTTTTGTTTATTTGTTCACCTAATGTCCTTTTCCAGTTCTGGAAGGCCATCCAGGAAGCATTATGTTTACTTATATCTCTTTAGGCTCCTTTTGGCTATGACAGTTTCTCAGACTTGGAAAACCTTGGTAGTTTTGAGGAACTCTGTTAAGATATTTTGAGAAAATATTTCTCAGTTGTGATTTGTCTAATGTTTTCTCATGATTAGCCTGGGGTTATAGGTTTTGCAAAGAAAGAGCACAGAGGTAAAGTGCCACTTTCATCACATTCATTCCAGAGTACATTCTGTCAACATGTCTTATCTCTGTAGATGTTAAATCTGACCACCTGGTTGAAACAGTATTTGTTGAGTTTCTCTGCTGTGAAGTTTTTCTTCCTCCCCTCCCTCCCCCTTTCCCTATTATTCCCTTTAGAAAAGAAGTTATATACATAATGTACAGTATTAAGGAGTGAGGAGTTATGCTCCATCTCCTTGATGGAATAGCTACATAAATTATTTGGAATGCTTCTATACAGGAGATTTTTGTCCACTTCCTCATTAGTCAATTACTCATATTAATATGGGCTCATGGATATTTATTTTATATAGCCAGTATTACTTTAGTTATGTTTTGTTGCTCAGATTGTTCCAGCTTTGACTATTAAAAACTTTTGCCAGTTGGATCATGTGTCTTTTTGACATAGCCCCATCTGTGTGTATGTGTGTTTGCATGTTTGATCAGTCCCTTACTTTCTGGCACTGCAATATTCCCCAAGCTCACTTTGTATATGTCTAACCCAGTCCTAGAGTTGGCTATTTCTCCAAAGAGTCCTGGTTCCCTTTATTGGAGAATGATATTATAAACCAAGATATGAGTAGTAGGTATGCTTGTTGCTACTGGGGTGTCATTGCTTCTAGATCTTAGCTAACAGAAAAAGGAAATATATGTGTGTATAATAACCTATGTATATACACATATTTATAAATATTTTTATGCATGACCATCTATATTATCTATATTAAGCAAAATATGAGTTTATACTGATGGCTCCAATTCTAATTCATTACCACGTAGGTTCCAATAGCTTCTTCCTCTTGCTTATTTGTTGTCATCTCACACTAACAGTAAGAAAACTGACTCTCACTTTTTTATCCATTTGCTTAGTTGTTTAATTCCAGTATATGTGCATAGCTTTACCCCAACCCAGTTAGAGAACTTTATCAACTAGAATACAGTGCTTATGTACAACTCCATGCTATTTTTATAATGTGTTATTTCTTAAATAAAAACGGGTATGTTAAAGATATCCTTTCAAGTCAATAAATAAGACCTCCAAAATTATTCATATATATATATATACATATATGTGTGTGTGTATATATATATATATGCCATGTTTAGAGATTTTGTCATGTCTTATAAGCCACTATAAGAATTTTGACATTTTCTCTAAATAATATGAAAAACTATTAGAGAAACAGGGTTCTCTAAAATTTTTAATTGACTTTTTTAGAAAGGGAGAGTGAGAGAGAGAGAGAGATCAATGTGTTGTTCTACTTATCTATGCATTCATTGGCTGCTTCTTGTATGTACCCTGACTGAAAGTCAAACCTGCAACCTTGGCATATCAGGATGGTGCTCTAACCAAATGAGCTACCCAGCCAAAGCCCTAAACTTTTAAAGATCAATCTGACTGCTATATATCAAATAAAGGAAAGAAAGGCAAGGGAAGAAGTCAGAAGATCAGGAGGGCGTCTATTGCCATTAGCCAAATGATAATGATGGCTTGGACCAGGATGATAACTGTAGATTATTGAGAGATGGTCATGTTTGAAAGATTAAGCCAGTAGAATTTGCTAATAGATTGACCATGGGTATGAGAAAAAATGAAGGAGAACTTCAGCTTTAGCTATTAGAGAAATAAGGATGTCAGTTGCTAACATGGGGAAGACTGCAGGGGAAGGAAAGTGTTTTGTTTTCTTTTTCTTTTTGGTGGGTGGTGGTAATGACCAGGAAATACATATTTTTCATGTTAAATCTGAGATAGTATTTTTATATTTAAGAACAGATGGTCACTAAGTAGAAGAGATGAGGCCACTAGTATTGTTGCTGATGGAAATGGGGCTCTTTTTCAAAGTTGCAAGGAAAGCATTGAGGGACCCATGTATGGTGGATGGTGGCATGGTATGGTTTTATTGTAGGAACAAAATCAAAGGACTGCTCCTGGGTTCCCACTGTTATATTGCCATCCATCCTGCCTTGGAAAAAGTCCAGTCTTGTCTTCATCAAGCCCAGTGTAAAGGCCAAGGTCCAAATTTCTGTGCAATTCATTCAGTCCATATCAAAGCTTAGTTCAGTACAGCCTTTATCCCCATCTGGCTACCTTAGCTTCTGTTCCTGGCTTCACTACATTGCTGTACCAAGGACTTCACTTGGAATCTGTGAAGCCATCGGACCCCAGGCAGCTGCTAGGGCCACATAGCTGCTGTGGAGAAAGAACATGCAAGCAAAGGGGGTGAGCATGCGTTACTGAACAAGGAAGGGTGAGAAAGAGAGCCTCTTTGTTAAGCCTAGGTTATATCATTTCAGGCTTGGGAAGGACCAGGCACTCTTTCAATCTAACAAATCAGTTTCCCAATATTTCACAGACTGGTGCTGGGTCCTCTCCCTAACCAATCCATTTCCTACATCTTCCTGGGTTCTGTGTTCCTTATCCAATTTGGTCTTTTTCCCAGGCTAGATTGACAGGCCTATACAGTTACTACTTTAACTCTTACTGCGCATGCCTCATAGTAGAAGCACCTCCCACTGTGCCATCTTGACTTCTGCTGAGCATACATCAGGAGAGGAGTTTCTTTGTTGTACTATCACCCACCTGGTAATCTGCAGGGAATAAGCTGGTGGTTCCCTGGGAGTGTGTGAAGCTGTAGCTTCCTAGTGAAGCAAAGCCAATATTGAATTCAGTTTTCTAGATTATTAGACTCTTTAATGTCTGATTCCCTTTGCTCCCTTCTTTTATTATTTATTTATGCTAACAGTATCAAATAATCTACTTTATTTAAACTGACTAAAATCATAGTTAGTGGGGCACTTAATAGGTCTTCAGAGCCAGAATGTTTCCTATAACAGAGGCTCAACAATTCAAGTCCACCCCTTCTTCATCATAGTATCATTTGTCCTGTGTGTAAAATCAACACTCCCCCCCCATAATTTCCCCATGGTGTACCTACCAAGACCACATCATGCTCAGTAGTTTTTCTTATGATAATATTTTAATGAGGTGGCATCCCATAGTGAGCCATCTGGGAGTGGTCTTGTTATAGGTCAGTCTTATTCATTGAATTCCTCCTTTTTACCTCCTTTTGTTGGATCCTCTCCCATTTTACTTTGCTTATCCCAATGTCACAGATTTAATACATTCTACTTTTACTAAATGAGATACATTTTCATTTTTAAAAAAAATAAATTCAGGTCTATTTGGACCATATTTGGTATCTTGATATATTTAAATATGAGGATAGAGAGGTTTTTATTTTCTTTAATGGTCTTTTTAATGTTTAACACTTGTTAACTTTGGACATACCATTTAACCTCTGTGGCCTTGGGGTTCTCATTTGTAAAATGAGATTGATGGTGCCTGCCCTGCCAAAGGACTAAGAGAGCGAAATAGCAATTGATACTTCATGTGAGTGTTTTCAGATGACTTTTATATATTTGATTTTTACTCCAGTTTTGGGAAACAGGCATGAATCTCTACTTAAAAAATGGAAAATGATGGCTGAGAAATATTTAAAATCTTACAAAAGGCCATTCAGTTATTCATTTAACAATACGTGCTTCATACAAATTAATATACTAGGTGCTGTTCAAGGTGCCAATGAGAAAAAATAATGGCAGAGGCTCTCCCATTGCCATGTTTACCTGTAGTAAAGAACATAGCTATATAAAGAGCAAATTCTAATTCAATAGGAAATGCATCTATTTTACAGGGATTTTGCAAAAATTTGAACTATTATACTAAAAAGCCCTTGCACCTGTCAAGTAGGAGATAGTCAATAAATGTTAACCAGTATAAGTGGTATTTGTAGCAATCATAGTTACATTAATTATTATTTATAGAGTGCCTACTATGTTCTATAAGTATTAAAATCCTTTTTCATTAGAATCATTTCATTGCAAGCAATAGACACAGAAGAGCTGGCATATGCAGGGAAGGGGAGAACTTGCTATAAAGGAAACAGAGCTATCTTGTGGAACCAGCTCAAGGGCAGGCAGGCAGCCAAGTCACACAAAAGGAGAGCCAGAAAAAAGGAAAGTCATAAGGAAACCAGGAATTTTTCTCTAATTCTATTTTAGCTTCTTTCTGCATATCTGTATCATTGTTTTGTTTTCTGCATATCACCTTTTTCTGCTTCTTGCTCAAAATCTGGAAAACATCCATTCTCTGCCTCTCTAATTTTAGTTTTGGTTTTTATTGCTGCTGCTATTATTACTTATGGTATTTTGTTATTTTTTTTAGTTTTTTTCCATATATCCATCCCATTAAAAAATAAGTCTAGAATGAATCAACATCTTGAAGGCTTAATTCCAAACTCCTGATAAATGGCTCCTGATTGTATCAGTTTTGGGCCTACCCAGCTGTGTTCTGATACACAAATGACTTGAAAATTTACTCCTGTGAAAACTATTTTGTTAAGAAATTAAGGGGGATATTTTCCAGAGTCGAAAGGGATGTCATTGTGAGTTGTGCATGCACTTCAAAAGGTCATAGTATGTCCAGACACCACAAGATCCCTTCCAGGTAGAAAGGCAGAAGTCACTTTCCATTTTACACATGTGTAAAATAAAAGTCTTAAGTTAATTATTTCAAACACATACTTATTGAATGCTGACTGAATACCAAGCATGGTGATAGTGGTAGTGTTAGGGTAGGCAGCTAAGAGTTAACAAAAGAGAAGGAAGCCAGACTGGCTGAACCTGATTAAGTCTAGAAGTTACAACTTCAGACACCCCAGAGGAAAGCCACATTTTCCACCAAAGGGAACTTAATTCCCACAAAATCAGCTTTCCAACCTTTTTGGAGGACAACTGGCCATTAGCCAAAACTGCCAAGGGAAGGATAGGGAAAATGCCTTTGTTAGGCTCATGTGCAATAGAAGTTAAGATGGCACAGGGGACAGGTAAGCACATGCTTAGTCGAACCAGATAGTGCAGCAGAACTTTGGGGCAAACACAGTGGGAGCCAAAATGGTGTCAAAAAGAGGCAGAGTCTAATATGGGTAAAGAATCAGATTGGATAAAGGTCCAGAATGTAGGAGACTATTCTGCATGGCATGGGCCCAGCTCCCACTCAGAGATGTACAGGACTCACACCCACGGATAGGTTCTCCTGTGGGGAATCAGGTCTGCAATGTGCCTAGCCTGCTTTGAGTCTTGCTCTTGTTAAAAAGCTCCCTCACCCTGAATTGAGGACATTTACTGCAAAGTAACTTCCTAAAAAACATGCTAAACCTTCCAAGGATGAGTGTAACCGGTTCAACAACTTTTCCCTTTTCATTTGCAAATATCCCTCTTCTGTGATGTGATTAGCGGCATTGGCTCCTTTGTTTTCTGTAAAAGGTAACCACCTAAAGCGAACCTGTGCGTAGTAAATGAGGACCATCATGTCATGTGCTGAGAAACCCAATAAAGGCTGGTAACGACAAGAGCCAAGGCTTTTGCTCCCCTTGAGAGAAAAGTCATGCTGTCCCTTTTCCTCCACCAGACTCAGTAGTCCATGTGAATGTCTCATTTCATCCATAATGACTCAGACACTGCCGGCTGGTATTTGCATCACCAGAACCCTGGAAAATCCAGGAAAAAGACTGCTTAGGATAAAGGCCCAAAACAAGCCTGGGAATGCCCAGAAAGTATGTTGGATAGTTTGAAAGCATGCTTGCTTATTCCCTAAAACCAAAATATTATATGGAGAAAGTATCAAGGATCTTGGAGCAGTTACTACTAGAGTCTGCCTGCCCTTTACTTCCCTGAGGGTATATTACTTCCCTTTATCCTAATAAATCTTACAACTGTTATTTAACTTTTCATGCATGTGTGTCCTTTGAAATTCCCCCCTCACAACACTGCAAATATCCATTTTTTTTTGACAAAAGCTTTGGGCTCAGCTCTGCTCCTTTTGTAGTCCTGTCCATTTCTAACCCGGTGCTGTGCCCACAACTGCTTTGGGAGTATTCCTGGCACGCTCACATCACCACCTCATTTTTCCCCTGAAGAACTTGGTTGGGGCTCTGTAATCTTACAAGGGTAAATAGATAAAAGTCTCATTTTCTGTAGGTCCTCCCTGATGTCAAGGGACGTAGTCCTGCCTAACCCTGGGCCCAGAGATTCTTACTATCCGCCAAAAGAAGAAGATAGAAAAAGGGAAGAGAAGCTTTAACATGAGGATGAAGGGTTTTGTAAACTCTGGGTCAGTCTGTTGCTGTCCCTTAAAGGTGTCATGCATGGTGTCGAAAGGGTGGTACTGCTGGACAGGCTGGCATCCTGGTTGAATTCTAGAGGTGACAAATTTGACAAGGTTAAAAGTCATGCTCCTGCCCTGGATGGCATGGCTCAGTTTGTTGGGTGTCATCCCACAAAGCAAAAGGTCACCAGTTTGATTCCTGGTTAGGGCACATGTCTGAATTGTGGCCCAATTTCCAGTTGTGACTTGTCAAGAGAGGACTGATCAATGTTTGTCTCACACATTGATGTTTCTCTCCCTCTTTTTCTCCCTCCCTCCCCCCTCTCTAAAAATAAGTAAATAAAACCTTAAAAAAACAAACAAACAAACAAACAAAAAAAACCATGGTCCAAAGTAAGAAGGAGAACTGTAGCAATTAAAGTCTTACGAGAAGTAAGAACAAGGTGATGGGGGAGGCACCAACTTTACAGTGTCCCAGATTAAGTTGGAGGAGGGGCTTCTCTAGAGAAAGGTGTGTCACACCTGTCTGAAGTCCTCTTGTTTACTGTACTTAATTTAAATTAGGTTAAGGGGAACATTCTAAGATGTCCCCGAAGCAGGTCTTTCCACCTGAATTACTTGGGCAGAAAAAATAAAGCAGCTTCAAGATCAGAGAACTCGGTCCCTTCAGTCCTGCCTTTAAGTAATGAATATTTTATATTCCAGAAGTAAATAATTTTATATTCCAGAAGTAAAGCGAATAGACCACTTCATACTTCACCCACTCAACTACCTAGTCCAAAAAGCAAGTCAGTTCAGCCAAATTGTTGAATCTCATTTCAGGAGGCAGCAATGCAGATGGGCTTTGAAAGGAGGTCCCCTACTGTATAAATAAGCAAATCAGGTATTTAACAAGGGTTATGCCTATGAAACAGAAATGCAAAAATAACCCCACAAAGGTTAATGAACACAGCAAATCATAAACCAGTTTTTAAGTCTGCAAGACTGTCAATTGAGAAGACTTTCAGATGTAAGTCTTTTGCTAGAATAAAAGCACGTAGTGATAATCTGATAGATCCTTCTTGTCTTCAGTTTGGTCATCTCTGGTGATGTCATAAGGGGCTCAGATGAACTCTGTATGGTGTATACAAACACAGCCTTAGGAAGAAAATTTTAGTTCTTAATGATTTCTAGTCAAAGAATGAAAGAAAGAATCAAATGAGACATTAGTTTGGAGGATTGAAGGAAACTGGAAGAATTCAGGAACTACTTCAGTTTATATGTAAAAAACACAATACTTTGAACACAATTAACTGAACTAGAGTCTAGTATTCACAACTAGGCATTGTGATTTCTATTAAAACACAATTCCTCTTCCTAAAATTACTGCCATTTTTATCAAAGAATCAAGTTAAGCATTAAATCAGTTTCAATTTGGCCTGATTAATTTTATGAAAACAACAAGAATAGTAATTGATTCTATAGGCTTTTTAAAATCTGCTTTGCTGGAATCATATAAGAAATATTCAAATTAAGCTTTAACTAGGCCCTCAGGGCAAAGAAGCCTAGCCACACAGTCACCATCAGACTTTGCCTGCAATAGTTAATAGAATTGGGTAATATCTCAAGTTCTTGAGGTCCCCAGAACTGTTTTGAGGTTCCTTCTTTGCCATCTCCCAGGAAAGCAAGCTTTGTACCCCTCCTGGAAAGATTTCCCTGAACCATTCGAATAAGCAAAGTATAAGGGTATTTCTCCAGCATCCTTTTATCAGCTTTCAAAGTCAGTCCTAATTCCTTAATGCTTTCTGGTGACATCCAGAGTCCAGGCATGTCTCTCCCAGATGTGAGAGTCTAGCCAAAATCTTGGTGAATAAAACCACAGTTGAAAACTGGCTTTGTGTATCTTATTATAAAGAGAACACCTTCTTATTGGATTTATGCAAACAAACTTATTGTCCTGACTTACACATTAAGAATTGCCAAATTTTGAAGAGATCAGGTAAGGAGAAAAATACAAAGCAAAAGAAAAATTCTTGTCCCTTTAACAGAGTGAAAAGGACCAAACTCCAACTCTGTATTAGCTAAAAAGTAAGCACTTAGCATTCTTTACATGAGCAAATGCATTTTATAACTTCTAGAAGCATAGGCTCTTCTATTGGCAAACACTTATACATTTAAAAGATATACTTCCATGAGACAGGTATTATAATGCAGAACTTACTGATTTAGAAAAGAACAGCTGAAATAATTTAAATTGATTTACTCAGATGGTTAAGTTTTTTTACCCTCTCTTGGTAAAATTTACCTCCCAGAAATTTGCATTCTAAAAGGTGGCCCAGCTTAGTGTTCTTGAAGAACAGGTATTTGCATCTCAAAGGTAAGGCAAAGAAATGCAAGCTTCTCCTAGAAGGACTTCTGTTTATAATGCCCATTATCTATAAGCTTTTAACTTGAGGGACCCAAGTTTAAATTTCTCCCAATTGGTGTGTATATGCTTCAAAAGGTGTCTTTCAAGGCACTATGGTTGTGGTATTGTCCATTGTCTTTGGAGAGAGATTTTCTTCCTTGTAAAAGAGAAAGAAGCTGGGTAGCTAAGGGAGGCATGAATGTCCTATGTGCTTCCCAGCCCCACAAGGTGTATGTAGCCAGAGCCTAGGATAGGAGGCAACCCCTTCTTTGCATGCCTAGGCTTCTGGAGGCCTGTTCCTTGTCCAACTTCATTGCTAGTTTTAGCGTCCCAAGGTCCATTTCCTGCTCCCCACTCCCAACAAGGGCAAAGGCCTTGCTGAAGATTGCAATATGGTATAAAATACAAAACTGACGTAAGAGCCTGAAAAAAATGATCAGCCATGTTGGTCCAAGAAATAGGTGCAAAAGAGCACAAAAATACTGGTCTGATACACTGGTAAAGGCTAAGCAAGGAGTATTAAGAGAAAGATTAGTTCCAGCATCCCAGTGTTTTCCCTAGTCCTATCATAGAACTGCCTCAGGGTTTGAGCTCTGTTTTGTGAACTAGTGTTCCTTGGTGTACAAATGGTTTTCTTGAGCCTAGTAGTCAGCCTAGTGCATCTGGCCCATGTCATTACCAGGTTATCCAGACACGGGAGACTTTTTTTTTTTCTGGTGGCATCACCATAATGGCTTTTAAATGTCTTACCCATGACCACTATTTGTGACATGAAAACATCTCAGACAAGGATGAGGAACCTCAGCTCAGTTGGCTAGTGTGATCCCAGTCTTACCACAGCCACTGCTTCTTTAGTTCCTTTGTGGTCACCAGAAAGCAGATGCCAGTGAAAATGCGTTTTGCAGTGTTGCAGAAAAGGAATTTCAATGGGCACATGTGTGGGAGAAATTTAAGTGCAGTAGCAAGATTTATTGGTGTGAAGGAAAATAATATGCCCTTGGGGAAAATGGAGGGTCAAGAGGCTCTAGGAGCAGCGGCTCTAAGATCCTCAATAATTCTCCATATATTTTTTTGGTTTTCCTGAAAAAGCAAACATGCTTTTAAAACTGGAAAAGACAGCAGAGAGCATGCTGCCTGTCACGTGCCAAACCCAATAAGCAGAGACAGGGATTGAATCTTTATGGGCGCTTGATTCAGATGGCCAGTGATCTGAGAAGATGCTGGGTTCATACCCTAGCAGCCATCTTACATTTTCTTTCCAAGCCAACGTTTTTATAACAGGGAATAAACAAGGTATGGTGAGGGGTTTTGAAATTCAGGGAAAATTAGGTGAAAGAAACTGCAGCATTTTTGTCCGGGCAGTTAGCTTTCCCAGGGGCTGGTGGTCGCAAGTCTTTCCCTGGAAAACAATGGCCCAGATGCCTCCACTTGTCCCCAGGTGGTAATATTTAGCAGTGCTCCAGGAAATAGGCTCTCTCTCTCAGGAGCCAGGGTGGGCCTTATCTGTAGTTTCTGAAACAAAAGCTTTAACATATGCATTAGTTTCTAAGCTTGTAACTCTTTACCTAAACTAAAATTTTCCAACTCTTGAGTGCCCTATCACTTTCACACTATCCAACCTACTTCCTGGGTTTTCCCAGGCTTGTACTAGGCTCCCCCGACAACCCACCTTTTTCCTGGACTTTCAGGGGTTCCACACTCTTAATCAAATCTGATTCTTTTCCCAGATCAGACTCTGTCTCTTTATGTCTCTATTTTGGTTTCTACTGGGTTTGCCCCAAAATTCTGCTGCATCATCTTGTTCTACTGAGCATGCACTTATCACTCCCGCCATCCTTCCATCTTGATTTCTACTGCACCTATGCCTAACAAAGGAGTTTCTCCTATTCCTCCCTGGTAATGCCAGCTAATAGCCATTTGTGCCTGGGGAAGATTGGAAAGCTGATCTTCCTGGGATGAAGTCCCCTTTGGTGGAGGATGTGGCTTTCCCTCAAGTGTCTAAAGCTGTAACTTCAAGATTTAATCAAGCTCAGCCAGTCTAGCTCCCTTCTCTTTTGTTAAATCTTAGCTGCCTAAGGGAACAATAGGGAATGACAATTTTGAACTTGTGAAGAACACTTTCTATCAGGGATTACAGCATTCAGATAAATTATTATATAACACATGTATAATTTCAGTTTTAATAAGGACTACAAAGAAGTGCAGGGTCTATAAGAACATATAACAGGATAAATGAATCTACCCTGAAGGTAATTGTGGGGGCATTAAAGAATATTACCCTATGAAAGTGAATTTGAATTGAGCTCTGAGATATGAGTAGCAACTAATTAATGGATGAAGAATGGGTCAGGGAGCTTTCCTAGCATATGGAACAGCATGAGAAGAAAGAAAAAGTAACATGGCTTATCTTTAAGACTCTTTAAGACTATGTCTTAAAGAGAAGATGAGAAGAATGATATATGATTAACAGTTAAGGTAGTCAGGGTCAGAAATATGAGTAGTTCTTAAAAAATGTTCAAGCACAATGGAGAATTACCTTTAAAATCTTTAAATTGGAGGAGTGACATGATCAAGTTTTGTGTTTTATAAAGTAACTTGGGTTACAGTGTTGAAAATGAATTGAAGGAGAACAAAAATGGATGTGGAGAAAATAATTCAGAGGCTATTCTCATGTCTCAGAGAGAGAATATGGGAGTTAGAATAATGGGGTTGAGTAATAAGGGGGCAGAATAGCACAGACTTTCCTCCTTATTCTAATTTGCCTTCGTGGGATTTCACTTTGAATCTCATGGTAACAGGCAAGGAAAAACCAAGACATAGGAGCAATGGCTGAGTTAGAACTTAAATACAGGTGTTATCCCACCCTATGTGAACAGGACATGTTTGAGATAATGTTCATTTTCTCAATGATTGATCTCAATACTACTTATTATTATTTGATAATATATAGTTAGTGAAAAGGCAAAAGCATACAGCATAATGGTTTATTTTTATTTTTTAAAAGATTTTATTTATTGCCCTGGCTGGTGTAGCTCAGTGGATTAAGCATGAGCCTGTGAACCAAAGGGTTGCTGGTTCTATTCCCAGTCAGGGCACATGCCTGGGTTGCTGGCTAGGTCCCCAGTTGGAGGCACGTGAGGGACAACCACACATTGATGTTTCTCTCCCTCTCTTTCTCCCTTCCTTCCTCTCTCTCTAAACAGTGTTTCCTCATCTATAAAATGAAGATACAAATAGTTCTTGTATTATGGGGTTGTATTAAATATATTATGTTCACCAAATGAATAATTTTGATATGGTAAAAAAATAATTTTAAATTCCTGATTATTTTATAGCTCAGAGTATGATGGAGAGCACTGTGCTAATTTAGAGATGAGCTCCTTGTCTCTAAAATGAATTCATGAATTACATATAACTCATAATCTGTATAATTTATTACATATAATATACCATAACTCTAACAAAAAAAGAGATGATTATTATGTGGCCACCAATTTCCCTCTTCTCATTTTCTCTCAATCAATTGTAATCAGATGTCCATCTCCACCTCTCCATCAGAATAGGTCCTACCAGTGTTGCTATAACTGCAGGGTAGATAAACCCAGAGGTTAATTCTCGGTCTCACCTTACTTGATTTTTCAGCAGCATTTGACAGAGCTCATTACTCTCTGTTCCTTGCAACATCTCCTGCACTTATCTTTTCAGTATACCATTGTCGTCTTTCCTCTTCACTCAGTTCCTTCTTTGCTGTCTCATTACCATCTCCTAGATCTCTAAAACTTATTGTTTTAGGGTTTATTTCTCTGATTTCTTCTACTTTCTATCCAAGGTTACCCTTAGCTAATACCATCAAGTTACATGGTATTAAATATTATATCTGCCAATCTAGGTCAGCTCATCCTCTGAACTCCAGACATGTGCACCCAACTGCTTATTTGACTTCACCACTTGACTGTCTGACAGGCATCTCAAGATTAAGAGTTCTAACAGTGAAGTTCTTATTCCCACCACTTCATGATCTGTCTCATTCCACAGTCTATCACCTCTTAAAAAATTTCAACTCTATTTTTCTAGTAGCTCAAGCAAAACCTATGGATTCACCCTTGATTTTCTCTCTCTTATACTGTGTATCAAATCTATTAGCAAATCTCAGTGTTTCTAACTACAAAATATATCCTTATATCCACTCCTTGCCCACTTTACCTCTTCTACTCTGGAGAAAGCCAGTATCATCTTTGCCTTGATCAATGGAAGAGTCTTTTAACCTGGCTCTCTGCTTCCAACCTGGCCTTCTTCTGTCTATTCTCAAAATAAAATAATAATTTCTTAAACTATGAATTTAATTATGGAAATTCTCTGCCCATATTTTCCAGTGTTTACTCATTCACTTAGAGTAAAAGTCAAATGTCTTACAAGAGTCTATGAATCCTTGTACTCTGGCACTTGTCACACCATGTCACCTCCTTATCCTTTCCTATTTGTTCTGACTCAACCACACTGAGCTCCTTGGGCTCACTGTGCCTTAGGGCTCTGAATTCCCTATTCTCCAAATGACCTACTCCTCCTTGACTTCAGATCTATAATAAAAATCCTTCAGTGTGGCCTTCTCTAAACACCCCATGTAAAACTGCATTTGCCCCCTTAAATGGATGCCCCCTCCCCAATTTTCTTTTCTTCACAGTATTTTACATCATTGCACATACTGCATATTCATATGCTTCTCCAGTGACTAGAATGCAATCTCCATGAGGGCTGGAACTTTGTTATCTCTGCCTGTGGCCACCAGAGCAGTGTCTGACATATGGAAGACACACAGATAAATATTTGTTAAATAAACACATAAATTAAGAATGCTGTCCCTGCCCTTATAGACCTTACAGGTTTTGTTCAATAACATCAACTGATCGGTGCTGGTTCTTTGAGCTGGGGATGTATAAATTAAGGAAATGTGATTTCTTCCTTTTAGGAGCTTATAGCTAGGTGAGTAAGATGGATAATAATTTGGAATTCTGTGCAGCAGAAAGAAAGAAGGAGCTCATACCCTTTGCAACAGCATGGATGGAGCTAGAAAGCATTATGCTAAGTCAAATAAGTCAGGCAGTGAAAGACAAATACCATATGATCTTGCCATTAACAGGAACCTAAACAACCAAACAAAGAAACAAGTGAAATATAACAAAAGACAGTGAAATAGAGGACAGGTAGTCAGTGACCAGAGGGGAGAGGGGAGGGAATTCCAGGGCAGAAGGGAAGGGTTTACAGGAACAAATATAGAGGACACATGGACTAAACTAGGGGGGTTGGAAAGGGGAGGAAGGAGGGGAGGAATGGGTGGGTGGGCTGGAACGGGAATAAAGGATAGAAACTGTAATGAATAAACTAAAATAAAAAATTAAAAATAAAATAAAATAAAATTTCATTATCAAAGTTAAAAAAAAAAAAGATTTTGGGACTGAATGCCCTTCTCCCAATCACCACCATCAAACACACAGGGCCTGAGGAAGAGTTTGCATGCAGATAGCTCATTGTGTGAAGTGACCCAGAGAATAGGAGTCGAGTACTAGGAATAGAGAAAGTGAGAGAAAGCAAAAGCTAATCTGAGTGTGGGATATTAAGCTAATTGCCCTATGGACAATCTGAGCTCATATCTGATGTGCCCTTCTGAGAGGTGGTATAAACCATGTTTCAGAATTATAGACCTCAGGAGTAGAAGAAGGGAGACTCAAGCCACCAACCCCTACTTTGCCCCTGGGAGAGGGTCACCTATGGCCTGGTAATTCATGCATGCTTCCAGGGTATGTATTAGAAAACCCCAGGAGAAAGTGAGAGACGCCCAGTGCAGATGAATAGGGCACTGCTGGTCTAGTCCTGAGTGCTACTGAGCCAAAAGAATAGGCTGGAGAGTGTGCAGTGAAGCACATGAGGCACTGAAAACATGTAAAACAGGGAGCAATACTTATGATAAGTAAAAATAAAAGGCAGTAACAGAATAAGGCAAGAAGAGATTGATCATGGCTTTGAACATAAGGGAAAGCTTTGGGATAGTAGCATAATTTTAGCAGGGCATTAAAATATGGGTAGAAGTTAGACGATCTTCTGAATTAGTTTTCAGACCATTTTCATAAATAAGAAAAGGCATAGGAAGAGGTAAGGTTCATTTTAGACATTTCAATTCAACTCATTCTAAAAAGCAAGCAGTTACAGTTGATCCTACACAGGACCTGGGGCATAGCAAGGGCTTAAAAGTGTTTGAGGAATGCTTATAATCCAAAATATGGCACAAACTATGAGGCTAGGAAAAAAGAGTAAGAAGGAAAAAAATTCTCCATTTTATTTCATTTACAGTCCAGATGGGAGAATAATGTTTTTGCATGCATTTTTACAAACATGACACATTAAATAATTGTATGATACTTAGTAATTACACCTCTTTATTTTCCACTTCCTAATCTTCAAACATTAAATGCTACTTAGTCAGCTACCCAGTAAAGCTTCACAATGGCCTCTTCAAAAAGTTGGTATGGGGTAGCACTAGAACAGACGGTTCATGTGCATTCTGATTACTTGGTTATAATAGATGCACACATCAAAGTCAGTTCTGATCTGACTTTGGGCTGCTATCACAAATTACCACAGATAGGGTGGCTTAAATAACAAACATTTATTTCTCATGTTTCTAGGAGAAGGAAGTTTAAGATCAGAGTGTCAGCATGGCATGAGCAGGTTCTTTTTGAGGGTCAGCATTCTGGTGATAGCCTCACATGGTTGTTCCTTGGTTGGTGTGTACAAGGAGAGATCTTGGGTCTCTTTCTCTTGTTTATCATAAGAGCATCACCCTTGTGACATCATCTAAACCCGGTTGCCTCCCAAAGGCCCCATCTCCAAATACCATAACATTGTGGCTTAGGGCCTCAACGTATGTATTTGGAGGAGACCCAATCTTTAGTTTATAGCAATCTTTAACTGTATCTTCCTGTATCACTTATCTGATTGCAAAGGTCAAATCTAAACATTGGTTAAAGGGGTTAGTGGATGTAAAGAGTCTTCAGAAAAGTGAGAATTTGGACTTTTGGTAGCAAAAGAAATTCTGGACAAGGTGAGTTATAAGCCTCTCTTAGAAAGGAAAGTCAGATTAAGGTTAGAGAACAAAATAACATTATATCAGTGGCTGCTAGTGCCCAACACAGTGATGGGCACTAAGGTGTAAGCATGAGTTTGGGCTTCTATCCTCAAGTACTAGAACATCTAACATGAGCATGTTCCTAAATGAACAGTTGAGGTTTGAGATAGGCAAGTTGGAGAAACAATGAAGTGATATATTTTAACCCCATAAAACTTTTTTTATTACTTGCTTGAAGTGTCTGTCTAATAACTTTGAAAAAGATGAACTCATATAGAGTTATTGCACATGAGCCCTCTTCTACCCTAAATGGAATTTTTAATACAAATAGTTTTTTGCCAGGTTAATATGTCATCACATTTTTATTTAAAATGTTTATTTTGAGTACGATGTATACTCATCATTGTGGGTAGATAGAGGGATACATAAATGGAAAGGTAGGTAGATAGATCAGATAGATAGATAATAGATGAATGATAGATAGATAGATAGATAGATAGATAATGTACATTCCTGAGCTCTAAGATATCCCCCACCTAGTCATAGAAGCAAACATGCTAGTTAACACCTAGCTCTCCTGCAATGTGGAGAGCTAGGTGTTCTCTTGTAAAGATATGCACAGAAATTTGAGAGTAAAGGAAGGAGCTAAAAAAACCTGCTTTGAATGGATCTAGAAAGTTTTCAGAAAAGAAATGACTTTTAGGCTCAGTCTTTCAAGGGGAGAGTTTCAATACAGGTACACAGGGAAGGACATTTCAAGAAGAGGGCAAGAAGAACAAAGGACAACTAGTAAATGGTGTTTTCAGGAATGCTGAGTAGGTGATGATATGTCTAGAGGTGACTGCAGGATTAGGACCATAGCGCGGCAGGGTGGGGGGGAGGATGTTGGCAATGCCAGCAGGGGTGAGACTTCAGAGGCCAGGCTAAGAGGCCAGGCTAAGGAGCTTGGCCTTCATGTCATTGGATGGCAGTTTCCAATTCTCACAAGATGCTTCTCTAAAACAGGTTCCAAAGACAAATAAGTTTGAAAAATTCTTTACTTCTTGGAAATCTATGTTGCACATCAGCTTATTAAAGCTTTTGAAAAGAAAGAAATCTGTTTAACTTAGTTTAATCAAATCTTTAAAACATACAAATATTTTTTTTCTTCTCTCAACATCTATTTGAATTTCACAAAACAACACTGCAGGAAATTCTTTGGAATGAATAACTTAAGCAAGGAACTGGTGGGATAAATTGTGCTAGCTATTTATTTATTTATTTATATGTATTATCATCACCAAGGACATGCTTATTGATTTTAGAGGGAGATGACAGGAGGGAGAGAGAGAGAGAGAAACATCCATATGAAAGAGAAACATCCATTGGTTTTCTCTCATATATACCCCCAAGAGGACCAAACCTGCAATCTAGGCATGTACCCTGACCGGGAAGTGAACCTACAACCTTTCTGTTTATAGGACAATGCTCCAACCAACTGAATCACGTCAACCAGCATCTCTTCTGCCTTTTAAAATGTCACTCTGGTTACAGTGTGGGGCATGTAGAAGACGTTAATTTGGAAATAAGATTAAATAAGCTGTCACAGCACTTTAATGGAGAGGGTAAAGTAGAAATTGGGTGTTGGCGACAGAGGTGAGTAAAGAGGGGAGTGTACGAAAGTTAGGAGAAGTTGAATGTAGCATGTGGTTTTCTCTTTATTTAGGATGCATCAAAATCACCTGAGGGCTTGTTGAAATACAGATAGATGGACCCCACCCTCAGGGTTTCTGATTCAGGGGATCTGGTACAGGACCTGAGAATATGCATGACTAACAACGTCTCAGGTGATGCTGCTGCTGCTGGTCTGGATATCACACTTTGAGAATCTTTGTTGTCAGATCTCTCCCAAAGTCTTCTCTGTCACAAGATCCCAGGGTACACTCTTAGTCCCAGGCTATAGCTGCACACTTACATCCTTCCTCATAGTCCCCATACTTTCCTCTTCTCTGCACTCTAAGCTGTCAGTATAAGCATCCCAAAAGAGTTGACAGTGTGTCAGCAGGGTGACCCTTGCACTATAAGTGTGAGACAAGCTGATGAATGTCAAGGAAAGTCTGGCCTAATCACACTACATATAGTTACCCAGCCCTGCCTACTTCAGCCTTTGTCACCATGACCTTCACAGTCCATCCCTTCTTCCTCCTTTGCCACCATGTTTAGACAGCCCCATGCTCCCAACTCTCCAGTCAACCCACAGAGTGTTAATGCTCTGCTGGGAAGTCAAGCTAGTGCTGATAAAGTCCCCTCATTGCTGGGAGAACAGCTAACCCCACACAAATCCTCTCAATGATGTTTACGAAACATTTTAGTTGAACTAAAAGATTTTCTCCAGGCCAGTAGTTATTGTCATTAACATTTAGATAAGTTGGCCGTTCCCTGCTCTGTATTTCTCTGTGTTCCTTTCTCTCATAATGGAGGAAAATAGGAGGACTGAAGAATATCAACCCAAATATTCTTTGCTAATAAAGCAAACTGCTTCATTTAAGGTGATTTCTGTGTTCCATGCAGTTAGCATCAGTAAGACGCACCCCACCCTCATGCTCTCTCCTGCATTCCCTTGCTGGGGTCCACGGTTGTCCTGAAACCTCTGGTTCTTCACCCACCCCCAGCCAAAAGAAGATTCAGTCCTGCTCCTTCTAGTTGTCTGGTGTGACTCTCTGACATCTATTCCAGGTTCTATCTTTTTTAACAGGACTAGAGTCAGAGACCCCAGAGCTGAGCTTTGAGCACTCACTTTGCTCTCAAAGCACGGCACGGCTAACCTAAATCTCCTCCCCGATTTCTCACACACTGAGATCTGTACCATGTCCATCACTTAGCATTTTTTCCCAAGCGATTACTCAGGCTTAGATATAATTCTGGCCAGTGTGTCCTTATCAGAAAACCTAATCTATTGGTATGCAATGGGCTTTGGAGTCAGACAAAATGAGTTCCAATACTATATGTGTTAGGGCAGCGGGTTGAGGAAGTGGAGAATTGGACTCAAGCCTGCAAAGCAGAGATGACTGCATACAAGGCTTAG
Source organism: Trachops cirrhosus (assembly GCA_028533065.1). Lineage (NCBI taxonomy): Eukaryota > Metazoa > Chordata > Mammalia > Chiroptera > Phyllostomidae > Trachops > Trachops cirrhosus. Next base: position 46,169,511 of record CM052543.1, on the reverse strand, counting down.
AGACCTGCTGGTGTCAAAGGGAACAGCCAACCCTTAAAAGAAACTGGTTTTCCTTGTGCAGCTTTTGTGAGTCATGTACTTTGTGATGTGATTGGCATGCAGGTCCATCAGGCTCTCAGTATAAAGGGCAGTGTCATTAACTTCTAATTGACCACATTAGGATGGCTAAGCCCCACTGACTCATTGCTATCCCAAGTAATTTTATCCGTATTATTGTACATTTTAGCTGTTCTTTTGTACTTTAAAAGTATTCAAGTCTACACGAATATTGAAAATAGTACTTTAAAAAGAATTGGTTTCCAACCTCTCACTTTGTCTCTGTCCATGCACCACACACACACATATGCACAGCAAACATACACAAACACACTTTTTATTCTGAACAATTTAAAGGAAGTTGTAGAGTTCGAACTGGGTTAATCCCCTCCTCAAAAAGGTTTACTGACTACTGACTTTAACCTTTGGCTGCAAAGGTAAAACCATTTTTACAGCCTGATGTGAAAATTTCTTCTGACTCCCGGACTCGGTGGGAGGTTGCTGCAAACTGCTCCCTGGAGTTTCTGGCCTGTGTCTCTAGGCCAGTCTGACTGATCCTCCTAAAAACTGGAAGGAAGGCACAAAAGTCATTTCTGCAGGGATTGTAGGGTGACCAAGTAATTTGTCACCCATATACCAGGACACTTTTAACAGTGAGCACTGCACTACATTGTTCCTGGTTAGTAGTGAAGGTCACTCTCAGGCCATAGCACATTTTGCAACCACCAAATAGTCAGGTCAGGAGCTAGTAGATGTGTGGGTTCAAATTTTAGCCTTGCCATTTATTAGTTTGTGGCCCTGGCCACATTACCACCCAGGTCAAGTTTTTCTGCATTGTTGCAATATTACAAATAAAAGAGAACAAACAAACACGTACTTATTAACATAGTTTAAATATTATAAAATGCTGAACAAATGATAGGGAGGCTTTTCCACACAGATTCATGTATTAATCAGTGAGGCAGCATGGCTCTACCTACTTCAGTTTAATACATTCTGTAATGTCAAGCACAGTGCCAGGCTTTTGCCAATTTTAATGAAATCCTCTGCCTTTCCCACCTTTTCACTTTTTTTTCATGAAAATTCCTCTTCTAAAGTGCCTTCACTCAAACCTTTGCCTCAAAATCTATCTACCTATTACAACTTCCTGCTGAAATATCATCACCTCTGGGAAGACTTCCTGGATTTTTACAAAGAAGAGACTTTTCCTACTCCAAATTGGCATCAATTTTGCTGTCTTCCAGAAGCTTCTGATTACCAGTGTTTTTCCTGCATGATGTGTTTTTTACATGAAATGAAATAGTATTTGAGAGCAATCACTGCAACTTTTTGTCTTCCTTTATCTTTGGCCCCACACCTATACTTAGGTTAAAGACATCTTTAACATTAAGTAACAGAAACCAGACTCAAAAATGGTTTCAATCATAAGGAAATTTATTATCTCTTGTTAGCAGAAGCAGAAGGTAAGAAGGGCCCTCAGTGAGGCCACTAGTGAAGGTCCATCAGGGATCCTGCTTTGCCCTCCTTCCATCGAAGGCCACAGATACTGCCAAGAGACACTAGGAACACACATTTCCTGTTTAGTTTAGCATGCAGAGGGGAGGGGGGTTGGAATCTCTCCCTTAACGAAGGACTATAGTCCTATCCTTCAATCAGGCTGGGCCAATTTAACTCAACTGTACATCCTCCTAAAAATAGAATTTTTAAACAATGCAGGTGGGATTACTATGGTTGATCTGGAATCTCAGCACTGTCGAATAGAACTTTCTGCAATGAGGAAACACTCAATTTTCACTGACTAATACAGCAGCCACTGGCCTCTTGTGGCTATTGTGCCTTTGAAGCTTGCAGGTATAACTGAGAAAATGAAAGGTTTTATTTTAATTCATTTTAACAGCTAGTGGCTACCATATTGGACAAAGCAGGATAGTGATTAAGACATTGCCTGAAGCTGGAGATAAAGTCAGATGCTCCTGAGTCTCATGGGCTGTAGCAGGTAGAGGAAGATGTGAGGAAAATTTATGTCCTGCTTAGGAAGCAAGAGAGGAAAATGGGTTCTGATTGGATAGGCAGGTCCATACCCTTTCTGCTCAATGTGTGGTCCACAGACTAAAAGCACAGGCATTACCTGGTACCTAGTTTAAAAAGTACCGCCTTAGGTCCTGTAATCAAATAAACTGATTCAGAATCTGTATTTTACTAGGACTGCAGTTGCTTAGCATGTAATCCATGGTTTGAAGGAAAGACTTACAGGCTAAAGCAGGGGTGTCAAACTCATTTTCAGTGGGGGCCACATCAGCCTCATGGTTGCCTTTAAAAGTCCGAATGTAATTTCAACTCCTTAACAGTTAAGCAGTAGTTACATTTATACAGTCCTAAAATTATTTCAGCCCTTTAAAGGCAACCAGAAGGATGATGTGACCCCCAGTGAAAATGAGTTTGACACCCCTAGTCTAAAGGATCTGGATTTCCAGCCTGACTCTACCATTAACCAACTGTTAGTTAGGCAACTCAAGCTCTCTAAGCCCCAGTACCCTCTTCTCTAAAAACGATATAACAAAATTTGCCTCATAGGGTTATTGTAATGTTTTAATTAATTAATTTATTTGTTTTTAGAGAGAGCAAGGAAAGGGGAGAGAGAGAGAGAGAGACATCGATTTGTTGTTCCACTTATAGATGAATTCATTGGTTGCTGCTTATATTTGCCCTGACCAGGGGTCGAACCTGCAACCTTGGTGTTATTGGGACAATGCTCTAAACCAACTATGCTACCTCATCAGAGCCAATTATTGTGATTTTTAAAAATAAAATACTATGCAAAAAATGCTTAGCACAGCACAGAAAAACTAATATATGCTCATTAAATTATGGTGAGAGTATATGTCTTATGCATGGAGAAATCCCCAGTCCTTGCCAAGATGATACATTATAGATATTCAATAATATGGATTGAAATAAAAACATATTTTTTCATAATATCTTCCTCATTGCCAGGCTGTCAGATTGCGGTGTGTTACAGATGCCCTCTGCATACATGAACCTGCCCTGGCTACCTTTGGAAGCATTTGTGAGCGGAGAACGTCACTGCTGATCCCACATCATACATTAGGCACTTAGCCATGTGCTGCCTGTGACAGACCCACATTTCTGGCTGGAGAGGTTTCTGAAGTTTTCAGACATTTTGGATCATTTCCTCAGTAGACTTCCACCTCTCCACAGCCAGACTAGAAGCTCTCCCAGCACCTCTCTTGCCCCCCTCAACTTGTGAGGCAGATGACATTCCACTCTGAGTTACATACCCTGTGCATTCTTGGCAAATCCAATAAGCTGGTAAATCCAGAGAACTGCTGAAGGCCTGTACTCTGGTGGGGGGCAGAGAGCAGAATCTGCCCAGATGACTGGAGTTGTCAATAGGCTTTGCCAGTGACCTGGGATATGATTTCTGATCTTGGATGACTTACAATGTCACTGATCCTCTATATCCTTATCTGTAAAAGGGACCAACAAACACAGACTAAAACATTTCATATAGTCTGTAAAATTTAAAGCATTCTAAAAATGTAAGACATTATCTGTTTCTAATTCTTATTGTTTCTTCCCAGCGTTCATTTATTCCTACATTTATTCATTCTCACATGTTTAATGTCCATCTGCTATGTAGTTGTTTCTATCCAATGTACCAGGGTTATAGAAATAACAAAGGACATAGTACTTGACCTCAATTAATTGACATTCTAGGATGACACGTAAAAAGGAAGATTGGGAGCACAAAGATGGGGCTAACTAGAGCAACCTGAGGCACTCAGTAAATGCTTCCTGCAAGAGGAGAACTCTGAGGTGAATCTTGAATGATGGGTAGATATTAGCCAGACAAATAAGGGTAAAATGATATTCTAGACAGGAGGAAGAACAATGTGCTCATAACAAGTACTATTTTTATTTTACTTTGTTTAAAGAGAAGTATAGAGCTTTTTCCCTACTTTAAATAAAAATCAAAAAGTATAGACTTTTAATTCCAGAGGGAGCTTTTCGTCTATAACATGGTTTTACTTGGCAACTGACAGAAGCGAAATTCAGAAAACTGCACCAGCATCCTCAAGGTCACACAGGCAGTTAGTAGCTAAACTGACGTCTACTAACTCACAGTTCAGTTGTCTCTCCTTCACGTCATGCTGCCTCCCTGACCCAGGGGCCTGGTGACAATTTAGCATTCCTAGTAGTTGACTCTTCTGTCAACACTAAACATAAATGAACAACCAATACTTCTCAGCTGGATCCAGGTCATTTGTCAACAGAATCTGTGTAATGGATGTTTGCTATGAAGAAGAATTTTAAAAATTAGATCTGGGAGTTCTTGGCATATTCCCACCTGGCACCCACATTCTCTTCACTTCCCAGAATTCTTAGGCTTAAGAAAAGCTTAATTAAAATCAAGTCAATGGAGAACTCTCTGAGAAACTAACAAGACAACAGAGAAATAAACCAGGCTTTTTATCTTTCTCTTCCTTTTTTGCTGTTCTGTCACTCTCAGACCAATTTTTGATTTATCTATACCATATATATATTATATATGTATATTATATATTTAATATATATACAACACCAAACTTTCTTTATTTACTGTATACAGGTCAACCAAGATGCTTGATATTTTAAAAAAATTTTTAATTTTGTATAATTATGATACTAGAAGTTGTGATAAGATGGTTACTAGACATAAAATTCAAAAGTATTCAAAGTTTATGTCTGCTTAGGTAGGTTCTGTGATAACAGCTTGTGTATGGGAATGAGGTGGAAGTGCCCAGTGTGGTGTCAGGCTCATACCAATGGATCTATCTGTACCTATTGATTTTCTATGTCCATTGCCAAGTCCTCCCTCTTAGCCTCACTTTCCTTGTCAGCAAAATGGAGATGATGTCTGGGCCTTCCACTTACCAAGTATTCACGAGCTAGTATATGTTTTGAGATATGGCTTCAAATATAGGAGCTGATGGCACTCTCATTTGGGTTGGGACAGGGTATAACAGACCGTTCTGAACTCTTTCAGATTGAGTGGCCAAGAAGACCTCTCTGTGGAGTTAATGTTTGAGCAGAATTCTGAATAGAAGGACCCAGCCATGTAAAAAACTAAAGATAGATAGTGTAGCAAAGGAGCTCAGAAAATACAAAGGACCCCAAGTCACTTATGAGGAAGGCAGGAATGCCAACTCAACTGTCGCTGATGGGTGTAAACAGACACAGTGAGAAGAGAAAAAAGCAGTTGGAGATAAATCAGACAAGTCTAATGGAGTCAGAACTTACTCTAGGGGGATGGAAACCCACTGGAGGCTTGAACTAAAATTTTTACTTAGGATGTGACCTCAAACAAGTTACTTTCAGTTTGCTGCTGCTTCTATAAAATGGACACCACAATACGCATCTTGAAAAATTATGTTGAGAATTGCATTTATTGATATTATTCTATATAATATTTAGTACTTGACCCTGACAGGTGCAGTGCCTGTTACTCACTGCTGCTGCTGCTGCTGTGGTTGACACTGTCAACATTATCTTCATTATTGTCTGACCTGAGTTTACTCCAGAATAGCTACTGGAAAGGAGGCATAGCAGAAGAGACAAAGCAGATATGACACAAAAGCAGCTCTAGTACCACAAAGTAATATTTTATTTCCATAAATCAAATAAATAAGCCTTAACTTTTTTGTCCACATATTTCATTTTCCTTCTAGTCACAGCTCCTGTTCCAATTCATGGCAGGTGGCGCCTGGCTTCTGCACTGTTCAGTGCTTGTGTTTCCTGGCCCCTGAACCTGAGGGTCAGGTGGGGGGCCTTCTCTATAACAGCGTGTGTCAAACACCCAGATCACAATCCAGGAGGTCAGGCAATCCCCCAGAAGCTGCCAGGGCTGATAACTGGTCTTGGATGTGGATAGCAGATATTTTGACTCATCTTTCTTGAAAATCACAGTAATAGAACAAAACACATTTACTTCAGCTTCATGCTCACTGTGTTTTGTGCAGGGGATGCCCAAAAGCCTTGACTTAAGTGGAAAAACAGAGACATGAACTGGGAGTGTTCCAGGTCTGATAGCTTCTTAAACATGCTTCGTAGACCCAGTATTTGTCTTTATCTTATTCTCAGGACAAATACTTAGGGACCTCATGACATGGGCATAGCATTCTTGACTAATAATTCTCCATTCTACTCCTTTCTCCATCTCTCTCCCCCTTTTTTTCCCAGATAGATATAGATATAGATAATATAGATATAGATATAGATATTCCTTATTTTCTTTCCTATCCTTCTTTGTCTCCTTTCCAACATGGACATTGAATATTTATTAGGTTCTGACTAAGGGCCAAAGACTTTCTTGGGTAAAAGAGATGCAAACAAATATCACTGAATAACTACAGATACACAAAGAAGAAGGCATCCTAGGGAAACAGACTGATCTTAATTGGGGCATTAGAAAAGCTTTACTCGTGGATTTGTTTTGGAAGATAAGTGGACTGACAGAAACAGACAAAGAAGTAAAAGGCATTTGAAGCTGAGAAAACAGCAAAAGCAAAGGCACAGAAGTGAAACACCAGGATACATAGAGGTAAGGCTGCAGTAGGCAAGTCAGGGCACTTTTCAAGCTGTGCTAAGGAGGATGGAATTTATATAGAAGGAAATGGAGAGACACTGAGGAATTTTAAGTGAGGACATGAGATGAGCAACTGTATGTGTTAGAAATACCACTCCATAGTATGTGGAGTATGAAATAGGCCAATTAGGATTCTATTGTATTGTTGACATGAGTTGATAAATGTCTGAACCAAGCCAGTGACATAGTAGATGGAAGAAAGAGGACAAAAAGGAGCAAAATATGTTAACGTGACAAAAGCTTTAAAACATGGCATCTGCCTAGGCAGACAAATGAGTGAAAGAGAGTATGATTACAAACTTTCTGACCTTAGAATTTGGCTTTGTATTGGTGCCACCAACTAAAATGGGGATAGGGATGAGGAGCTTTAATATAGAAGAGGTTAGACATTTGGGGTTTGAAGTACCTGTGGAATATTAGTAAACAGATAAATTTATTGATCTGATGTTCTCTCTGGCAGTCAGTCTTTGTTTCCAGATTTGTAATGGAGACACTGCATTTAGTTGTTGTATTAATTTGAAAAATAAATGTAAATCTAGCAGTCTCTAGCATATAGTTCTTCTAAAATATCAGTTATTCCTTTCTTGTTTGTTTTTATATGCCCAGAGTGTAAGTACTCTGCTTATATTTTTTAAGAATCCTTAGGGGCTGCATGTACTCCCTAAAAACTTGACAAAAGAGAAACAGATTGTTTCCTGAGAGTGAAGACCTAACTTTAAGCACACGTGGAAGGTCAGAGCAGAGATAAACAATAGGCACTATCTTGGCTCTGTGGCTGGCCTTATTAAAGGTGATCATATCTAAAGAGTATCCATCACTTCATGTTTTTTTCTTTGTTAGTTAGCAGGCTTAGTTCTATGAATCCCTTCTGCCATTAATTACAGAAGAAACATGAGTGCCAAACTACAATGGAAAAGAGAAGGAGGCTAGTGGGAACGAAGAGCAGGAATCTTTTGGTTCTAAGGATAGTTCCCAAAGGAGAAAGATTTGGAGATTCTTCATCCAAGTTCAGTATGCTGCGTGACTCCCTCCAAAAGCCATAGTCAGAGGAGAGGTGGGGATGAGAAAGGCAGCAAGTTGCCCCAAAGAGGCTGTGGGGGAATAGAAGATGAAGGCTGATCCTCTTCACTTCTCCATCTGGGTGGTCTGGGGGTGGAGAGCAGCAAGGAGAGAGAGGCTTTCTGAAAGATGCCTCTGTATAAAATGTAGAAGACCCTGGGGTTCCCAAGGGACCTAGGGCAGGAACACCAGAAATGTTGAGAAGATTGTGGCCTTTCAGAGAGCTGCGGTCAGAATGTGAAAGCTACTCAGTACAAGGTACCTCGAGGTAATAGGCAATTAATTATTAAACATTACAAATTTCAGCAGTACGTACTTGTGGGGGAGTAAGTCTACCAAGATGTGATCTGCTTGGGGAAGAAAGGTGGCTAATCTCTGAAAGGAGAAGGGCCAGGATCCTGTTCCTCAATGGGCTTTTATTGGGTTTAAATTGCACAGGAGAACAGGGCTTATACATAAAGCTCATCAATCATTTGTCAGGCAGTAATGATCAAACAATAGATAACATTTAAAGAACTATGAGGAATTTTGAGTCAAGGTCAGATAGCTAAAGGGCCATAAAACTTTGGGGAAACAAACTCCTTTCAGGCTTGGACCCTTATCATTTAAATTGAGGGTATTCTTAGCAAAGCAGGTTTCACAGGATTTTATGCATTCTTTCTTAGGCCCAATTGCCTAAGGGAACCCCGCCCTTTCCAATACAGGGCTGCACCCACTTCTGGCATTGTTTCAGGCTTAAATTGGGCAGGGGAAGTAAGGCAGCCAAGAGATTAGGAGACTTCTTGCAGACAGAATGAAGACTCAGGCTATGTCAAAGCCAAGGGGTGAGGGTCCATCACCCCCTTTTTCTACAGGCCCCCAAGTCCTTCTCTGAGGTCCCCTTCACGACTGTGCCTGTCTTAGGTCATTACCTCCTTTGAGGAATCTTACTCATCATTGGCTAACCAGTCATCTGCCTCAGACCAAGCAGGGTGAAGTAAAAAGGGGCAGAGGTGGCACCCCTGCCAAGGAGATAAGCTTTGTCTCCTTAGTGGCTTATGGTCCCAAGGTCTCTTACTCAGCCTTAGCCATAGGGGTTACAGTTTCTGAAACCAGGCAGGGCGGTTCCCAACACATACTATGC
>CM052543.1:46145985-46160547 GCA_028533065.1 Trachops cirrhosus | reverse complement strand
GGCTTATGGTCCCAAGGTCTCTTACTCAGCCTTAGCCATGAGGGGTTACAGTTTCTGAAACCAGGCAGGGCGGTTCCCAACACATACTATGCTTAAAATACATACATGCACGCATACATTAATTTTTAATTTTACTTAAAAATTAACTGGCATACAGAGACCATCAAACCAACCACACTTATGAGAAACTAAGGAGGACACGACCCCATCCAGACCCCGTTTTACTGCTGTCATGAGGTTACATGAGCTTCTGCCTACACACAGATGACAGTCAGAGAAAAGGAGGAGGGGACAAGACCCTTTGGCAGAAAGGGCAATCCCATCAGAGTGTTCAAACACTGAATTTGATCCTACAGTTTGTCCAAAGAGAATAAGTTCAGTGGAAATAACCCACAATATTTTAAGGTGAAAAGTGGCGATTCTTAGTTTCACCCTTTGACCCCTTCCACCTCTGGGAATAAAAGCTTGTGAGAATATTTGGATCAGTTACAGGAAAAATAATAGCCACATTCTTTTGCACACCCAGGTAATAATGGTAAATTTTAGACCCCACTATGCAACCATAAAATAATCAAATCACAGCAAAAATAGGAGATTGTTAGCCCTTGGAGTACAGCAAAAGAAAAATTTTAAGCAGCAAACACTCTGAGCCAGTCTGAGCAGTGATCCAAAGGCAGATGATTCTGGAATGGTAGTGGATGCATGGGATCATGGCCCCAGGACTTCAGGTTTTCTGACCCCTGTGACAAGAGCATTCTCACTGTGAGAGTGCTGACTCACGCTATGTTCTTTGGGGCTGCTCAGCATCCAATTCATCTGAATCCCTTATTCAAATTCCATGCCCACCAAGCTACCTTCTTGATTATTCTTGGCTCATCAAGTTCATTTTCCGGAAATAGTGTTCTGGTCACGAGAGGTTCAAAGCCTATCATTCATCATTCATCGTACACTTAGGAGTGGTCTCTGATTACAATTTCATTTCTTTTATGCCTTTAATCCAGGGATAGAATTTGTTGTTATTCCAGCGCAAACTTCCTTATTTCAAGCAAGTTCTATTTCTCAAATTTGTCTTCACCTCCCCTGCTATCACCCTAGTCCAAGCCACCAGTCAACTTTCTCCAAGAGAGCTGGACATCCTCCCATCTGCTTAGCCAAAATGAAGTCTTTAAAGCTTAAATCAGATCATGTTACTCTCCTGCTCAAACATCCTAGTGGCTGATGCTTGAAATAAATTCTGAACTCCTTCCACACAGCCCACAAGGACCTCCAAGTTCCATCCCTGCCCACCCCAGTGTCCTTCCTCCTGCCTCTCTTTCCATCACACATCCCATCTATCACATCATCCTTATTGCGTGGCCCACACACCTGGCTCCCCACATCCTGGGAGACTTTGGTTTTTGTGAATGATCTTTCTCCGGAGTTCTAATTGCAGGTGTCCTCTCTTTATTCAGGGGTCTCCTCATATAACATCTTCTCTTTGTTTCCTAACAAAGCTCCTTTCCCTGTTACTTTTGAACATAATATCCTATGTTATTTTTCTTCAAAGCATTTATTACTGCCTTATATATTGCATACTTATTTTTTTACTCTTTCATTATAGTTTAATCCTAACAAAGCTTAACGTTATCACTGTCACTATCTCTTGGAACAGTTTTTGGCACATATTAGGTGTTTAATGCATTTGATTGAATGAATGAATAATGAATGAAATCAGCTTTCTTATTCCAACTGTGATCTTCTGTGTCTGTTAGATTTCTCTCAACCCAGGGTACTATAAGGAGCCTGTCTCTAGTTCCGCTAAGCCTGGAGTGAGATTCTGGAATATGCCTAATAGAGAAAAGTAGCTTCCATATCTAGCTGTGGAGTTAGGATGAGTTAGGATCCCAGGACGAGTCATTTAACCTTTCTGAACCTCAGTTTCCTCATCAGTAATAAAAGGAATGATAGTGTCTTTATCACAGTGTAGGTCCCAGCAATAATTAAATTTTAAATACACACATAAACACACACATTTGTGGACAGTTGTGGACATAATATTCCTTTTAGTTGAAAGGGTGTTATTTAAAAAAATGCCCACAATGGTATTCTTATCTCTCTGCATGCTGGAAACTCTCCTCCTTCATCCTACCCTTCTAAAATGTTCTCATTCCCTGACCTTTCAGCTCATTTCATCTCCTTAATACCTCATTGGAAAGTATGTCTTTCTCTTTATATTCAATATTTCTTTGTGCCATTATGAGCTGTACTAGAGGCTCCAGTCTGAGTGAATGATTCTTTATCAAATAAAGCTGGTTATATTGTACTCTTGGGTGCAAACGCTGAACTTTGCTGTTTTTTCATCAGATCACATTTATTAAGATCCTGTGTTCCTAGCAGCATGCTATTCTTAAAAATATTTGAAATATAAAAATTCTACAGCCCCATACTGAGATAGTCTTAAGAGAAATTGCAAGGGAAAAGAAAGAAAACAACTGGTGTGTTATAGAAGTGCTGTGCAGATCATTTTATTTAGTGTCAAAATGCCCTCCTTGTGGTTAACATTTTAACAGATTAATAAATTGGGGGAAATTAAATAATGCATTTCTGTATCTCCTCCCTAGGTCTGATTCTTCTAAAACAATAAAACAAGGCATGTCTTTTAATGTCTAATCATTTCAATTTTTCTCTAAATTGAAATTATTATCAAGTAATGCTTATTTACTTGAAAAGATCGCTGGGATGAATAATTCCTTAAGGAGAAATGTAGTTGCCAAATAAACATTGCCCATGATTCTCATAAGTTTATCTTAAATGATTAAAAACTGTATCATTGTGTTGATTGAGCCTCTTGTAAGCCTTGACACTCATAAAAATAGTTATGTCTAACTTGTTTTATAGTGAGGAGTGTAGTTATCTACATGCTCAGAAATTGTTTGCTTCTCTGTTTATTTGTTTTGTGGGTAGAGGAAATAGTACAACCTGGAATAGTACATGGAGTTCTGCCTTTGAGTAACAATTTACTACTCACCTGAGTAGCCGTGGGCACATCACTTGATTGTTCCAAGTCTTACTTTCTCCATCTGCAAAATGGACAAATAATTTCACACTTTCTGGGGTTGCTGTGAAGATTAAAAATAACTATGAATCTAAAGAACCTAACATAGAAGAATAATCAATACATGTGTTTTTAACATTGCATGCATTAAATTTCACATAAAAATATAACATCTGCCTATTTCCCAGGAGACCTCATTTGCAGTAAGGCACAGTACTGCTAACATGAGAGAAATTGAATATAATATCTATGAAGGGGAAAGAAAATATTCTAACAAGAACTAAGTGTTAAATCCAATTCTTGACTCCCAGGTGGAAAACACTTTAAGTACAGTTCTCATGAACTAACAGGAAAACTACTAGAACAAAGATAGAAAGCTATGTCCTGCTAACAGAGTCTGGGCAGAGAACACAAATCTTAGAAATAAATACCTAAATTATAGCTTTGTAAGAAACTAGAAGCATTCTAATAGCATTTGATTTTGCCCATTTTATAGATTAAAAAAGTGAGTCTCAAGAATTTAAGTATATGTCAATTATATTCTAATAACTTGCAGAGATGTGATTTTTGACCCATGATTTTTGCTTATTGTTTTTTTGTGTGTGTATATTTTGTTTTGTTTAGTCTTTGAGACCATGCAAAGAAAAATGTAATTCATGAGCATTTTTTTCAGGGAACTACATTTTAGAGAATGAAGCTCAGTGTAGATTGACCTTCATTATGATCCTCAATGTAATAAAACAATGTCAACCTACACTAGCAGTAGGATTCCATTTTATTTTTTTTTAAGATTTTGTGATTTATTTTTAGAGAGATGGTTAGTGAGAGAGAAACATCAATGTATGGTTACCTCTCATGTGCCTCCTTTCTGGGGACCTGGCCTGCAACCCAGGCATGTGCCCTGACTAGGAATCCAGCTGGCAAACCTTTGGTTCACAGGCCAGTACTCAATCCTCTGAGCCATACCAGCCAGGGCACACTAGCAGTAGGATTACTTTTTAAAGATCTAAATGCTAACTTTCATTTTGGGACTGATTCCAGTGTTAGAAAAATTTGATATATCATGTGAGCCTTTTCAGTTTGCTGAGTGCATTTCCTGAAAAAGGTATGATTTAGATAAGTGACCATGTAAAAAATGTAGGTCTGCAGGAATACTTCACTGTAGTAGAACATGGCCATGAATATCAGACACTGAATAGGTATAGGCTTTATTTGTTCATTTAACACATCTGTTGAGTGCCTAAATTCCATTTACTGTTACAAACCTGGAAGGAAACACATGATAAGCCTTAGGTATTGAACAGGATGGGATAATACCTCTTTGCTTCTTTGTGAAGCTGTCTGTGGGGGAGGGGTCAGAGAGGGAACAATGCTATTTGCTAATCTCTCACCCCAGTTTCTGTCACTTCTCTCGCTTCCCACAAACAGACTGTGCCCTTGCAGATGCTGATTCCCAGGTGTGTGGGTTTATGTGCGTTCTAGGATCCTGTGGGTATCTCCAGTAGACTCTCCTTGAGACTGGGAGTTTCTCCTGCCTTCACAACCCCCACAAGATTTTATAGCCAGAGGTTTTGAGTCTTTAGTTTCCCATGCTGATACCCTGGGTTTCGTGGTCTGTCTCACTTCCTAGTTGTTCTTCTCAGCTTATCCACACATGTGAATGTGGGACTGCCTGATCCACCAGCCTCTGCCTTGCCCATGTGGTCTGCCACCTTGCCATACATCTCTCCACCTGGCAGCCCATCTCTGCCCCTCCTACCAGTCTGGATGAATGTTTCTTTAGTTTCCTTGGTTGTCGGAGTTCCATGCATTTTGATTTTCTGGCAGTTCTGTTTATTTTTTCTTTTAATTGATTGTTTTCCTTTCAGTTTTGCAAGGAAGCAAAGTGTTTCTACCTATGCCTCCATCTCAGCCAGAGCTCCCACATGAACACTTTTGAAGATATCTCTGTCGGGTCAGAAAGACTGATGCATCAACAGACAGGAACAGAACATTGTGATCATAGTGATAATTTAAACCATGTGTTTATTGCTAGCTTAACATAATACAATCCTTTGTTGGTTCAGCAGACTGAAATATTCATTAGGGACAGTTGCAAATGGGGTTCCCCAGAAACAGACTCTGAGATTGATTGTAGTTTGCAAGAGATTATGAGAAAGTGCTTTTGAGATTAAAGAGAGTGGAAAGAAAGGCAAAGAGGCAGCACTGGGCAGAGGGAAAAGTCAAAGGGTTATGAAGGCCAAAGGACCGCCTCAGCTGACTCCCATGAGGAATTTTGACAATTGGATGACTCATCATAGTTGTCCTGTATTGTCATGAAAATACTGTGATTTTATAGCCTCCAGCCTATCAGTCAGGAAAAGGATTTGCCCCTCTAGGAAAAGGATGTGGCCTTAGACAAGGTGACTCCTGTATAGCTGAGACATCTCCAAAGAAAGTAAAGTTTGAGGGCTGCCTGTCAGACACACTCCGAGAAGCAGGGGAAATGATCTTCAGTTCCTGCAGTGAGTTCTTGGCATCACATCCTAGCACCCACCACAGACCTGGACCCCACAGCCTTCCCTTCCACCATCCTCAGCATGTTGCCTTTTGTCCTCACAAGATCCCTTAATGTTAAGAATATATCAATCCAGCTCGAAATGTGATATTTCCACACAAAAGCATATAAAACAGAGGAAGCAAGGAGACCATCACCTCACACTACTCTTTCTGTTATCTGAAAAAAAATAAATAAACTTTCCCAAACGGTCCCCAGAAATCTTCTCCCCACAGGGTGCCGGGTCACAATCAAAATTCGTTTTTTACGATGTCAAGAGAATGGCTGTTAGGTAGTGTTGTGGACTAAATGTTTGTGTCCCCCCAAATACATGTTGAAACCTAATCCCCGGTGTGATGGTATCTGAAGGCCAGGCCATTCGGAGGTGATTAGGTTATGAGGGTAGAGACCTTCTGACTGAAACTAGTGCCCTGATAAAAGAGGTCCCCGGAAGCTTTCACACCACTCCTGCCATGTGAGGACACAGGGAGAAGGTGGTTGTTTATGAACCAAGAAGCAGGCTTTCGCCAGATACTGAATCTGCCAGCACCTTGATCTAGGACTTCCCAAACTCCAGAGCTGTGAGAAAAATAAAAATTGGAGATACCCAAGTTGCATTAGGGATTCACAGGAGGGGCCCCATGCAGAACAGTACATCACAGAGTAGACGATGTTCGTGCTCTATCCATTTAAAGTTTCTACATTCAGGTTTGTTTTCAGGGTAGTGATTCTGAGTTAAGTCTGTGAAAGCTAACATTGCTCAATCTCAGTTTGTTCATATGCAAATTGATAATAATAATAAATATAAGGCAATTAAAAGTTATGAGAGATAACATGATTTAAAACAGATTTAGGGGAATAGCAGGTATTAGTAGTAAGTAAATATTGGGTTGGTCAAAAAATTTGTTTGGTTTTTCTGTAAGATGGCTCTAGTAGTGCTTAGTTGTCTATAACTTCATTCAAAACAATTTTGTTAGATTGTATTGTGACAACTGTCTTATCGGTGTGCATTTAAAAAACATCAAAATTGGAGCATTTTTGTGTAGCCATTTTAATATTGAAGGTAGAAGAAAATATGCAACATTTTTGGCATATGACACTTTATTATTTCAAGAAAGGTAAAAACACAACTGAAACACACACACAAAATATTTGTGCAGTGTATGGTAAAGATGCTGTGACTGATTGAACGTGTCAAAAGCGGTTTGTGAAGTTTCATGCTGAAGATTTCTCACTGGATGATGCTCCATGGTTGGGTAGACAAGATGAAGTTGATAGTGATCAAATAAAGACATTAATTGAGAATAACCAATGTTATAACATGTGGAAGACATCAGACCTACTAAAAATGCCAAAATCAATAAAGTTATTGGCGAAAATGAAAAATGTGTCTTTTATTTTACAGAAAAAGCCATATGGACTTTTTGGCCAACCCAGTAATACAACCTACTGAAATTCATTAGTGTAAATCCACACAAATAAGAGGAGCTTGATACACATTTCAATAAAGCACACCATTAAAGACACGATAAAAACACTCCTCAATACTTTTTAGATAATACGAAAATCTCTGCTGAGCAAATTTGATCTTGTTTTTTTTCTGGTTAAATGTTTTCAAAGTCTCCCCAAGCCTTCTTGTTAAATGTCAGACTCCTCACATTAGGCAGACAGAGTTTTCTGGGCCATGCCCTGTTTTCCTCTCTGGTCTATATCTTCTAGACCCTCATGTAATCTCCAGCCACCAAGTCCCATAGCTTCCCACATGCATCAAAACTTTTCTCACATGTCATTTCTCTGCCTCAAATGCCTGTGGTACACCTACTTACCTGCTCCCTCTTCATCCTTGACACTGTTGAAGCATCTGTCTTTCATTCATCTCCTTGACCCTCCCTTAACTAAGGTGCTGATCCTCAAGCTTGCCCTGTGAATATCACCATTATAGCACACTCCACACTTTGTCATTTTCATTTTCGTATCTGTACTGTGAAACTCTGATCTCCATAATAGCAGGAGGTGTATGATGGCAGGAGTCTGTTGTCTCTGCCCTCTGAGTATTTCGCATGTTCTCAGAAAGTGTGTGTGTGTTGAGCAAAGCTACTGCAAGCCACATCTCAATGGGGTTTGTAGATGTCCAATGCCACTAATTGTATAGAATATTGGCTTTATCATTTTGAAGTTATATGACCTTTGGCAAATAATTTACTTTTCTGTAAATTTGAAGCTAAATATGAAAAATTATGAAAAACATCCAAGAGTGCCAGGCATAAACACTCAAAAATTTAGTCATACTGGTAATGAATATGAGGATGAGGATGGTGAGGGGAGGACGAAGTGCCATGGATAAGTATCAAATCCCATATATCCTATGCTATATATAGGTTGTCAAATATATTATTTTAAATTATACTTTTACTTCAGGAATATATACAGGATTCCTCTTATGTTAGACATGTCATAGGAGAGCAGTAGTTATTGATTAATAATAAATAGCTAATATATGTAGGATTTGCCATGTGCAAAACAGTGTTTTAAAAGGTTTCATACACATTAACTGATTAATCCTCATCAATCCTTTGTGGAAGCTAACATTACTTTTCTCATTTCCATAGACAAGGAAACTGGGGCACATGGAAATTAGTTGACCTACCCTCCTGGTGAGTGGCAGAGGTGGGATTCAAACCTAAGCAGTCAAACTCCAGAATCTGTTCTCATCATTATTATACTTCTTCTTATTATTATTATTATACTTATAATTCTCATCATTATTATACTTATACTATCATGACTGAGTATGTAAATGAATAAACTTCATTAGTTGAACATAGAAAAGAGATCTGTATGTCCTGTTCTCAAATCCAGTATACTTTAAATTTATCAGTCTATCCTCCTTTTTTGAGTGACATTTTGTGTTGATTCTACTTTTAATTTCCCCAGATATACCAGGAAGTATAAATAAATCACATAGTATGTGATGCTAGAACTGAAAAGGTCAAAGTTTCTGAATCTCTGTTTAACAATTAAGAATGTACAGATTGGCATATTAGATCAGATAGTCTCATTGCCCACTCCATAGCCAGACAAAACTATCAGAGGCCCCACTCCTGAGGTTCTGTCTGACCTTGGGCCAGGCTGCTTAGGTGAACTGTTTATATCAGCCAGCAGCAGCAAAGTCAAAGAGAAAACCAGAAACATGGTAGGGATCAAAAGCCAAAGAATAAGCTGGTGAAGTAATAAAAAGAAGGATAAAGTATAACCATATAAGGGGAAGTGAGCCTACTGTTGGAAGCCATATGATTCACAATAGATTGTGACGTGAGCAGAAGCAGGTCAGAGTACATGGAACCATTGAGGCTGCTATGATGATTCCTCTGTGATGTCTAAGAAATCATTAGAGAAACTTCTGAGCATCTTACTTTCACTTAATAACTCATAAATTTGCCTTCAATGAATTTATCTAAACTGCATCTTAACATGTTAACAAATTTAGCCAGAATGTTAACAAATGTTGACTGAATGTCAAAAGGGAAGAGAACTTTGAAATTTTCTATTTACCCCTTTCATTTTAAAACAAGTCAACTCAGCCTGAAAAAGTCAAGAGCTTGGTCCATAACCATGCAATTAAAGTTATATACTTTACAAGAGTATAGATGATGTAGGACATGAGATTTCCTCTTACACACCCTAAGCTTAGTGTTTTAAATTTTCAAAGATGTCCCTATGCCCCTAATCTACCTTGGGAAAATTGTAATTAAATAATTAGTCAAAACTTTTATCCCCAGGCTTGCGTGTAAAAATGATTCACCATTTTATAGAGAAGCCATCCATTCATGAATGAATGATTAAATGTACATAATGAATTTCAATTGAATTGAGTGCAGAGTGGCACCATCATCAAAGTTCCTTTCTGATTGCTACTGCAGGACTTCAGAGTGTAGGCTGCAAGTAGAGACAGCACTGATAATTGAGTCTGGATTATACTTCCCAGTGTAATTGTAATATGATAATTATAGCTGAAAAATAGAAGGAACTCTCTTGTGCCTAGCCATGTCATAAATGTTTCATCTATATTATATTTAATTCTAGCAAAAGTCCTGCAGGTTCTATTTATTATTACTCTTTTATTGATAAGGAAACCAAGGCTAAGAAAAATTAAGACACTTAAGTACCGAGTAGGTGAAGGAGCTAAGATTGAATCACAATCCACCTGACTCTACATTAATGGACCTTACACAGAGCAGCATCCTGGCTCTGCATCTTTACTTATTTTGGCCAGATAAGACTCTGTTTTGGCCTCTCTTAATGTACACATGCATTATGTTCATTATAGCAACTCTATTCAAGTCATATTCTCATAATAGATAGTAAATATAGATGATATATGATATAGGCAGAAGTATTAATAGATGATCTAAGAGTAAGGCATTTGGTTGAGAAAAAGCAATTCCAAATACAAGTTTGGACTCTAGCCCTTTCAAATGTATAGCTTTGATAGTCAATTACATGTTCGAACTCTACTTTCTTATCTATAAAATAGAAAAAAATCTTAATTATAAATATGCACATGTGGGAGGGTAGGGAGAATAAGATACATATGGTAAAAATTATTAAAAATAATGGTTATGCACAACCTTATAAACTGTAAATAAATAAACTGATAAAATAATATTTACTAAAGATATTAAAATCCACTGAAACAGAGACAGAATGTCATTATATGATATATAAAAGTACATATGTATGTATTTTTGTATATGCCCACATTCATATTTTACATGCACACGCATACAGACACACAAACACACATATAGTAACTGGGACATAATCAATATGTTATATTCTTTGAGTGGTGAAAGGTTGCTTTTTACATTTTTATATATTTACATGAGGTTCAGTATCCTCAATGGTGCATGAGAATTATACTTCTGAGACAGCTGACTATAAGGATTAAACCCCCAAAAGTAACTGAAAGTGTTTAGCAATATTTCAAGAATTACTATGGACTGAACAAATACTAGGTTATTTAACAGCCAAATCCATCAACATTTTATCAGTGTTTCTGGGGTGTTTTCTCAGATACCAACCAATTCTGCAATTATCTAGCAGAAATCAGGTGTCCAACAGTTCAATTCAGTTCTGAGACTACCTACCTGACATCAGATCTCACAAATCAGAGGGCTCAGTCCCACAAGTCTGCCCTCACTTAAGACGCCAGTCACAAGTCCTGGGCCACCTGTACTTTTTATCAACTAGTTATAAATCAGGGGTTCCCAAGTCCCCCTCCTCAGGTTTGACAATTTGCTTGAACAACTCACAGAACTCAGGAAAATACTTTACTTACTTTCACTGGTTAAGGTTACAAGTCAGGAACAGCCAAATGGAAAAGATGCATAAGACAAGGTACTGGGGGCGGCACAAGTGTTTTCATTCCCTGTCCAGGCAACTCACTTTTCCAGCACCTCGGTGAGTTCACCAACCTGGATGTTCTTCAAACATTCTTTTTCAAGTATTCATAATCCACTCTCTGTAACCCCACTCCCCACCTCCCTGGAGGATGGAGCTGAGAGTTTGATTCCGTAACCCCAAGTTTGTTCTTTCTATTGACCAGCTCCCAATCTGAGGCTGTCCAAGGACCAATCTTGTTGCTGTATGAACATAAGCTCAGGTGTTTCCAAAGGGGCTCATTATGAATGACAAGAGTCTCTTATCTCTCAGGAAATTTCAGGTGGTTTAGTTGCTTTGTGCCCTGAAGCAAGGACAAAGAACAAATATATTTCTTATCATAACACAGTATTTATCATAACTTATATTGGTCCCTTAGATACATGCAGGATTTTTCTCTCAGGAATGGCAAATAAATTCTGGCAAATAAATTCTGAAAGTGGTAAAAGACATAGAAAAGCAGTTGTGGGGTACAAAAATGATCCTAAATGACCCTTTCATCAAAAAAATTTGAAATATATCTTTGGAAACACTTACGTGTTCAGTGGGAATCTATGTTGCTACCATTAAAGAGTGAGGGCAACTGTGGTTTCCATATTCAGCAAACTGCAGTTTGCAGATACTACACAGAGTGCTGGAGAGAACATTTTTTCAAATGCACCCACATTAGCAGTCCTCAAAGGTATCGGATTCCAGGATTTTAGGTGAGGTGCTCTGAGCAACTCGAATGCTTTGAGTGAGCTTCTCCTGTGGGTCTTCCCTTACTATCTCCTCAGTTCCAAGTAGAGATTCTCTCACTGGTCCAGTTAGGGTCAGGCATTGGCTCCTAAAGTCAATCAATTATGGTCCGGGAAGTAGTGACAAATTCTTAGCAATTTGTCATCCTCAGATACTGATAGTCCAGTGATCACGGAGGAGAGGAACTATGTAAATCAGGCAAATACTTACTACATGTGCTAGTAACTATTACTTCCTAAAAAAACTACTGAATAAACTAATTTTATTAAAAATTATAGTTTTAGAAATTAATAGCAGGTTGGAATTTAAATTACCTCTGCTTTATAAATACCAGTGGGTGGATGTGCTCATATGTATGCACAAGTGTATTTCAACGAGTATAAAATATGTAAAAGGCCTAAGTAAGATGCAACAAGGTTTATTTGAGATCCAAACAGAAATGAACAGGAAGCACTGATTAGGCAGAAACCCAAATAGTGTTCCTATTAGGTGGTGAAGACAAGAAGTACTTATGAGAAAGGAAAGGGGAATAATTATGTGATTAGAAGGAAGGAATTTCTATGGGTGTTAATGAGCAAAGGAAGGAATTTCTATAGGTATAGATAAGCTAAGACAGTGAGGCTAATTATAAAGAATGTCTTTAATTTTCAGTTAGGTGATCATGATGTCTGCTTTCCTGTTGGCTTTGCAAACAGCTGTTCAGAATACAATGCTGGTTTAGGCTCAGTACCTACTTTATTTGCCTAGTTTTAACATTTCAAAAGTTTAAAGAGTAAGACCTGCAAGGCAGTTCCTCTGGGATGGCAGCTCTGACTTCATTTTGAAGTGACTTCATTTTTTTTATAGACTGTATTAGAATTATACATTGTAAGTAAGTCTGTGCATGACTGTCTTGGTTGATGTCAGTGTTATCTCCTCGCAGATTGTTTCCATTTGTCCAAAATTAATGGGAACAGAATGTACTATCATGGATGATGAGTTTCCAAAAATAGCTTTTATGCCACTTGGCCAATTGGACATCCTACTCTGGCCCAGTTGGACTTATTACTGCTCATTCATGCACCTGAAAATCTCTGGACAATTCTCCTTCATACCAAATGGAGTCTGCAGTTCAAATGGATCTCATTAGGGTTCTTGTAAGACCACTACGCTAGAAAGAGTTTCCATCTCAGAAGGGTTCCTGCATTTGAACTTATCAAGCCTCTCTACAGTTCTATTCCTGATTAGCTATTTGTCCTCCTAAGAGCTTTAAAGATACACTTTTATATCTCTGTAATTTTATCCCTTTCCCATTTTTCCTTTATTGGCAAATTCAAATGCATTTTACTCTTATCCTGGATCTGTCACTCAGCATATGTCAACTTCAAGATTGCTGGACTATAGCAGTGACTGTCAGTAATGTTTCAGGGCGAAAAAGAAAGAAGTCAGAATGCATGCATCGGATCTTAGAAAGCTGCCTGCTGTTATAAATAACATCCTAGTTATATTACTCTAAATTATTTCCATCAAAAAACCGAATGCCAATCTACCATCTTGTCTGGGAGAAGTAAAGACCTTTTTTTATTATATGTTATCAAATATCATGTTTAATCTATCCCTATTATCTTTTCCTTTTAATGCTTCTAAAGCTTTTATATAAGGCTCTTTTCTTTCTGATCATTTCCTCTCTAAACCTCACATCCTCTGCCCCACATTTCTTCTGTGACAGCTTTCTAACAATCTCTGCTTTCTGTCTGATGTAGCTACCCCTTTACTCTCCTTCCTTTTAGTCCCTGGGAAAACCTTGATCACTGTTCTTGCCAACTTTCTTTGAAGGTTCTGATAATAAATCTGGATCCAAAATTCCACTACAAGCCCTCTATAGGCAGAGTCAACAACTTATCACTGGCACCGGGGGCCTAGCCCATGTATAAGTAGCTTAGATTAGTGGTCCACAGATGTTTACCTGCTAACTCCATAGTTGGATAGGTAGAAAGATGGGTGGGTGGATGGATATATGAATAACTGGATTGTTTTCTGTAAGCATATGGGATGATGCCTAGTAGGTACTTAGTAAAGTTTGTTATTTAAACTGATATTTCAAATGTGAGGCAAAGTAAGTTATATAGACAAATATAAAAATTTTTAGAAAGGTTATATATTTAATGATTTAAAAAGTAGAATGTGAGAGCTAGAAAAAATAATGTACAAGTTAAATAGAAAATTAGAAAATTTTGGAATACCTGTTACATTCTTCTGTTAGAGAAGGAATTGAACTTTGACTCACATAAAGTAATATTAACTTTTCAGACAAGGTGAGAGTTAATAGCATTTTCTTTATTCAATGGTCAGTGGTCACTCTTTTAAAAAATATATTTTATTGATTATGCTATTACAGTTGTCCTATTATCTCCCCTTCATTCCCTTCCACCCTGAACACCCTCTCCCACCCACATTCCCCCCCTTTAGTTCATGTCCATGTGTCATAAGTTCTTTAGCTTCTACATTTCCCCTTCTATTCTTGCCCTCCCCTGTCTATTTTTTACCTACCATCTATGCTACTTATTCTTTGTACCTTTCCCCCCTCTCTCCTCCTCCTACTCCCCTGTTGCTAACCCTCCATGTGATATCCATTTCTGTGGTTCTGTTCCTGTTCTAGTTGTTTGCTTAGTTTCTTCTTGTTTTTGTTTCAGGTGTGGTTGTTAATAATTGTGAGTTTGCTGTCATTTTACTACACAGGTTCTTTATCTTCTTTTTCTTAGATAAGTCTCTTCAACATTTCATACAATAAGGGCTTGGTGATGATGAACTCCTTTAACTTGACCTTATCTGAGAA
>CM052543.1:46088507-46145485 GCA_028533065.1 Trachops cirrhosus | reverse complement strand
CTGACTTTCATACACCTCAATTCTCTGTCAGTTCTGGTTGTTAGTTTGTTTCTATATTGTTGTTGTCCCTATCTTGGTTGTGTGAGGAGGCACAGTGTGTCTACCTATGCCTCCATCTTGGCCGGAAGTCCAGTGGTCACTTTTTAAAAAAGCCTAAAAACTGTTGTTAGCAAAAGCAAAAGTTAGAGACAGTGTTTATTTTAAATTAAAAAAAAATGTGATTCTGGGGCATAGATTCAGGCAGAAACCCAAATTATGTCCTGATTAAGGGGTGAAGGAAAGAGTTTTTTATGAGAAAGCAAATGGAAATAACTTCATGGATGGAAGGAATTCCTATTGGTGCCAATAAGCAAAGTTATTCCTTAGCTATACATAGTTATTTATGGATTCTAAAGGCTGTTTTTACTTGTCACTCCTCAGAGTCAGAACAAGTTTTTGATTCTACCTCCATAAAGTGTTGTCTATAAAACAACATTGGTTTGTCCCAGCCCAAGGTTATTTTGTCCAGTTCAAACATCTGAAGGCTGGAGGAGTAAGACAAGCAAGACAGTTCCTCTAGAATGGCTGCCCTAACTCCCTTTTAAAATGGCTCCACTTAACCCAACGTTTTATATTTCCCTCTTTGCCTGTGACCTTTCTTTGAAAGCATTGCTGATCAGCCATTGGAAGACAATGCTGAGCAGCTATTCAAAGCCTCATTGTTCATCCAGCACCAGGAAAGCTAGTTCCTGGTATGTCATGCCATTGCCCTTTGTTGCCAGGAAGGCTCATTGGCAGTTGTCATGAGCCACATAGGATGGAATGTGGTTTCCTTAGGTCACGTTTGAGCAAGAAGAGTGCCAGAACATTGGAAGGCTTTAGGGGCAAACGTCTTCTGCATTACTTAAGGTTTCTTGCATGAAGCCTCATAAACCTTAGTGATCATCTCAAAGCTCTGGGTCACCATTTTCTGATTAGTGTTTTTATTACATACAGCTATAAAAAACAGGTAAAGCTTTATGGCAACAAAATTTCTATAACAACAAACAAAATGCTAAGTTCAATTTGGAGAATAGACCTGAGCCAGGGGGTAAAGCCAGAAGGTAGCTAGCTGAAAAGGTCATGGCCCACGGGATATCAGTGGGCATTGCATTTACCATTTGGCACAGGCCTAAGTTTTATCTCATTCTGTCTCTGCTTTGCCAGAGGTAGACCTATGGTGCAAGCAATCAGATATTTAGGAAAAGCCATTTCTATGGAAACAAAAGAAAAACAAAGGTTGATACTTGGAAGCCAATTTCTGAACTGAGGGGTTGGCCAGTCAAAAAGATGCCAGAGTAGAAGCATCTTTTGCATCTTAAAAGGTCTCATATCATAAGTTGTTCAGGTAAACTTTCTTAGTGGCTTACACAACATTTTCTAAGCATGAGTTATTGTAACTATGTGTATATCTCTGAAGTTTATATCAAGTCATTTATAATCAGTTTGCAAGGCTTTTGGGAAAAGGGCAGCTTTAGTTCTCAATTATTTCAAGTTAAAAGTAGGAGAAAAAATGGAAACTTTAGGTTGGAGAGCTGTCGCCAAATAATTGAGGAAACTAGAAGAATTTAGGATTCAGTCTAGTTTACAGGTGGTAAACAAAACCTCAAAGATAACAAAACTAATATCCACAAGTATTACAGTGTCTATTGAAACCTATTTTCTCTCTCTACAATTATTCCTATTTTTACCAAAAATATTTTGCAAACAAATTAGTTTTACTGTAATTAGTTCTAGTTTCAGTAAAATTGGCCTGATAACTCATGTAAATGCAGTAAGTGTGGCAATTGACAATACAGGCTCTTTTGAATCTGTGTTACTGTATCTTCTTAAAGAATCTCTAGATTAGACTTTTTATAGCTTCTTGAGGCTAAGAGGCCAAACTAAGTACTTGCCATCAGACCTCACCTGCAGTACCTTCAGATTTGGGTTAATTCCTTTCTTCTCGAGGTCCACAAAATACCCTGCTGTCTGTGTCAGCTAGGAAGTAACCTTTCTTGCTCACCTGGTAAGGCTGCTGGGAACCGTGTAAGCAAAGCACTAGGCAGATTTTATTCCAAAGAGGTTTTATTAGCTTTCATAAATTAATCTTAGTTTTTCAAGGCCGTCTAATCATATCTGAGTCAATAAATGCCTCTGTTAAACATGACATTCCAGTCAATGTCTTGGTAAAATAACCAGTGTTTCCATTAGTGTCCTGTTAGGAGAACAGATTCTTATTGAACTAATGCAAGTAAGTGTAAACCATGAAAAGAGGAATACTCAGTTACTAAGGTTTTCCAAATTCTGGAAGTTTTAATGCAGGGAAAAAGACATAAATGTTTCACTTCTGCTCACAAATTACAGCAGTATTTTCCAAATTGCTGTAATTCATAGGTAACTTAAAACAAAAAGAGAAGTTTTCCTAAATCTGAAGAAACAAAACATAAAAATTCAGTAATTTTTAAATAAAGTCATAAAAATTATAATCATGTCTATCAGTGTATTCAGTCTCAAGTAGTAATTCTTATCTTGCTTCTTTTTATAAGTAGTTTCTCTTAGAGTTCTGTGTATTCTTACCCAGTTCAGGGTATGATATGAAAAGTATTAGGTACATGTATTCTACAGTACTTTCCATGAGTTTCTTTGAAGTTGAACATTTGTAAAATCATCAGTGTATGACAATAATTGTCTAAAAATAACAAAGACTTAAATGGCATGGTTAAAAATCTGATTCAATAAAATACAATTGACATGGAAATTTGCTTATTCCTGGGACATAAGATAACAACTAGAATTACAAATGAAAACATTATACCAGAGCATTTTAAATTTTTTAAAAATCTGGATAATTTCTGGAACATTTATATTAATAACACATATGCATATAAATATAATATAATTATCATTACTTGACAATGCTTCCCATGTAACTTTAGCAAATGAAATAGACCCAATTCTTTTTATTCCCCCTGCCTATAAGTCAAGAAAATAGCCTTTGAAATGTACCAGGAATCCTCTAAAAAGTTTCAAAATTAGTTCATTTAGATTTAATTTTAGGGAAGTTTGTCAGAAATACCAAGTGGTTTTATACACTTGGTCACATGGGATCATAGGTCACTGCAAAATGATATTTAGTTATACATTTAACCATGGTAACAAATCCTTCATGAACAAATATGAACTGTTAAATTGTTTCCAGCAAAGTGTAGCTCTTTTAATATCAAAAAGACTCTGCACTTAGGTAGTCAAAGATCAGATGATGAAGAGTACAGGAAATCATTAAAACACAAAATCTTTGCTTTTGCTTCACAATCTCGTAGTAAGAACATGCCAAGAGTAGAGAAATACTTTGTCCTTTTAGGGGATGAAAGGATTTTCAGTTTCAGTTTTTATAAATATACCATGGATATGAAAGCTTGTAATAAATTTATTTAGTCTTATCCAACTTGATCATACATAAATTTCTTTTTCAAGTTTTCTTTTAATAAACCTTCTACAACTTCCTATGTTCATTCTAGTGTGTCTCTTGTTGTCTTACCCATTCAGCAACACCCAACGTTATTATAGGACAGACTTGTTTTCTTTTATCTCCCTCAAAAATGATTCACCTTATACCTTCTTTTCCAAGAACATATATTGATTTCCTTTCATATTAAAATTCTTAACACCTAGAAACCTTAATTTCTAATGAAAACGAAGAAATACTCAATTATGATTCATCATATCAGCATTCTATAAACCAACAAACCCACAAATACATTTCATAATCTCCAGAAACACATGCTTCCTCAAACAAACAGAAGATATTTTTCTTAACACATTCAAATTTATTTTTTAGTTTCTCTGTAAAAAGAAGCTAAAAGTATATAAAGTAAACTTATTTAGCAATTAATGTTTCAGTATTTTATCTTTGTTACAAATTATCTAGAGATGCAAAAAATTTCCATTATTTAACTCATTACCAAAAGGATTTTAGGAAAAAATTATAAGTAATATACTATAATGCATAATTATTGCTAAGAAGTTTTTTTTTAATTTTTTCATCTATTTAATTTATTAGTTCTCTACAATTATGTTTAGATTAGCCATGAAATCTTTTGGAGACATCAAAGCCAGTTATCATTCTAAGCCATTTCTTCTGCTCAGAAATTTTGTAACAGAGATAACATAAACTTAGTAAACCCAAGTAAAAGAACACATTAAAATTGGCAACACTCTAAAGGCATGCTTTTAAAATTAAACCAACTTCAATAGCTTCAATACCAAATTTTTATCTAGAACCTAAAAAATGTTTGAGTTAGTTTTTATTTTTTTAATTTATATAAGAACTTAATTATTTTAAGCAAATTAGGCAGAGGTATTTACAAACCATTTTAGTAATATCCTCTGGAGGTGGAAATATGTACAAATATATAGACAGACACATCTAGAGACCTGATAGTTTTATTTAAAAATAACAGATACATTTACATGTTCAGATGGCTAAGGCTTTTGCTGTTTATGGAGGCAAGTTTAAGATTTGTATTTGCTCTTGACAAACAATTTTAAGGATGTTGGTGGTAGAAAGAGGGACTAGATTTAGGCAAGAGAGCTTATTCAGCCTGTTTTACTTTTGTAAAGAAAACGTTCTCCTCTCCTATCTTTCCTCCTTTGGGTTCAATTTATACTGATGAATTAATCTGGGCTCCATCTCAGACAGTTGTGGGCTGTGCTTACATTCCTGATTTTGTAGAGATCTACAAGGCAAAGTTTCAGCTAATTGTAGGAGAGCCTGAGAAATCGATGATCAGACCTAAAAATTCCTTTCAGACTTTAAATATCAGCTTTCAGTTCTGCCAAATTTCTGATCATAGAGTTATTAAATATTTAAAAATATCTTGTCATGTTTCAGGTGGGACAAACAGTAAATTCCAAAGCCTTGTAAAGGAATTACTTTTAAACTCCAAAGTTAAGGCTAACTGCTAAAATGGCCAAAGTTCTTTTTTTTAACCTTTGTAGAGCTGTTTTTGAAGTCATTTTGACTTCTAGAGGCTTCTGCATACCAATTAAAGAATGCATTCTGTTTTCTTCAAGAGTTTTGTGACCCTCTCTTTCAAAGGGGGGCCCCTGAAGATAAACTTATCTAAAACATAGTTTTCCCAGAATGGCCATTAGAGTTTTAAATTATTTAAGCTAAGTTGTTCAATAAAATAATTATATAAAAAGAAGGAATTAATTTCTGTTGGTGCTAATCAGGTAAGTTATTCTCTAGCTATACATAGATGTTTACTGGTTCTAAAGAATATTGACTCTTGTAGTCTGGATGTATGCCTTCCTGTTAGCTATACAAACAGTTGTTTGTAAAACATGTCAATATGACTTAGTCCCAAGGTCACTCTGCCCAGTTTAAACATTCTGAGGCTTCAGGAAGTGAGATGTGCAATGCGGTTTCTCTGGAATGGGTTCCTGACTCCGTTTTAAAATAGATTCACTATGCCCATTTTTTATAATTGGATCACATTGTGTTCGATCCATTAACTGACAGTTTTCTTCAAACTTGATTGTAGTGGATTTGGAGTCAGAACAACTTGTAAAGAAGTCCTGACTCTACTATAATTAACTATATGACTAAAACTGTATTGAAGGCAAACATTAAATTATCAAATGCTTATTGAGGGCCTGCTACATGGAAGACAATATCCCAACTCACTCATTCTCAAAATCACCTGCTAAAATATGCATTTTCCCCACATTACAGATTTAAGTGGCTAAATTGGATCATAAAGTGGTTAGAAAACTTTCCCAAGATCACAAAACTACAATATTAGTTTGTTTTTTCTGCTGTAACAAATCACCACAAAGTTCGTGGCTTAAAACTACAAAAATTTGCAGCTAACATACAATATTATAATAGTTTCAGGTGGACACCCCAGTGATTAGACACCGTATAACTTACTATGTGATCATCCTGATAAATCTTGTACCCATTTGAAATCATGTATAGTTAGAATATTATTGAACATATTCTCTATGCTGTACCTTACATCCCCATGACTATTCTGTAATAATCAGTTTGTACTTCTTAATCCCTTCACCTTTAATTGAAAAATAAAAAATGATTGAAATAAATATTTATATTATCTCACAGCCCTAGAGGCCATAAGGCTGCAAGTTATTTTTGTAGGTTTAAGTCAAGGGGTCAACAGGGCTAGTTACACCTGGAGGCTCAAGAGGAAAATTTGTTTCCTTGACTTTTCAAGCTTCTGGAGGTTGACCGAGTGCCTTAGCTCATGACCCCAACCTCTCCTTGTGTCACTCCAACCTCTTGCATTCAACACCATCTCCTACTTCCTCTTCTCTATTAAATCTCCATCTGTTTTCTTCTTATACGGACACTATGGTAACATTTAGGGACCACCCAGATAATTCAGAATAATGTCTCTATCTCAGGATTATTTAACTCAATCACATCTGTAAAGTCACTTTTGCCATGTAAGATAATACAAGTTCCAAAGATTCAGATGTGGATGTATTTGGGAGCCACTACTAAGTTCTGGATCTAGGATTCAATTCCAGGAATGTTGGTGATGTGGAGGATTGGTCATATCACTAGTGTGCATGCTGCCTCTCAAGTAACAGGGTGCAGTTTCTCAAACAACAAGAACTTTGAGAAAGAAGAACCTACTCAATGTATTATAACAAATGTAGGGTAAAGTGACTCATGAAACCCAAGGCAAGGATGTAACAGAACATCAGAAAAAAAGCCCAAGCACATTTATGAGGAGCTTCTAGGACATACATTTCTGGGTCTGAGTGTCTTATCCATTCTTTCCTCTCTCTGTAGCTCACTTTTCTCTGCTCTTTGTAGTTCACATGGCAGGGGACTATCATAACTCAGTCTTACCACTTTAAGTTCTGTCCATAACCCAAAACACAAACGTGCCCTTTCTGTCTCTCTCTTAATAAGTGACCACTGGATTTTATTAATTATTCCCCCTAATAATAGTAGGGGCAAAGCAAACAAAACATACACTTAGCCAGAGTAAAGGAATGCCACTTACTCGCATTCAAAGATGTTCCCAAACATTCTGAGTATTAAATAAATCAGAATGTTCTTAGAATTCACTTTATGGGCACTCCAGAGCAATATACAAATCAGCTGGAACTATATTGTGCAAAAAATGACATCAGACCCTGTTGAAAATGTATACATCCTGTGACATCAAACTTTGAATCCTGCCTCCCTCATTTTTTAGCTCTATATTTTACCTTTTATGCCTCCATTTTAAAGTATTAATTGCTTTGTGGAGATGTTCAAAGCACTCAGTTAATAATATATGGGGGGGTCTGACACATATTAGGAACTCAGTCATAATCTTTTTATTCCTCTTTTTCCTTCTGCCTTAATCACTTTTTACTTGGACTTTATACCCATGCTACTTGAACAGTAGAATATGTAACAAGCTACCACCAATCCAACTACTTTTGGCTGACCCAAAGTTACCCTTCACATGTGTTGCTCAAAAAGCAGGTTGAACAAACATCAAATACTTAATGCAAATCCTTTCATTGTCCATATGTTCGAAAAGCCTTTGGCCTAATTCCTCAAAGTATCTGCAGGAAATGCAGCTATTTGACAAATCTAAATTTAAATAGTTTCTACACCCCCGCAAAACAACCAAGTGGCTTAGTCTTAATATATATATAAACCATCACTGACAGCACAGGTCATGACTATAAAGAAATTACATTTTTTGTCCCGTGTGATGTCTGGTAGTCAACCTATAATCAGAGATAGGGTGGTCAGAAGGAATCTGACTTTAACAAGGACACATGTTAGAAACGTGGGAATTGGGCCCTGACTGGTGTAGCTCAGTGTTTTAGGTGTCGTTCTGCAAACCAAAAGGTTGCCTATTGGATTCCTGTTGGGGCAGATGCTTGGGTTGCGGTCTAGGTCCCCAGGTGGGGGAGTGCGAGAGGTGGCAATCCTCTCAGTGTTTTTCTACCACATCAATGTTTCTCTCTCTCTTTCTTCCTCCTTTTCCTTCTTTCTAAAAATAACAAATAAAATCTTCTGAAAGGAAGGAAAGAGGAAGGAAGGAAGGAAGGAAGAAAACTATAAGAGACTTGATGGGGACACAAGGAAGCCAGGGGTAGAAGGAATGGCCACTGGCATGAGTAAAACAAGGGAAATATCTAAATGATGTTTTCCAACAACCCTGGTGGGATTGCAAAAAATGCAGATATAAATTGAAGTTTGATTGTATTATAAAAAGCATAGACTATATTCTATAGTTTAAAAAGATAATTTAAAATATAAAAATAATACCTAGCCTAATAACTCAAACCAATATACACTAAGCTATATTTGGGGGTTAAATGTATTTATAAAATATTAATAAATATCATTTATTATATACTTTCAATATCTGATAATTAATAAATATAGGCAGAAAATGATATATTAGAAATAGAAGAGCAATAAACCTGACAAGTAAATTTAAAAATTGTTGTCTTTGAAAAGCAAGCAATCAAAAATTATAGGAACTCCAGTGAATCTGATAAATAGAAAGAAAATATACAAATATACAAGCATTTGACATGGAAATGATAGCAGAAAGGTCAGAAATATCAAGGAAACCAAAATAATTCTAAAAAAATAGCATGCAAGATGAAATCGTTTATTTTAATATTTGAATGAAATAATTTTCTGAAAAAAATTTTTACCAAAATAGACTCTGTAAAGAACAGATAACCTAAGCAGTGGACAAAATGGAGAAAGTTATCAAATATCTACAACCAGTACTGTGCTAGAACTGGCTAGCACCAGATTTGAAAGGTGGTTGTCTATATCTCTTCCCACCTCCAAGTTCAATGACATCATGTTAATAATAAACTTGAAAGCAGCTGTACTCAAAATATTTACATTATGGAAATCATCAAATGCTACAAATCAGGGACTTCTTTATCCCTGAAGTATCACTTATTAAACATATAATAATAGCGTACCACCAATTATAGTTCTAAGTTGTGAAATATCAGGGTCAGAAGAATTAATTCATGTTTTTAAGAAACATCTATTTCAGTGATTTGAAAATGTTCTGGAGGGGTGGGAAGGAAGCTTTCAAATCTGTGTTAACAAGCCTTACACTGATATCAAAACAAATGCATAAAGCTGAAAGCTGTACACTTATATTTTTCTTGTATATTTATGCAAAACAAAAACACAAGTTAAATAAAGCAAAAAGAATCCCACGGTTTACTATAAACAAATGCAACACAGCCAACTGGGTTTTGTTTCTATTTTACCAGGGTGGTTCTGTAATAGGAACTCCATTAATTCAATACATATTAATAATAACTAAGAAAATTTGAGCTCTGTTATCATGTAACTGAGGTGGACAGAGGAAGAAACAATCAAGTAAAATATACTTTAATTCAGAATAAAAATAAAAATATGTTATTAGGGAAGAAATTCTAAACTCTTTCCATCAGAAGGACTTACATTGCTACCTTCTATTGATTCAGCTACCCATATATGGAAGAATAAACATGGACAAGTTTAGAGGCCCCCTTTGCTTCCATTTGGGACCATATACAATGCACATCTTAGAATATCTCCATTACCTTAAACTTTAGACAATTATTGTTATGAAAGGAAAACAGAGAAAAAAAGAAAGTAAAGACTGGGCAAATGGTTTGAAAAACAGTATCAGGAGGAGGACAGAAGGAAAGAGGGAAAAAAGATAATAAAGGAAGAAAAAATGAAAAAAGAAAGGAAGGAGGGAGGGAGAAAAGGAAGGAAAATAAGAAAGAAACACTGAAAAAAGTGAGGAAGGAAGAGAAAAAATAAATTCAGACTTCTTTTCCTCCTTTCTGGTTTAAAAGCTTCCTAAGGAGCTTGATCACTTTTGATTATTTGGAAAGCAGCATCACCTTCCAATCAGACAGGCCCATTAAAACACAAGAGCTTGGACTGGGCCCAGGCTCCACCAGTGAGGAGGCAGATAATGAAGGGGGATGAAAAGACCACAGCTCTGAGGTTTACGGTGGGGTGGCCAAGTTCTTGCCAAATCAATCAAGGCCACCAGGGTCACAAGTGCCTAAGCCTGCCAGCTGGTAGAATGTGCCTCTGTTCTTGATTGCAGCCATTAACTGCCCTGGAGAGGTCTGGGTAAGGAAAAGGGACAGGGCCCTTAAAAATAGCTTAGTATCTCTGAGCTGGCCAAACCCTTCCACAGACCCTAGGAGACAAAGTAAATAACCTTTTCTTAAACCAGAGAGGTATAAACCAAAGGAGGATTGAGAAAGGGGAGAGGAATCCATTGTCCCCTGATTTTTGTTTTCTTTATTCATTTGACAGGGAAGGTACTAATGTTTTCGACTACAGTATCCAGGCAGTATTAGATGTTTTGCATGTATTAATCTGTCATACTCTGACAACGTCCCTGAGATGTTCTCATCGTAGAAGGAAGGGAGAAGGAAGAAAAGGAGGGAGAGATGTTGTATTACTGGTTGTGATAGTTACTGTAGTGGTTGTATAATAATAGTAGTGCTGTTGGTAATAGATCAAATTATGGTTGTAGTTATTAGAAATCACTTATTCAAACCTATTTTGACTAAAAACCCAAGGTGCTAGGTAACAAAAAAATGAATGCAATAAGAGCTATGTGCTACAGATCAACTGAAAAAACTACAAAGCTTTTTGGGAGGCTCTCAAATCTTCTCAAATGCTTTTGAGAGGAGCTCTTAGAAACTAGAGAGAGAAGAAAAAGTGTAAGAGAAGCAATAAGAAAAAATATTATGTGAGCTTGCCAATTGTGTACATTCTTCCTGGGTGTTTATTGTGGAACTGAATTGCATCCCCCTCAAATCATGTGTTGAAGCATTAACCCCCTAGTAGGTTGGAATGTATAGAGATGGGATTAAGTTAAAATCATGCCAGGGTAGGCCAAACTGTTGTCTTTGTAAGAATAGGAGATTAAGGCATACAAAACAGACACCAGAGATGCATGTTCAAAAAAAGAAAATGTGAGGACATATCATAAATGTGGCCATCTGCACGCTAAGGAAAGAAAACTCAACAGAAGCCAAACATGCTGACAACGCCTTGATCTTACATTTCCAGTCGCGAAAACTGTGAGAAATAAATTTTTATTGTTTAAATCACCCAGTCTGTGGTGAAAGGAAGGGGAAGAAGCAAATCTGGGGTATCCTTACTTTATGAAGGTGGTAAATACCACAATGTACTTCTAACTACCTTACATCATTTTATAAGCCAGTATTTCTGAACATGGCCAGAGCCAAGTGTTAAAATTAAGGGCAGTGCCCTGGCCAGTGTGGTTCAGTTGGTTAGAACATCATCCCATAAACCAAAAGGACATGGGTTTGATTCCCAGTCAGGGCACATGACTAAGATGCAGATTTGGGGTCTGGTTGAGGCATGTATGAGAGGCAACTGATCAATGTTTCTCTCTCACATCGATATTTCTCCCTTTCTGTCTATCTCTCCCCTCCCTTCTCTTCTCTCTAAAATCAATAAGCATGTCCTCAGGTGAAGATAAAAAAAAAATTAGGGGTAATACATATAGAATCTGCTTAAATTTGGAGGTTTAAATTAAAGCAATTTTTCATCCTCGTATTCCTGTTGTCTTACATAAAGTATTATTTAGTATTGCAGAATTTGTAAGAAGTCAGGGCTTACCTTGTTGATGCACATGTATTCACTTTCCCTGCATTTATCCAAATCCTCATATATAGTCTCACACACAGAGGATGTTACTAGATATATGAATAATCCTCTGGATTAGTATACTGATTGCTTAATAAAACCTGAATGATTTAGCAATTTCCCAATTTACCTTTCCATCCCTCTCTGCTGTTTCTCTCTCTTTTTTTTTTTCTGGAGGAGAAAAAATTAAGATAGTAATAAGCTATTTGGTTAGTTAAAAGTTTCCACTTGACAAATTAAAAGGGACATTTAAAAATCACGAAAGCATTACCACACTGTTTACTCACTTGCTGAACATTTGGGGAAAATAAGGAAACATAATGATTAAGGTTGTGCAATAGTTTGCTACGTGTAAAAAGTCATCCGAACCATGCCTTCAGGGGCTCATTCACTCACCAGTCCGTTGCTCTAAAGAACTCTGCAATGAGAATGGTAAGTGACTTCCCAAGAGAAGGACAGAAATCGAACCAGGAAAAATAAATAGGCACTAAGTCAAAATGGAGTTGCAGGGGGCCACCTCTGGCTCCCAAAATCCAGCCCTTTCCTCAGCATCTCACTGAAGTAAAAAGGCCTGGAAAGGTGGCCCTGTGGCTTAGCTGGGCAAAGCGCCTGTCTGGTAAAGTAAAGAGGCCTGGCTCCACCAATCACCAGACTTTTCACATCTCTGAGCCCTATTTTCTAATATCTAGAATGAGGCCATTGTTTATATTTCACAGGATTTTAAACTGCATACTGTTGAAGAAGAAACATAATTTTGCCTTTACCCTTCCAGGTTCTTGGCTAAGATCATCCTGTAATAAAAGAGTCAGACTAACAGGAAAAATAAAAATAATTTTAATTACATATGCATGTACAGGAGCCCCCCCAAAATGTGAGATTCAAAGGCAGCAGACAACTGAGGCTTAAAGACCATCCTGAACTAAGGAAATGGTTAGGGGTCTGGGTCTTCAAAGGGAGAAGGCAATTCATGGGAGGGTGAGAAGAAGGAATGTGTGGTAAGTCAAGGTTGCCCTCTAGGCAGCCAAGTCTCTGGTGAAAAGGTGATTTCTGGTAATAGCTTTCTACCTGGTACAGGCCTCCTTTGTAATGTAAATTTCCCTTACAAAAGGATAACTTCTCTATTTTTAAAGATTCTCTCATGGTTTCTGCAGTTTCTCAAAATAATCATGTGAAAATAATTCTCATGTCAAAGAGACATATTTCAGGGTGGCATATTCTTCAATACAAATGAAATAGTGACTGGAAAAGCACTTTTTATTTATGTGTCAAGTGCTGTACAAGTGCGAGATGGTGGTGGTAGTGATGACAAAGAAGGAAACTTGAGGGAAATAGTCATACTATCTTCAAAAATCTGAGTCACCACTGCCCTTGGAATTGTCTCCTCTCCTCTTGCCCCAGCACACCCCATAGCTCCATCACCTTCCCAAAAGAAGTTGTCAGCTTTTCCCAGCCCCTTTATCTCTGGCCCTTCAACCATATGTGCAAAGGGTAAGTTTTTCTTTTGCTGTTGACAATGAGGGTTCAGTCCTTCTTGATTCCAGGCCTTTGTCATTATTTTTCCTTTCCTGCTTTCAGAAACTTTTGAAGTAATCTTCAAATCCTTAGCTTCTATATCATAGCAGGGACTGGTTTTGGTACCTCATTATATGAGGTCTGTCCAGAAGGTATCCAGCCATGTCATATGAAAAACAGAGACATTTATTGAAGAAGATACAAGATACAAGAAATATTGTACATAGGACAATGACATCTCAGTCCTCTTCAATGTAGCACCTTGGAACCTCAAGCAGTTCCCCCAGTCACTGTCAGCTGCCCCATTGTATTTTCCTGAAATCTCATCGAATGGTCTGAAATCTCTCCCCTTTCAAAGGTGATTTTATTTTGGAGAGAAGCCAGAAGTCACAGGGTGCCAAATCTAGGCTGTAGGGGACCTGAGTCATCCAGGTGATTTGATGTTTCACAAAAAAACTGCATGAGCCCTGGCTGGTGTAGCTCAGTGGACTGAGTGCGGCCTGCATACCAAAGGGTTACTGGTTCGATTCCCAGTCAGGGCACATGCCTGGGTTGCAGGCCAGTTCCCCAGTGGGGGGCACATGAGAGGCAACCACACTTTGATGTTTCCCTCTCTTTCTCCTTCCCTTCCACTCTGTCTAAAAATAAATAAATAAAATCTTAAAAAAAAAAAACTGCATGAGATGTAGGGCATGAGCAGGCATGTTGTCATGATAAAGCTGCCAATCACCAGTTGCCCATAGTAGCAGCCTTCTGAATCATCTAGTTTCCGTGGAGGAATGTTCAAGCTTAATGTAAAATTTAATGCAGATTTGTCACTCCACTCACTAAGTCATTTTGAATGCAATGCTTACTCAGTACACGTTTACTCAAAGTCATCTACCACCCTCACTAACTACTACAGTGAAGTCGTCATTTTTCACACATAAGCATTCCAGTCCACTCTTCTTGACTGCCAGGTTACATCAATATTGAGCAAACCATTCTCACTGTATTAACCATGGCTGTACTTTTTCTGGACAGACCTTGTATATAGTTGCAAAACAGGGAAATGAAATCTTAGTCTTTAATAAGAAGGCAAATATATTCACTGAGCCATTGTATCTCCTGGGTGTTCACTGTCTTGATAATCCCAACATTCAAAGGAAACATAAAAGTGGGAAGTCTGTTCCTATAGACTAAATGTTTGTGTCCTCCCAAAATTTATATTGTTAAACTCAAATCCCAAATGTGAGGGTATTTGGAGGTGAGGACCACTGGACGTGATTAGGTGAGGATGGAGCCCTCATAAATGGGATTAGTGCCTTAAGAAGAGACCCCAGAAAGTTTCCAAGCCCCTTCTGCCATGTGAGAACATTACAAAAATATAGCTGTCGATAAGCCAGAAAGCAGGCTCACACCAAACACCAAATCTGACAGCACCTTGATCTTGAACTTCCTGACTCCTGAAATGTGAGGAAAAGGTTTCTGCTCTTTGCAATCCACCCAGTCTATATTTTTTATTATAGCAGCCTGAATGAACCAGGACAGCTACAAATGCAGTTCTTTATCCACAAATGATTCTGGAGCCCTGACCACATGCTTGGCACTGTATTGGGTGCTGGGGGAAGGAGGTAGATGCAAGTGACCAGATCAGGACCTGCCCTTGAGAAAGCAAGTTTTTGTGGAGAAATGGGACTTACATAACTTCAATTTGAGGCTCAACATATGGGAGAGAAAGACAGGGGCAAATTGTCTCTGAAACACTGAGGAGGGAAAGACATCTTTCTGCTAAGACTAGAAAAGTCTTCATAAAAGATATGAGTTATTGGAACTGAGGCTTAAGTTTGGGGAATTTTTAGACTTGGTAAGGGTAGGTGAGGAAGTATATTTCAGCTGAGATGAGAAACCTGGGCATAAATTTGAGGTCATGACTGTGCAGGAATTTAAGAAAACAGAAGCCATAAAAATAAACATATTTTTGACTACTGCCAGTTACTGTTCTAAGTACTTAATGTATGCTTACTGTAACCCTTATAACAGCTCTAGAAATAGATATCATCATTATTTCCATTTAAGATATGAAGAAATCAGGATCACAGAGCTATTTAATTGTCAAAGGAAATGATTTCTGCCCTTTGGACTTATGTGCACATGTATTGAGATGCAATTAAATTAAAGGATAAACAAGATTCTAAGAGAACACAGGAAGCCATTCCTATTGTACACAAAAGAGCAGTTACAAAGGAGGCACATCTTCACCAAAAAGAAAGTGAGGTAGCAGAGAGTGAAACAGGTGAATTCTAGGCAGAAGGGATCAGCATGCGCAAAGACTGGCATGAACACAAGATTTAATGTGAGTAGTGGGAACTTCAGAACAGCAAGTGTGAGGGTTTGTGGTACATGGGGCAGTGTGAAAGAGGACTGTAGAGACACGCAAGGTGCCACCCCAAAGAGCTTCCTATACCAGGCTTAAGAGTTTTGCCTTTATTCTCAAGGCAATAGGGTTTATTAAAAGGTTTAAAATTAAGGAGAGCCCTGATTTTTTCCCCTTCCTGAAGATCACATTGGCTGTAGTTAAAACTGAATGGTAAGTGAGATAGGCAGTAAGAGACAATTAAGAGGCTCTTACAGAGAGGTTCATAGAGTCAGTGGGATGGAGAGGAGGGATGTATTCCAGAGATGTTTAGGAAGTGAGATGGTCAGGATTCAGTAAATGCTCAGATAGATGAGGTGGAAGAAGGGATTTAGTTGAGGATGGCTCATGATTTGAAGACTATTTAGATAAAAGAACCAACATGCAGGTCAGGAAATTCTAATGATAATGGCAATAATCATAGCCTTTTAGTGAGTCTCATTACTTCCAATCATTTTATACTTTAGTTCATTCTTCAGAATATGTAGTTATCAGATTACTTTTAATGATGCTACAATCATAACAAAGTCCACTGTTTTCTATAAAATTTGGTCTTAAAGTGAGAGACAGAGAGATCCACACAGAGCGAGAGACATAGAGAAAGAGACAGACAGACAGAGGGAATGAAGACAGGAAGGAGGAAAGAAGAGAGCCTAAAACACAGAGTTGAATGTTCAACTCTAATGTAAAGCAAGAGATTGAGGTTTTTTATTTCATTCTATGTTTTGCTGCTACTTGAAAGTTATAGTAAAAGTAACAAATTTATAATTATTTGGTTTTCACTAATAACCAAGGATATTATTAGACACTTTTCACAAATTGTTTCTTTCACTCCTCATAATAATCCTCTTAACAATCAATTTATTATATAATTATCCCCATTTTTTAGACGAGGAAACTAAGACTAAGAGAGGTTAAGTAATTTGATTAAGGACATGTACCTAGTAAGTGGTTATTCCAGAATTTGAACAAGGCCCTTTGGCTCCAATATTATCCCTCTCCCACTGTGTCATGACAAATGCATTTTATAGACACACTCAGAGGAGGAAAAGTTTATATATGCCTAAGTGTGGAACTGGTTAAACAAAGAACGAGAGAGAAAATGTGCCCTAGTATGCTCTCTATATCTCATAGCCAAACTCCGACAAGGTATGAAGACTGGTTGATTTTTACATATTAACTGCATGTTCACCAGCTGTATAAATACAATTTCTTGAACCCTAAGAGTGGACTGAAATAGATTCCATTTTTCATTTTGTAAAACAAGCCCTTGGCGACTGCTGAGTAGCAAATGTTGACAGTTGGGCAGCAGAGGCTTGGAGTGGCAGCACTGGAAAGCTAAATTGGTCATCTCAAAATAGCACTGGACTGGAGAGACCCCGCCAAGACTGAGTCGACTCTATCTGGACAATGGGGTCATTTTGAGGATGACTTCCTGTATGTCTACTCTCATTACTTTGTTTCTTCCCCCTTGTCACCAATGCAAAACCCTGTTTTTAGCTGGTCCTGACACCTGTCTCTTCTCTACTTGGCTTATAGCAGCTCCTAATGACAGCCCTGAATACACCCTCCTTGCCGATCACTGATGATGTCCCATACCCAGTTACTGCTCTTCTGGCCCTGACATCAGGCGTGTGTTTCTCATTCAGTCCTGCACTAACCCAGTGTGATGAATGCAACTTTTTTGGTGTGGGTGTACACTGGGAGAAAATGTAATGGGAACACAGATGCACTGCCCAACAAGTCTGCATTGAATTTGAATACAAAGCTGCAATATATATATATATTTAATATACATAATATATATTTATTTACATTTGTAGCTTTGTATTCAAATTCAGTAAAGATTATATAAAGATAGATGATAGATAGGTAGGTAGATAGATAGATAGAGATATAGGTAGAGAGAGAGGGAGGGAGGGAGGGAGGGAGCATGTCTCATTCTAGATAGATAAAAAAATAGATGTCAATGTAGTAGAGATCCACCTGAAATTATTTGGGAGGCATTAAAAAAACCCTCATAGCACCAAGGCATAAGAATCTTCCTTTACAGGCCCTCCTTATCTTTCTCCTTCAAGGTCTAACATAGACATTGGCTTCTCCACCACAATGTGCATGAGTGCCCTAATGTAATATGAAGGTCCACTCATAAGAAATTCCACCTATTAATTTACTAAAATATTTGTAGGGTCTTAAGCCAAGGCTTGTGCTGTAAAGTGGGGATAAGAAGTGAAAAAGGCACATTTTCTTACCACCTAGGAACTCTAATATAGTAAGAGAGATGGACAAATAAAAAAAAATAACCGAGGTTATGAGTTGGGGGTAGAGATAAATAGGGAGAACCCAAAGTATTTTTAGGTCAGTGAAACCACTCCATATGATACTATAACAATGGATACATGTCATTATACATTTGTCCAAACACCTATGATGTATAACATCAAGAATGAACCTCAGTGTACATTTTGGATTTTGTGTGATTTTGATGTGTCATTGTAGGTTCAGTGGTGGGGGATGTTGATAATAGGGCAAGGTAGGCATGTGGTGGGGACGCTGACGATGGGGGTATATGGGAAATCCGTGTCTTCTATTCAGGTTTGCTGTGAACCTAAAACTGCTCTAAAAAACTAAAGTCTTTAAAAAAATTAACCAAGATAAATAAGTACCCAAATTCCATGGTTGTGTTATGACATAGGTTAAATTGGATGCCTTGATCACTTAGACAAAAGCTAACTGCTTCATAGCACCTGTGCTACTTCTATTCCAGGCACTGAGCATGCTGTTCTCTGTACAGGAAAGTGGAGACCTGAATATGAGTCCCTCCCTCTCTCCTCTCCTTTCCTTCCTTGTGCCTTCCTTCCTTCCTCCCTTCCTTCCTTCCTTCCTTCCTTCATTCCTTCCTTCCTTCCTTCCTTCTTTCCTTCCTCCTCTCCCACAAAAATACTATATATACATCCATGTTCTAGATATAATGAGGGCAAAAATAGATAAACCATATCCCATACACCAAGGAAAATACAGTTTTTATAGGAAATGAAAGAGAAGACATATTTTATAAACCAGGCTGAAAATGCTGGGTATCAGATGAAAAGTCCAGCTAAATTTCTTTAAAATGCCAAAGTGGGCAGTGCTCACTTCTGCATAGAAAGATGAAAGACTTTCTAAGGGGAGGTAGTAAATAAAAATAACAACTACTATTACTTCAACTGAAACAATAACAGCTCCTGACCTTTTTAAAGATCACAATGTACCAGGCACTTTACATACATTATCTCCTTTAACCCTCCGACTTCTTTCATCTAATCCTCTGATTTCTTTCTGAGGATCTGACCCTAGTCTCTTACCCATCAAGACATACTGTCTGCTACAGTCCCTCTGGGCTTTGACAGAATAAACACAAT
This sequence comes from Trachops cirrhosus, assembly GCA_028533065.1. Classification (NCBI taxonomy): domain Eukaryota; kingdom Metazoa; phylum Chordata; class Mammalia; order Chiroptera; family Phyllostomidae; genus Trachops; species Trachops cirrhosus. Next base: position 46,126,467 of record CM052543.1, on the reverse strand, counting down.
ATGCACATTTGGGAATGAAAGAAAAGTGCAATTGAATGTAATAAAAAATAAAAATGAAGGACCTAAAGAGAAAAGGTTTGTGTCACATCAGGAAACCACAAAGCATTTCATTATTAATCTAATTTGAAAAATAAATCAGATAGGTGCATGTATATAAGCATACATGCATAGACTATTTGGAGGTTTATAATTTTTTCAGGCTTAATGAACCTGGTTCATGTAGTATTGGGTGTTGGTGTCAGGTAGACCTCATTTTCATTCTCAGCTCTACCACTCTTTAGTAGTGGGACTTCCCACAGTTATTAAACCTCTCCAAATCTTAATTTCCTTATCTGTACAAAGTGCACAATTATGTCTTTTCCCAGGATTGCTGTGAAGATTGAGATGACATATGAGACATGCCTGTCAGAGGGCTTGGCAAGTAGTAGAAACTCAACAAATGTAAAATGTCAAAAATGCTACCTACTCTAAGGTTTATTATGAAGCTTATATATCACCTAAGCATGTAGGTGACAGATGTTGGGACTCAGTAAATATAAACTCCCTTTCTTCACTGGGAAGAAAATGTCAAGGTGACAGATAAGGGCTCTCAGAGCAGCTGTGGTGTATATGAAGCTCCCTAAAGAATCAGCTGCATCTCAAACTGTCCAGGTGTTGCCCAGGTGTTGTGCTGCCTGAAGACCACAAAGAGGAGGGGCCCCTGGAGCTCCTGCTGCATCCTCCCTGCCTGTGTGCCCTTTCCCCTGTGCAACCTAGGCTGGGAAGAAGTACTGGCTCAGGTTTTGCAAAGTTTTGCATAAACCTCTTTTTTTTTTTTTAGTACAATTATTATATGCCTGCTCTACGTGCATACTTGGCAAGGTTCTTTTCATTCTTTCTTAATTAGTTTAATGCATTCAAGCTCGGGAGTGAATGAAGCTAGGAATATCCTTTGAACTTCACAATGCCTGGAAATGAGGACAAAGAAAATACATTTCTGTACTTTCAGTCTGTACGTACTTCACTCATTCCATATACATCTTTAGCTAGTGTCTGCTGAGTTCAAGGAATTTTGCTTATTATAGCTCATAAAAGAATACAGAAAACAGGAAAGATCTTGAATTTTTAGAGTACCCACATGTACTGAGCTCCATGCTAGGTTTTCTCATAGTTCATTTAATTCTCACAACAACTGTTTGGATAGATAAAGTAGGTTTAAGTAGATTCTCCAAAGTCATATACCCAGGAAGAGACAGAGACAGAAATAAAGGCCTTTCTAGTTCCAATGATCATGTTATAGCCATTATGAGGCTCTGTCCCTAAACTAACCTAATTTTTAAATATGAAAACTGAGTCCCAGGAAAACAAAGTACCCAAGAACTGTACTTTGTAGCTAGCAACAAAGGTAGCATTCAAATAGTGAATTTCTGACTCCTAGCCCAATGTGATTTAATTTCATATCTGCCTACTTTCCTTTTATTTTTCAAAAAATGTTGTAAATACCACTTTTTCTCTTAGTATGTGAAGGTTCTGTTTAAGGTACCATGAAAGATACAACAGTAAAAACTAATAGAAACCGTGGCCTTAACAAACAAAGTCTGGGGAGAAAACATCAGCACATTAACCACATGAATGAAGAAAATACAGGTTTAAAGCATGAGTACCCTGAAAAAAGTACAAGGAAGTTTTAAGAGAGACAATAAAAATACACTTAGGAATGTGGCTGGGGGCTACTTTATACTACATCATGGTAAGGCCTTCTGACAAGGTGAAACTTAAACTAAGACCTGAAAGCCAGTGGGGAAAGCTGAGGCAGTTGTTCCAAAGCAGAAGGGAAAGAAGGCCAGTGTGCCTGGAGCCCAGGGAACAAGAGAGTGTGATGAAGCAGATGAAGTCAGAGAGGCAGTCAAGGTAAAGATATTACATGTCATTGTAAGCGAAGTGGGAATCCCTTGCAGCAACATAAGTGGGAAATTCACAACTTCACACTGCTCACTGGGTACAGAATAGATTGTAAAGGGGCAAGTGTGGGCCTGAGGGGAATACTACAGAGACCAGGCAGTAGTTGTCTCAGTGAAGCAGGATGGTGGCTCAGAGTTGGAGTGACGAGGGAGAACAGTGAACAGGTTTGAGTTTATTTTCAAGGTGGAGTCAAAAGACAAGTGTGTAAGCTCCAGAGGGTATGACTTTTTCTGTTAATATATGTATCCTTACTGCCTAGAAGAATGACTAGCACATAGTAGGCGCTCAGTAAATATGGGTCAAAAAAGTGAATTAAGTGGAAGTGTGGTATCTCAGTTGGCTCAGGCTGCTATAATAAAACACTACGGATTGAATGGCTTAAATAACAAACATTTAATCCAAGTATTAGTTCCAGAGGCTGGGAAATCCAAGATCAAGGTGCTAGCAGGTTCTGTGTCTAGTGAGAGCTCTTTATTTGTAGACGGACGCTTTCTTAGTGAATCCTCCCATGACAGAGAGAGAGATGTCTCCTTCCTTTTTTTTTTGAAATTAAGTTTATTTTATTTCATTTTATTTTATTTTAGAGTGAGGGGAAGAAAGGAAGAGAGGGAGAGAAACATCACTGTGTGGTTGCCTCTTGTGTGCTCCCTGCTGGGGACCTGGCCTGCAACCCACGCATGTGCCCTGACTGGGAATTGAACCGGCAATACTTTGGTTCGGCAATCAATCCACTGAGCCATGCCAGCCAGCGCTTCTTCCTTTTTTTATTAGGGCATTAATCCCATCATGGTGGCTTTAGTTTTATGACCTCATCTAATCCTAAATATGTCCCAAAGGCCCACTTCCAAATACTATCATATTGGGAATTAGGACTTCAACATATGAACTTTGAGGAGACTCAAACACTCAATTTATAACCTGGAGGAAAGGAAAAGTGTGGTATCAAGAACAGCTCATGTTTTGGTTTCACCAGCTCAGTGGATCATTGTGACATTTACTAAAGACTTGGAAGAAACTGGGGGTACATACAAGAGTTGTTAATGATTCTGTCAATTCTGAGCTGTATCTTAAACATTCAGGTGGAACTGTCAAGTGAGCATCCAGTGTATGATTCTGGTCCTCAGGAGAGAACCCATTTAGAAACTGTTATCATATAGAAATTATTTAAATCCTTAGCCTTATATGAGATCACCAAAGGACAGAGCATATATGGAGAAGAGTGACATTTCCAGTCCTGAGCCTGGAGCCCTCTATTTGAGCCTATTTAAACCTGGAGCAGGTCAAACAGAGGAGGAGTTGGAAAAGGTTAGAAAATGCAAGGAGGGCATGCTCCATTGTCTGAGATGGTGCTTAGTGGTTAAGTAAGGTAAGCATTCTAATATTACTGCTACCATAATATCAGTAGTGATTATTATCACCATAATAACTAACATTAATTGAGCACTTCCTCTGTATCTGGCACACAGTTCAAATGCTGTATATATTTACACATTTAATTCTCATAACAAATATAAGAAGTATGTATAATTGTTATGCTCATGTTTCAGATGAGAAAATGACACTGAAAAATTAAATAACTTTCTGAAGGTCATACAGCTGTTAAATTAGCAATACTGAAACTCAAACCCAGAAGGTCTCTTTAGAACCATCCCTCTTTAACCCTCTTAATCCTATAAAATCTATGAAGATGGAGAAATTACCATAATATTTAGCTGCTTGAAAATTGCTGGTCATATAACAAAAGGCTTGAGGGAAAATCAGACTGGAATGGGCTGGAAAAGAATATAAAGTAAGGAAGTGAAAACCATAGCTATAAACAACTCTTTAAAGAAGTTTTGCTGTAAAAGGAAATGTAAAAATGAGGCAATAGCTACAGGGGTGTGCAGGGTCATGGGAGGACTTTGCTGGTTTATTTCATTTTTTAGGTAAAAGATATTAGAGCATGTTTGTAAATTGTTAGAAACAATCTAGTAGGGAGGTAGAAATTGATGCTAAGGAACACAGCATATTTGCAGGGGCAAATTTCCTGAGAAGGTGAGAGGGGAGAGAATACAGGCTCAGTTGGAAGGTTGGCCTTAGATGAGAGAAAGGACCATTCATTTCAACAAGAGGAGAAGAGTTTGGGTACCAATATGGAGTGGGAAGTGGTAGATATTGTGATAGAAGGAGAACCCTGTGGCAGAGACACCCTCATCTGTTGGTCAACTGCTGTACCCCCCATTACCTAGAATAATGACTGACACAAAGTAAGCTAAACATCTGTGGAGTGAACTGTCCTTGGTGGCTTCGTGCATGCAAGTCTAACTGTTTCTATTTTCTAGGTCAAGTATTAGGTAATGAAAGTGAAGGGGAAGAACTAGGTTTGAAGAGAAGCAAAATGAAAAATATTCATCTGGAGAATGGAGAACTATTGCATTAAGGAAGGGTATTAGGATAACCAGGAATCCTGGAATACTCATGGGGATTTGTGATCATACTTTGAAAGTGAGACCAGCCACCACAGAGGTGTATATCTCAGATTGGTTAGCTGTTCAGATGCAGGAACAGAGTTGCTGGGGATTTAGATTTGACTAGGGTGACGGTTTTGCCAGGAAAGAAGGAATGAGGACATAGAAGTAACTACAGCTGCAAAGGAGTGGTTATAGTGCTGAGCCATGAGACCTAAGCTGCATAAGGGAAGTGAGAAAAAGAAGGAATGAAATGAATAGGAAACAGAAGGATAGAAAACAAAATGGATAGAAAACATAAGAGAGATCTTAAAGAAGGTGAAAGAGGCTTGAATGGGGATAAAAATACAAATTAAACATAAAGAAAGTGGTGAAAGAATTGTTGGATAGGCTCCAGTTATTGGCATTTGACAAGGTTAATACGACTGCACTCTCATCATAATGATTATTGTTGTGTAGTGGGTACCTGAGGTAGGGTGGTAAAAAAAATCATTAGAGCCTTCTCTAAAGAATAGAGAGGACCAAAGTTGAATGGATCATCCAAACAAATCTCAAAATCACTAAGAATGGTGACAGGGATAGAGATGGAGAACAGCAAAACAGGTACTAAAAACATCAGTGGATGCAGGGGATTGATAAGGAGGCAGCAGCTGACAGCAACAGAGAAGAGAAAGAGGTGATACAGTCTAATAATATCAATTCTTAAGGAGTAAGGTCTCTTAAGAAGGAAAGAAAAGAAAATGTTTGGGAAAATGGAGAAAGAGACAGCCAACACACAATGTCTGACATGGGAAATAAATACATATAGATCCACACTGAACATAGCTGCAGGAAAAGCAGGTATAGTTGCTAGACAGGTTGCACAGGAGGTGACAGGAATGAGAACTTCGAGAGAGCAGCCTGAGGCATGAGAAGAGTATACTACTGGCTGACTTGTGGGTTCCAGAATGAACAATGAAAGACTCTAGTGACAGCAGAACACCAGGTGATGGGTCAGGGAGGGGCCTCTGGCAACAGCAGGTATAAAGAAGGATGAAAGGCAGATAGATGCTTCAGTGGTCCTGACAGTCTCCTAGAAGGAAGTGGATGCTTGTTTAATATGGAAAGTGTGGGACAAATCTTTCCTCCAATAGCTCATCGAGGTGTGATGACACAGAAGTTGAGAAGAGACCTCTTCTGGAGATATTATTTTCTTAGGAAGCTGGACATACTTGCCATTTTGGGGCTCTTCCCTCTTCCAGCCAACACAAGGGTGTGCTAACTCTGTAGAGGCTAGGGCAGGACCCGGGGGAGGGTGCAGGGGGTGTACTGAGATGATCTGCCAGCTTCTGCAGTGAGTGGTGGTTTGGGGGGAAGGAGCACATCCATCTTTACCAGGCTATGCCTCAGATTGTGTACTGAGTATTTGGCAATTTGAAACTCTCTTTTATATTCATGACATAAATCCTGAATACAGACTGACACACTTCCCTCCAGTTATATTGAATCCTACCCTTCTATAAACGTATGATAGTGTACACTATAGTAGAATCACTATACACTAGAAGCCAGATAACCGTGGTTTGAATTCCTCCTCTGATATTTATGAACTACGTAGCTATAGCAGATGTTGTTGGTTCCTCCTTTCCTTATTACCTCTTTGGCCCTAGTGGTTAAATGGGCAACTGCTGACTCCATATGCCTGTATGTGCATTTCTGATTTTAATGAAGATTTCCTCTGAAGCAGAAAAGGGATCACTCTGCCCACTTTTGGCCAACTGTAAAGGGCAGAAAACTAACATCCCTGGGAACAGCCCTTCAGCAATGACTGACAGAAGTTTGTGAATGACGCCCCAGCTTCCTCATATCTCAGGTGGGACAACCCAGTAAATCTAGACTTTCATTGTTGGATTGAGCTCCAGTGGGTCCCAGTGGACTGTGGTGATGATACTTCTCCAGTTCTACAGGTATAGAGTGCCTTCCAGCTTCTCCCAAACCAAGGTCGTAGCTTTTCAAGTTACCTAAACTCTCTGAGCCTCAGTTTTCTCCTCTGAAACCCAGTGATACTTTTTTCAGAACTTTATTTTACCATTAAATAAAAGACTATGAATAAAACAGTCAATTCTCTGGCACAGCTAGGTACTAGGTTAGTATGAGGTGTCCTTCCCTGCTTCCACCCTCACAACCCTCAGGATGCCCCCAAGCAGAGGAAGGCAGAAAGAGAGGCAGGAGGAGTCACCTAAGTCAGCAAGAACCGCAAAGATGACTTCACCCATCTTGGAAAAGCCCTGAGTCAGTCTGGATTTCAGTAATGGGGAATTTGGCAGGGGTCCACTTAAGGTATTTGGCAGACTTTCAGTGACTGAACGTTGTTTTGTAAGAGTAAATAATGAAAAAGTTTAATTTAATAATGTTTTAATTAGTATTAAATATTTAAAACTACTATTAATTAAATAATAATAATAATAAAATCACATTTGGGGTGTTCAACACTGCACCAGGCACATGAGAAATAAAAGAATATCTGCCTGCATCAACCACAGGGGTAGTGTGAAGAGATTCTCACACATGGATAGTAGCTAATGGTTCTGTTTATTGAAAAGGTATTGTGTTGGTTGCTAGTCTGAGTTTGGCTTCCAGAAGGCAGAATTAAAGAAAAGAAAAGAAAACTGAAAGTGTTGCCTAAGGCCCATCCTGCCAATCAAAATAATCAAAAATGACCCATAAACACAGGCCAGGGAGTTGAGGTACTGATATGTTTATAGGCCTTAAACTATATAGTATAATGAACCAATTTTATCTAACCCTCTTCTAAATGTGGAGCTGGACATTTTCAAAGGCCAGTGTCACCTCTCAGGAATGCAGAAATGAGTCTCTTCTCTCACATTTCTTTGTCACAGAAGTAATTTGCATGAAAATGGGATTCCTATCACATCTCTGCTTTTTGGGCTTGTTTCTTAGGAGCTAAAAGTTATACTGTGGCAGGCCAGCTTCAGGCATTCATAATTAAAAATAAGCAGGAACTTAAAAGAACTCACAGCAATTAAAAGAGTAACCCTGGCATACTGGGAACTGAGGAGTCAACCTGAGCTGTAATTATGTTATATAAAGTGTGACCAGAAGCTCAAAGAAGGAGGCGGCAAGAGCAGGGAGCATTGGAGATAGAAAGGTAGGGCCACTGAGAGGGATCATTAAACTGTGGAGTAAGGACACACACAGTGATGTGGAATTAGCGAGATTTGCCTGATGGCTAGGCAGGGGAAGAACTGAGCTGCATGAGCAGAGTTCCTGATGATGATGCCCTTGAAATTGTATCTCTTCTTTGAGTTCTATTATCGGTGTTGAGAGGTACTTGTATTCTGTCTCCTTCTCTCCCTCTCTCCCCGCTCCTTCCCCTCTTGCCTGTCTGGTTTTGGTTCATGTTTTCTCACACAATACTGTGACTCTTAAGGGTCAGGACAGCCAGATCAAGGACTTCTGGCCACTCCTCACTGGCCCAGTTAAGCTAATATTTACAAAGCACATACTATGAACACACAGATGAATAAATAGGATTGTCTGTGAGGAGATCACGCTTCAGAGTAAGAAAGAAGGGTAGGGAAAAATGAATATAAAAGATTGGGATTAAGTGCAATAATAGACACTCCAGCTATAATATTCTTGTAGCTGCCATAAGCCCCTGCTTTGTGTCAGATCTTTCTGAGTATTGTCTCTATTCCTTATAATATCCACATTAAATTAGTTGTATCAATCCTGACCACATTTATTTAATGGTTACTAGGTATTGTGCAGCATTTTAAGTGCTGCCTTGCCAAGGTTAGACAATAAGACATGCCAGGTCCAGGATTTTTCCGGCCCTAAGCCCATGCCAGGCATAGAAATCACATAGAAGAAAGGGTGCTGTTGTCTTATAGGAGCAGGCATGTGTTGGGAAGAAATGGAGAGAAGAAACGTCATGTAAATGAAGATCCCAAAATGGAGGTGATTATTGAACCAAATTTTGAAGGGCTTGCCAGACAGTTCAGATTTGGATACAATAATTTAATGACTCTCTCACCTCTATAATTCTATCTTATTCTCTTCCATTATACTTTACCTTGCCTCTTCTGATCCATTTCCTTGATGACAAGAAACAAATGGTCCACTTATTTCTATAAATATATATTCCAGTTTTTAAACTACAACAACCATAGTGAGGTCGGCATTATTATGAGAAAACTGAGTCTTTGAGAGACTCAGTAAGTCATACAACTAGGACATGGTAGGGCCAAGATCAGACCCCACATATACCTGGTTTGAAGCCCACCCTTGTTATCCCTGAGGGAAGATTTTATGATGCTGGGCTAGTATAGCTGAACAGTTACAGTGGCAAGAACAGTCAAGGTGTGTCTGTATTTCCTGAGTTGGCCCTTTCGTGTGAGAAAATTACTCAGAGGCCAGGCTTGGGAGAAAAATGAAGACTGGTCTTTGTTTTCTAAGTGCATTTGACATCTCCATCCAAAATACCTGTTATGCTCTGAAAGTTGTAGAATAACTAATTCTATTATAACTGGTAGAATTTAACAGAAATAGCACATCTCAGTATCATAACAGGAAGTAAGAAAGAGAGTGCTCAGAGAATAAAAGCAAAAGTAATAGGAAATACAACATAGGTAGGGGCCAGAGGAAATTGCATATAAATTCCAAGTGAGGAGAATTTTAATCCTAAAGTATGGAATGCACATCCAGGTAAAATATGCTAATACTAAATGTCATAGAAATATAAAAGTTTGCATCTGTGCTACGATTTTACCTTAAATATATGTAACTTTTTTTCTCAACATGAGACTGCTGAGTAAACCATAAATACCATAATGTCAGCACAGGGCTATCCAGTAGGGTAGTAGTGGGGAATGTGGCAGAGGTATTCCCACCTAGTGGAGGATATAGACTGGGAGGGGCTGATGAGAAAAGGACAGGGACTGTGGAGCAATGACTAACTCTTTCCAAAGGAAAGGAACAGGGAGACATGGAAGCTGCCAACATAGCCATGTGGAGCAAAGAGGGTATACCACACCTATGAGGGATGGGAGGTCTTTATAGCTACGCAGTGGGACTTGAGCAGTGGTGAGAACTGCAGCCAGATGAGTGACTTTCATTTCAAAAATGGAGAAAGAGAAAAATAGAATAAATTGGGTTGGTTGGTGGATTATTCCTTGTTAAGCCATGTAAAGGTCCTGGAATCATTATAATACTTTTCCTATGATATTTTACAAAAGAACGCCTTCCTTCTTTATAGTTAAGAAGAATGACTTTCAGATTGCTGAAGGCAGAACAAACGTTTCTGAAAGGAAAATTAAATGCAAACAAGTGCATAGCTCATAGACAATTTTGACATAGACTCCCAAATTTATTATCAAATATTTTGGACTCAAGTCCTAGCCCAAAAACTGTTTGGCAAGTCATTGAGAGTCACTGAGTCTTATTTTTCTCATCTGTCAAATCTGTCAATACCATACACTCTCTCACATAATTAATGTTAACATTAGGGAAGGGGATAATATAAAAAGTTGATATCTCTATTGATATCAAGAGTAGTTAAAGTTACAGTGTAAATTTCCATAACCAAGAATATGAATTACTTGCTTCTGTTCACTTCATACTTCTGCAGAAAATCTTTTCTCAATCTTTGAACAGAGATAGTAACCTTCCCCAGGTTTCCACATCACCCTTTACAGGTAGCTTGCACTATGTTATGATGGAATATTCTCTCTCCATGTCTTTCTTTATACTGCATTGGTCTTGAAGGAAAACATTTTGGTAGTTCATGCCTATAATCCCATCACCCTAGCTAAGGACACAGAAGAGCACTTAGTTCTTTGGTGATGAATTCTATTGAACTGTAAGTTTATCAAGGGATTCTTCAGACTGAAAGTGAGGAGCGGGTGAAATGCTAGCCTGTCCAATAGTTTCCCTGGATAGACAGAACTGTAATTGAAGCAACAGAGAATAAAGAGGCCAGCACACTGTCTTTTATTGAGATGCTGAATGGGACCAGGACCTATGGGAACAGACAGACAATATTTCAGGTTATTGATCACATGAATGTGCTGGATTTGTCATGTCTCTGTCTACAGGATTTTCAGTGTGTCAGAGGTAATCTGGAATTATTCCAGTTGGACTTCTATTGAATTTGGAGAGTTTTGTAGTGCTGATTTCTTTTCACAATAGTGTTTTGGATGATTATCATATTTTCTCAAAAATAGGTGCGTCTCCTTTCCTGAATTCAGCTTAGTAAAGTAACTATTGCTGTTGCCAGGAAAGAGTCCTCTTTGCCAGCTGTATCTGGCCTTCCAGAGATTCTGAAATGTTGTGAGCCATCAGTCACATAAGGTTGGACAATTTGTGTTGCTCTCTGTTTTCGCTTCATGTTTTCACTTTCATTTCTCCAAAGTACTTTTCACGTAATAGAGAAGCTGATGATTGATGGAGTAAGGAGTCAGGAGTCTTGTATACCAGTTAAATCAGAACTGCCCAGTGTGGGACATGGGGTCTTTTCACAGAGTCACACACACACACACAAAAAAAAGCATTTCTAAGGACTCACATATGGGAGGATGAGATGTAATAGTAAGATTTATTGGAATAGAAATGAAAGGCTTCTCCCAGGTTCCCGGTATCTCATCTCCCTCTGCTCACTGTGAAAAAAGTTCAGCCTTTTCTTCATCAGGCCTAGACATAGGCCAGTGTCCAGAAATTCTGTGCCATGCTAAAGCTTAGTCCAGTTCAGCCTCTGTCCCTGTCTGGCCAGTGCAGTCTCTGTTCCCCACTGCATTCCAGCTGGCACTGCATTGGCATATCCAGGCTCACACTTGGAACCTACACTTAGGGTCTGCATGGCTGCTGGGCTCCATGTGGCTGCTAGGCCCGCATGGCTGTTACAGGGAGAGAACACATGAATGAATGGCTGAGCACATGTTACAGGACCAGACAGAGAGAGTGAGAGAGAAGGGGGCAGGGGGAGAGCTTGCTTTTTTAAGGCTTAGATTATAATATCTCATGCGTTAGAAAGATAGACACTCTTCAAACTAACTAATCAACTTTCCAATCCTGCGTAGGCTAGTGTTGTACCCTCCTCCTAAGTAATCCATTTCCTAGATCTTCTAGGGTTCTGTTTTCCTTACCCAATCTGATCCTTCTCCCAGAATAGACAGATAGGCCTTAGTGGCCACCATCTTGGCTCCCACTGCACACGCTGCGTTGCAGGAGAGTGTTCCCCTGCTCCATCTTGGCATCTATTGCACAGGTGCTTATTGTCCCCACCCCATGCCCTCTTGACTTTTACTGAGCATGTGCCCAGCAGAGAAATTTCCACTTTATGGTTTTATTGCTCCCCACCACCCACCCCCAAGTCCAGGCGTGGTGACTGTTCGTATCCTGGGGAGATTGGAAAGTTGGTCCGCTCTTCCTACACAGGGGAGGGTGGGTGTTCATCTCTTTGGCAGAGTAGTACTTTGACCCCCTGGAGTGTCTGAAGCTGTAACTTTCAGATTTAATCAGGCTTATTGACCCATTTAGCTCCGTAGTTGATTTGACTTAATAATGTGTGACTCCCTTTGCTCCCTCCTGCCAATTTTTTAATTAATATCTAGCTACCTACGCTAACACAAGTAAGCTACACTCAGCATACTTTGGACCCATTCTGTCTGTTTAGCTAGCTAGCCATGTATCATTATTTTTTTAATGCTAAGGCCACTAAGGACTCAAATCTAGGTTCCACTAAGCCAACTAAGGCCATGCATCCTATAGATCCAAAGAGGTAAGATCTAGATACCAGGAAGGAGATCAGCCAGGCTATGAGTTCAAATGGGATAGACATTATGACAAAAAACTGTTAATTTCTGGACAAATCTAAGCTGATTGTACTTTTCCTGACATGTTTTACCGGGCTCCTAGTTTTTGTTGTTTGTTTGTTTTTCTGTCTTCATTTGGAGACATGAATATTTCCAGGATAAGTTAAAGTAACCATCACATGAAAATGTTTGTGATTAATACTAATAATAGTAATAATAATAATAACAATAATAATAACTCTACCACTTTGGGGTTGCATGGCATAACAAAAATATGTATTTGCTCCTTGTCTCTGGTTTCTAGCACAGAGATCCTTGAAATTTCCTGAGTATTGGGAGTGTCTTTTGTTATTCATGAAGAGCCCCTTTGGAACATACTGGAGTCAATGTTAATAAGGTAACTCAAGATGAGGCCCCCAAGTATATTCAAGATGTTGGCTTGTCACCAGAAAGACAAAAGGCATGATTACAGAGTGAAAATTCTCAGCTCCCTTTCCAACTTGATCTCTGGGGAAGTGAGAGGGCTTCCTGTAGAATGGGTTATAAAAACTCTTGAACAGTGAACTTCAAAGAGCTTCTAAGTTGCTGCATACATCAACTTACTGAAAGGTACTGAAAGGGTGGTACCCTCAGAGAGGGTATTAAAGTTCGTGAACCTCCACCCCATTCCTTGCCCTATGCATCTCTTCCACTAGGCTTTTTCTGGCTGTATCATTTATAATAAATCAGTAAATATAACTAAAATGTTTTATTAAATTTTGTTTTTCCAGCAAATTATTTAACTTGAGTAGGGTTCCTGAGAAACCCCAAATCTGTAGGCAAGTTGAACAGACATGCCAGTAGCCTGGGAACACAGAACTTGTGACTGGCACCTGATGTGAGGTCAGTCTTGTGGGACTGAGCCCTTAAAACTGTGGAGCCTGATGCTACCTCCTAGCAATGTTAGAGTATGATTGAATTGTTGGACACCCTTGTTGATGTCAGAATAAGAGATCCACAATAAGGCATAGGACAAAGATAAACTTCTTAGGAGTCACAAGTCTCAGGTTCTATTAGTAGCTTTACTACCAACCTCAATTGTAATACCACCAAGGAAGTTATCCTAATATAAGCTAAACAAAGTGATAGTGAGCATTAGGAAAATAAGGAAGTGACTGTAAAACTTTTTTTTCCTGGAAAATATAGATTTTATTCATTACTTCACCACCAATTACATAACTGATTATTTCACTCACTTTTCATGAATTTTGTAACTACTGCTAAAATTAATACCAAATTTCTCAATTTGGCCTTCAAAACCCCTGCCATTTTAGCACTTACCTACTTTTTCAGCTCCATGCACAGTTCTATCAGGTGTTGATGATTTTGAAATCACAGCATCTCCTGGTGTGATGGAAAGTGTGATGACTTCAAAGTCTGGTTGTTTCATGCACGAAAACACTGACCTACATAAAGCTAACACTCAATGTGTGTCCCTCATACATATTGTATATTCTGAGCCTCAGATTTCATGTCTGCAAGTGGAATTTTGTTATGGGTTGAATTGTTTCCCCCACCAAATTTATATATTGAAGTCCTAACCCTAGTACCTCAGAACATAATCTAATTTGAAATATGGTCATTGTAAATGTAGCTAGTTAAGGTGAGGTCATACTGGAGGAGGGTAGGCTCCTAATTTAGTATGACTAGAGTCCTTATAAAAGGGGGAAACTTGGACAGAGACAAGACAGAAAGCCCGCCTTTTGAAGATGAAGATGGTTATCAGAGTGATGCTCTATATTCCAAGGGACACCAAAGATTGACAACCAACCACCTGAAGCTAGGGGGGAGGCCTGGAACAGATTCTCCCTCATGACTCCCAGAAGGAATGAACCCTTCTGACACCTTAATCTTGGACTTCCAGCCTTCAGACTGTGAAAAAATAAATTTTTGCAGTCTAAGCCCTCAGTTTGTAGTACTTTTTTTATAGGAAACTAATACAGATACTAATATTCCATTTTGGCTTGATTTTTTAAAATAAATTAAAAATGCAATAACTATGCAAATAAAGACCTTGGTATAAAGTATGACACAAAGTAAGTGCTTAGTATAAACATCCTGAATAAATAAATAAGTAACAAATGAATACAAAAGAGTTTCCATCACATCTCCATAATTACCAGGGAAAACAGAGATGCTGACCTCCAGGAGAAATGCAGCAATTATTGTAAAGGTCAGAGTCTATCACTGGAGGCTCAGAGGGTTTGATGTCTGCTTTTTGTGTGTGCTTTTCTGAATCGTTCACACTCCAAGAAGAATGCCTGTGATGTTGTCTTTTGTTGCTTTTGCATTTTAAAAATATGCATGGAAAAGAACTTTGATTTGGAAAGAGAAAGAGGCTGAGTTCTATTATCAAACCTACTTGTATTTATTATTTTCTTCCAATGTGTCTGTTCTACCTGAGGAATACCAGATAAGATGTTCGGAGGTGGCAGGGGAAATAAAGAATTCACAAAGAGCAGTGGATTTCTGTAAATGTGGCCCTTTAAATGCACCAGCTTTGAAAATCTATACTGGTCAACTTGTAAAAATCAAAGCATTTGAAAAAAGGAATGAATGTTGACACCTAAGAACAATAAAAGATTACGTTTTTCACATAAAATTGTCAACAACTTAAGAAGAAGATACCTGATGATGAGAGTATGGGAACATGGGCGGGTGGGTGTTTAAATTGGATCAAATTTTCAGTAGACCAAATAGGGTATGCGTATCAATGCCCTAACAATGTGCATTTTCTATAAGACTCTGCAATTCCATTCTTTTAATTGATAGTAAAAATAATATTGGATGTAAATAAAAATATTTTGCAAAGATATTTATTGCAATGTTCACAAAAATTTCACATGGTTGAGAATTGATGTTAGATTAATTAATTAAACTGGTTATTAGATTTGTTATTAAAACCCACAGAATGGATTGTTATGCAGACATTGAAAATGGTATCATAAGTGGATAATTTAAATGTATTATATTTATTTTAGCTGTGTACATCTATCTTTAGATAAGTATATTTTATTTCACAATGTTTAAGAGTAGGACATGTTACATTCCTTATTTCTCTAAAATTCACCATTACCACCTCTACCTACATGAATGGCGCTAAACACATCCTCCGACATTAGTGGATAGTGCCCTTAGGATTCTACAGAAACTCTGTGTGCTGCCAGTATCTGAGGGAGGTGTTGGCTCCTTATACCATCTTAGATATGCTAGCAATCCAAGCCCACTTCTCCCTGTTAAAGCCAGTGGTTCCACATGCTAAACATGCAGACATGGTGTTGCAGCCCCTAAAACCATGACTGTCACTGTGAACTCCTTCCCGCATGTCTATGCCATGTCTGGAGATCCTGCCATAGCTCCCAGGAGCTTTTTGGAAACAGGATGCAAACCTGGATATTAATAGCTCAAGGTCTTCTCAGTCCCACTCTCCAAGGTGGGGGCATGCAGACTCTTAACTCCAAGCTCTACCCTCCATGTCCTTCAGGTTCAAGACTGTCCAATACAGTCTTCCTCTCAGTCTAACACCATAAAGCTACCAAACCAAATCCCTGTGTGTTGTGGGTTGTGGCATGGGAAAAAGTGGGAGAGGTGGGAAGGAAAAACCCTTGCCTGAAGAGACACATTTCTTCTTTTTCATTCTTGGACAAGAAAACTAAATTCCAAAATCAGTTCTTTTCCTAATAACTGATTCTGTAATTGGTTTGTTACAGCACTGAATCTCAACAGTCAGATGACTGTAGCATCCAGCTCAGCCTTTTCCTTTCAGCAGGGCCTAGGACAACTTGCTTATATCTTCCTGCTTTAATTTTATTATCAGTAAAGTGGGGATTTAAAATATGATCTAATACTATCCCCTATCCTCCAGTACCTGTCTCAGGCTGGGAGTTCCTCCAGGAAGCCCACTGATGTAGAGTTTAGCATGGGAAGCTTCACTTAAGAGTCTTCTCAGGACCGGCACCTGCAAAGGAAAGACGGCAGCTTCTTTGAACACAGGGAGAAGTTTCAACAAAACCAGTCCTGTGAGGACATCTGAAACTGGGACTAGCCATCAGATTAATTCCAAATTGGGGTGAGGGGGACAGCCCTTTATTCCCCCTTGTAAGTAGGTGTTGGATGCCGGCTGGCTCTGGGAGGTGATGAGACTTGGGGGGCAGTTCTTTACAGCTGATGCAGTCCACACTGAGGGCTGAGAAGGAGCACTGTCAGCAAGACAACCTTTCTGGCAGTTGGAAAACCTGTCCTTCAGTCTTGAAAGGGAGCTATGGAAGGTGCAACACAGCTGTTATGAAAGTAGGTACACAATAGGACATGCCCAAAGAGAAATAACGCCTAATGCCCAGCACATAGTAAGAGCTCCATTAATGGTGGCATGTATGTGCTTTGTTTTGTTAATATCCATGCAACTATTGTTATTATTGCTCACATATACTAAAATGTCAACAGTATTTAACTTGGTGGTGGGACCATGGCTGCTTGCTCTATCTTCTTTGTGTTTTTGGTGCTTTCAATTTTGCAGTTCTCTATTGCTCTAGGGCCACTTTCCAAAAACCTGGGGTAGATAGAGGCAGATCTAAGCTCACTGGGTAGCTGAGCCATGTTCTGTGAAGAAGGAGAGACACACCACCCTACTTCTATTTCTTTATATCACTTTGTTCCACTTGACTCATGTGTCCAAACACATCTCCCCAACACATTACAGAGTTTGACTCTTTAGAAGTACCTCATACATGTCTATTGAATGAAGGAGTAGATTAAAATAAAACTATAGTATTATCTTGTGTGCTTTTGCGTATATTCCTTCCTCCATTTTTTGGTAATTCATGTGTTTATACATTTACTTATTCTTGCATATATTCAACATTATATATGGAATTCATACCCTGGGCCAAATATTATTCTAAGGGCACAGTCACTGTAACAGTAGTAGCTTCAGATTGATGTCATCACAGCCTCATATGTCACTTGGGTCAATCAAGCTTCAATTACCTAAAGTATAAAAAAGAAGTTTGTGTAGTAAAGATGGTAGAAAGATCACAAGTGTTATACAGCACAGGAAGAGGTGCAAATTTTGGAACTTTAAAACCTCCACTTGGGGGATGCATAGTGGCATATGATACTATCCAAGTGAATGAAGGTCATATCAAAACTGTTGAAAGGAAGTTCTGACCTACCCACACCCCAAGGTCGGGCTTATGTATACAAGGCTGGAGTGGGTCTGGGCCACCACCATCTGCTCTCAGCCAGGTATGCTTAATCACATTTTAGTCTGTGCAATATACAGCATGACTAATAGAATACAGCACAGCTCTCTACCCCCAGCCTTGTAAACAGTTTTCATTTGTTACTCCCAGTAGTCTCTGGCTGACAACACTGGTTTAAGTGCATTCCTGAATTAGACCGAGTGGAATTAGAACAAGGGCCAGCCACCCAGGAGTCTCTGGCGGTCATAACAACAGACAATAGGCCAGGTATAGGACATATATTTCAGAGAGTAGCCAATAAAACATGATACCCTATGTCTTTTTGATCTAGTAAAGAATACAGATGGTAAGCAAACAAAAAAGGTAAGTGTTCAAAGTAACACAGAGGTGTGGTGAGGCCTGGATACATAGAAAACCAGCAGTCCAAGGTAATAAGCTAAAAAGGGCCAGTCAAAACTTAAAGGAGAAGGTAGCACTGAAGAGCCAACCAGTTGGATAGGAGAGAATATTCCAAATAAAGCTAATGGCATGAACCAACAAAGAAAAATACACACTGCCTGTAAACATTTATAGAGGAGCCATGAGATAATATTTTACAAAGATGTGTATTGAAATGTATGTCAGCTGATGTTATAACCTTTAAAATGTGTGACACTACATAAGTTATTAGTTATTACTGTTCTAGAGACTCCATCTTACGTGTGGGACATTTCAGTCTCCCTCTCTTATTTTGGGAAGCATACAGAAAAACAAATCTTATTTCTCTCTGACACATGCACATACCAGTCATCAGCCTGATAGCTTGTCAAGGGTTCTTCCTAAGCACACTTGACCTCTTCAGATTACATTGCTGGCTTTCTTAAGCATTAAATAACTGGAGGAAAAACCACTGGTGGAGGTCAAATCATTTATCAGGATCAATAGATTTGACTGACTCTGGGTAGATGTGGTGCACTTTCCATATCAAAAGGTCAGAATCTGTCAACTGGCAGGAAATGCTCTAAACTCAAATAATGCATATCAAGATAGCATAAAATGTTGAAAGCACTATCCAGGGGCCATCTTGAAACATTGCCATTTCTTGTCTGTCTAAAATAACCACTAGATGGCACTGCTGTTTCAAAATGGATTATTTTGGAGAAGAGTGGAAGCACCATCACGGTCTTCTGCCCACCCCCAACCTATTTTGTTAATATATGCATATGCATGTAGACTGGCCTCGGATATCTGTTCATCTCTTATCCTGTCAGTTTTCAAATATAAAAAATGGAGATAAGAAGTAAAACTTACTTGGTGTTCTTGTGAGGGTCACATTCAATATTAAGTAATATATTCTGTATGGATAGGAAGGTATTTTGTGGACTCTAAAGCACTGAACAGATATCAATTTGTCTAATTATTACCAATGAATGTAAGTCAAATGAACATAAGTTATAAGAATGGAGAATGTAGTTGATAACTTCAATACCTAAGTTTCACAAATGATAAGATGAAGAGACCAATGACAAAAAAAGAGATTTTGAAAAACTCCCTCAAAAGCCGAACTGAAAGAAAAGATACTTAAGGGAGTTTATCTAAGTATTATATTATGTGTTTATATCTCTAAGCAGTCTCAATTCTATGTTCATTTTTGGTCTTTAGCAAATATCAGAAGAAAAACCCATATGCATTTGTTGTAAAATATATTGGAAACATTATTCATTGTCTTACCTAGTGACCCTTTATGTACCATCTCAACAGATAAGTTTCCATTAGAATTTAATGTAAGAAAAATGATAAGAACTGGTCTACTGAATTTTATCAGGCAGTAAGAAATTATGCAACATATCATCTATCTCCTTGGCTATCAAAAGACTCAGAACCAATTTTAACATTCATCCCAATATTAACCCTCCTGGTTAGCACATCCTGATGCTTCCTCTTTTTCATGGTTTGAGGTCTATTTCTTTTCCAGAAATCTTAACATGTATTTGACTTTTTTCATGGTGTATCTCAAATCCTTTTTGGAATGAGTTAGAATGTTAATAAATAAAGTATAATAAAACGTTTAAAATGCATTTTAAAATGCTTTGATTTGTCAACCTAGCAAAAGTTACTATAGACTGATTTCATGATTACTTATTTTTGGCACAGTACCCTCTAGGTATTCAAACCAAAAGAAATAAGTAGACTCTAAATGTTATCAGCAAGACATAGCATACCAGATACTTTTAAATTGTTCTGCATGACATTGTTTCATTTGATGCTAAATAAGTTGAAGAATATTACGAAAGTCTTAGAGAGATCCCTGGGCCAGAGGAGACTGGAAAGTTTTCATGGGGAAGTATGGCTTAAGTATGTTCTCTGGATCTGGAAGTATTTAGATCAGCATAGGGCAAAGAAAAGGTGGGAAGAGAATTGAAAACCTATTTCCTATCTAGGGAACAGTCAAATTAATTCAACTTTAGTAAAGGGTCTGCACAAGTCTGAGTGTTGAAACTAAGAATTGAAGACTAGAAGGCAAGGTTAAAAAATTACTGCTCCTTAAATAAATGTAAATGTTGTGTAAAATGCAGGCTAAAATGGATAGCTCCCCGTAAGTCATGGCCCTCCATATAGAGCACCTACCTACTGAACTAATTGCCGATTCTTAAATATCCCCAGGCTTCTCCTCAGGCTCCACAAATAACTGAAAGACCAGAAAATCAAATATGATCAGTGTGTAGAAGACATCTATAGCAAAACTCCAGGCAGCTGTTTTAAATTTACCTTTTGCTAAATTCCAATTTAGTTGACTATTCAAAAATATTCCTGCTTTTATGGGATGTGGATTTGTGTTGTGCCAGGTTAGCGTCCCTCAGAGTAGAGATAAAGTTCATGTTCCCAATTGTCTGGAACTTTGTCTTCTTTGTGAAATTTCACATACTGGTCCAGAAAAGTTAATTATTTATAGATTTTTTTTCTTTTTAATTGTGTCTTTTTATAAAGGGGGTGTGGGCGGGCTGTTAGGTATTGGTGAAACTATTTAACACATAGAGTCCTTCAGATTTCTGAAATAATTACAAGTATCTCCCTAACCTATTTTCTCAAGAGTAAACATCCTTCGTTTGTCAGCCGTGCCTTCTGTGGCATGACTTTGAGCTGCCATCCTCACAGCCATCCCTAGATACCCATTTATTGCCTCTGAATATATATATATACACACATACATATATGTACATATATATATAAGTACTCATATGTACCATATATATAATTTTGTGCATATACTTATATATTTAAATATATACATATATGTATATAACTATACATATAAATACTTGTATATATAAGTACTTATATATATTCAGAGGCAATAAATGGGTATATATGTATACATGTATGTATGTATGTATATATAAACTTTTTTTAAGTATAAAGGCCATTTCTTACCAAAAAAACACAGTCATCCTTCTAATATTCCAGCCATTATTTATTTATTCACATTCATTTGTTCAATAAATATTTGTTCAGTACCTACTATGTGTCAGGCACTTACCAAATAACTGTCTGCTCTCATGGAGCTTACAACCTGTATGAAAGAAAGATATCAAACACATAGAAACGTGTATGCAGTGACAGTTGTGTGAAGGCTACTTTGAGAGTATGAAAGACTTGCGATGTGGTAGTCAGGGTTGTGTTCCCGAAGGAGTGATCTTAAAGCTGAGACTGAAAGAATGAATGAGCTGAAAAAGTGAAGAGAAAGTGGAGGAAAAATCAATCTAGTTTTCTGGGATAGAGTACACTATTAAACTTTCTGTGCCTGAGTTTCTACATCTGAGAAAAGAGAGTAATTATAAAACCTATCACATAGAGTTGTGGGAAGTAAATGAAGGAATGGAATTAGAAGATGACCTGGCTTGATGATGATGATGATGAGAAGGAGGAAAAGAAAGAGGAGGATTCTAGAAAGAGGAAGCAACCATCTGCAGGCCCAAAGCGAGGCATATGGCAGGCTTGGTCAAGAAACTAAATGAACAGTGTGTCCAGAGCACAGAGAGCAAGGGAGTGCATGGTGGCACAGTGGGAAGAGAGGCCATTGGGGCCCACGTGTAAGAGAGCAGAGGCCTTTGAGAAGCCACGTCTGCCTTTTGACAGAAGTGAGCATGCTCTTAAAGAGAGAGCATGGTGAACAACCATTTTTCTCAGCAACTCTCATTTTTTCCCACTAGTCCTTGGTTGTTCTTGTTTTTTATATGACCTGGCTATAATGTTTAAAGCTGTTTAGTGATTTAGTAATTTTGCTTCTTTTCCTATTACTGTGTTCTTTAATTTAGGTGTTGCCTAAAACATGTAAAATAATTCTTGCCCTCCTCCCCGCCTTGGAATTACCCTCAGCCTCCTCGTGCATCAGTATTTGTTGGTGTTTCAGTTCTCCTTCTGCCTTTCAAGCTCAGCTATACACAGTTAACTCCTTTAATCTTGTCTCACCCAGTTAGTCCCATTTTCTTAATCATTTTTGTTCCTCCTCTCACTATTCCCTAGAAAATTGCTTTATCTCATGGTCAATTTGTCACATAGCCATTTAATTTTTACCATGCACATAAACCCCTTGGTGAAAATAGCACTGAGAAGCATATTTGCAGTCATTGAAGATCCTGCTTTTCTGAGTATATTGCTTACTCTTACAGACCGGCTTACACACATAGCTCAAAAAGGTGAGTGCAATTAGCAGGATATCTGTGTGCTAATGACATTGCTGTCTTGACTATTCAGTATGATGGGGAGGTTGACTGGTGCAGACAGTATATATAGTGTAAAAAACACCTGGACTGTGCCATTAGACAGACCCACCTAAACAGCTATGTGGCTGACTCAGTCTCTCTAAGCTGCAGGGTCTTCTGTTTAGGTGGTGGCGTAAGTAGCTCTGGCATCAGACTGGCAGGGTATAAATCTGCATTTTCTCCTCTGCTAGTACTGCAAGCTCAGTTAAGCAACTTAACTCTACTTTAGTTTCCTCATGTATGAAATGAGGGTAATGCTCATACCCCTGTGATAGGGCTGTTGTTAAGATGAACTGTAGAGGGCTTACAAGAGAGCCTGGCAGGAGGTGGGGGCTCAGTAAATGTTGGTATTGTTTTCTGTAAAATGAGTACCACAAAACCTACCTTACATGGATATGTACATAATAAAACCTGTAAATCACCTAGCTGTTGCAAAATGCCATCATTCACTAATGTAATTTCTCTGTCTTCCACATGTATTTCCTTTTATGAATGCACCATGTAGAGTTCAATTTTTAAAAACAAGATGAAAAATTCATCAGGTGGCTAACAGTAAATACAAATGAGTACCTACCAGTTTCCTGGAGAACTTATGGTTATGTTTGAAGCAACAGAAGAAGTCACAATGAAAAGATTGACATATACTTTAAATTATTTTATTGTTGTTCAATTACAGTTGTCTGCATTTCCCCCCCACCCCAGCCAAACCCACCTCCTTCCCTCGCTTCCACTCCCCCTTGGTTTTGTCTATGTGTCCTTTATAATAGTTCCTGAAAACCCTTCCTGACATTGTCTCCTCCCCACTCCCCTCTGGCTATTGTTAGATTGTTCTTAATTTCAATGTCTCTGGTATATTTTTTTTTCTTTTGTTGATTATGTTTCAGTGAAAGGTAAGATCATATGGTATTTGTCCCTCACCACCTGGCTTATTTCACTTATCATAAATTACACTTTTTAAATGTATGAACAATGAAAAAATATCATAACTGATGTATAAAGGAAAATAACAGAGAAAAATATTTCCCTAAATATGCCAAAGAAAATTGTTGTGAAGATTAAATGAGATTAAATGAAATGATGTATGGGAAAATACATAGTCAATTCTAAAACATAAAAATGTTTATGTTCTTAAAAATTGTGCTACAATTTATTGAGCAATTAATTCCTATGCACCAGGCACTTATTATATTATAGAATCCTGATGCTAACTGGGGGCTCCCTGCACTTTAACATCTTCCTACTTTTGTGACTTTGGGGTGACCAAAACCTTAAAGGTAAAAATTCCATTTATCTTGTGTCATTCTCTTCTCATGCCCCTTAACTAAGCCCTGGGCACCTGAATTTCCTTGGGGATATATTCGTGCTTTCCCAGGTCAAATTCAATTCGTCCCTCAAAATGAATTCCACAGATGTTGTGATATAGGAACTTTAGGGAGAATTTGGCGTGTCACAGGTGACATAGGATATCACCTTGGCTATCTTTTTGCTCTCTACCCTATCACTTTTCTCTTCTCTATCCTCTGGAACAAATTTCCTCCTTATCGCATGAATAATGGTTTCCTTTCCTTCTTAAAAACCTTGAAGCCCACCTCAAGTGGGCTTATTAAGACAATTTCTGAACAAAGAAGGCCATTTTCCTAAGGTAATTCTTACATTAGCCTCTAAGAGGATTATTTTTTTTTTCTATTTAATTATGTATATTATTTCAAATCCTCACAAAAGTCATGTAAGATATGTCCCTACTCATATTTGGTGCATAAAGAAATGGAGACAAAGAGAGATGAAGTGCCTCCTTGAAATTATATGTGAATAGGTAGTGACATGGTCTTAATAATTAAAGCAGTAACCTGTAAATATGTAAATAGTATATGAGTATGTATAAATAAGTTAGAGAAAATACATCTCAAGTGATATGAACTATCGATTTGCATAACAGAAAATACAAACACTACTTCTTTGCTTCTGTCTGTATCACACCACCACTTGTGTTAGTGATAATAATAACAATAATAGCATGTAATGTGGAATGAGTGATTATTGTGTACCAGGCCACATTCTAGATGCTTTGCATGTAATAACTCATTTAACCCTCATGACAGTCTAACCAAATAAACACTTCTATTATCCCCATTCTATGGATAAGAAGCAGAAGTATCAATAAATGTAACCGCTTGCCCAAGCACTTAAGCATACAGAGGCCTGTAACTCAGTAAGCTTGCATAACCTCTAAACTAACACAGAATGAAAAATTTACTAGCACGTGCAACGGGAGACCTTAAAAATCACTCTATAGCAAGTTCCAGTTTTATATTCTTTAAAACCAGGAAATGTTTTGTTTAAAAAAAAATATCAAGTACTAGTGGCACTGGGATAAAACTGGATACATGGATACATGTAGTAGGTAGCCATGGAAATTTTGCCTTTTTGAAAGACATAAAATAACACTTGACTCAATGATCTATCTCTGGGAAATTTATTATAAAGAAATATATTTTTAAATATAAAAAGAAGATATAAGTCATATTACTCATTACAACTTAAATATTTGAGAACTAATGGTGTATCAATTCAGTGGAATATAAAGCAGTCATATGTATTTACATAGAAAAATGTATACCTACAATGTTAGGTAATAAAAATCAATGAACAGAGTATACATATAATACCTGTATTTAAAAATATATTCCAGTGGACAAAGACTTAAAAAAATCAGTACAAAGTGAATGAAATCAAATTGGAACATGAGTGATTTTTTAACAACTATTTTAAAATTATATTTATGTTATTCTTTGCACACTGTAAGGAAATCGGTAGACAATTTAGGGAATCAAAGTGGATGTGCTATGAATCATTCATGGCCACTCCGAGAGGGATCTAGTCTTGGAGTGGGACCTGATGCCAAGCTTTCACTCCGTTTGTCTTCTAAACTTGTACAAACCAACTAGCTTTTCCAGTCAACCTCATGTACTCAGTGTCCTTCAAGCTTCCCCTTCCAGAATGCCTTTCAGTAACAGGAGTTATGAAGGAGAAACTGACATGCCCAGCCCCCAGTTTCCTCAAGAACTGCCACTCTCTGTGCCACCATTATGATAAAATATGTCCTACCATTCCAATGTGTTGGGGCTGGAGAAAACCGAGAAGGCAGGCAGAATTAAAGCCTCTTACTCAGAAAAGTATTTGCCCAAATACTAATAACTCCTCTAAAAGCCTTTATTTCTTGCTTTGAGACATGAATTGTCTTATGTGTGTGTTGTCTTCTCACATTGATTGGGAACTCTTAAGGGCAGGCAGGATTGGGAGCTATTCATTTCAGTGTCACCAAGTCACAATGATTCGCCTAAATTGTCCCTTCAATATTGAGTGTTTTTCTTCTCTTCACCTTCTAAGGAAATCCTACTCAGACTTCTAGTTCTGGTTGAGAGGTCACCTCTGTGCAGAGCTTCCCAAACCTGGTCAGGCAGCAAGAGGAGTAACTGCCTCTCACTTGCAATGATGCTCTGAACACCCTGGGCTGTATTTCTGACAGTGGCCGTTTCCTCCTTGCATGGCAATATCCTTGTAGTTATCACCAGCTATACAAACAGCACACCCACTTGGTAAAATCTGGAGTAGAACTACATCCAGGAGAATGAGAGAGGCTTTACATGTATCTTACCCCTGAGAAGCCCTGTATGTGTGAAGCACACTTTGCATAACTGGTCTGATCACTTCATTGCACGGGTGGTCTTACCAGATTTACTGTTTAGTGATATGCTTTCCAAAACTTATAACCACGTAAAATATAGTAGGGAGAATTATCCATGTCAATTCATGGAGACTAGATTTAGTTCATTATTCTAAGTAGATCTATGGGGTGTACAATAACTTACCTAATTTTATGTCAGTGTATATTGAATTCAGTTGTATTCAATCATCACCATTCTTAAGTAATATTGCAGTGAACATCCTTATGTATACACCTTTCTTCATTTGTCTGTTTTTCCTAGGACAAATGTCTAGAAATGAAATCACTGTTAATCCATACATATATTTTTATTTTGGATATATAACCACATTGCCCACCAGAAAGGTTGTACTAGTTGAAACCCCCATGAGACTGAATTGAAGTCCTTGACTTCCTATGCCATTGCCAGCACTGATTATATATATATATGGTTGTCTCCTATTCACTGTATCCAGAACACAAGAAGTCTGTGAGCCTCAACCTCTTCTTCAATAAAATGAGCACAATAGTTGCTCCAAAATTCTGCTAACAGCATTAATGTGAGGATTGAATAAAAAATACTATAAATCTTGCTAATCTCATTAAGATTTACAAAACAGCAGCACTAGTATCAGCTGGGAGCTGATTAAAATGTAGAATCTCAGGCTATCCCCAGATCTACTGAATCAGAATCTGCATTTTAACAAGATCTCCAGGTGATTCTTATTCAGTGTAAAATTTTAGAAGCACAGGTAGAAAACATTAAGCACAGCACCAGACTTATAACAGGTAATCAATAAAATAATGACAACCACAATGACAATGCTGATGCTGATGATGTGATGTATGGAAAGTACCCAACATTTAATAAACCATAGTTACTGTAGGTTTTATTAGCTGTTTGAATTTGGCTTCAAAACAACTTGGGCTTATGCAAAATGCTGTGTCTCTTTAATGTATGCAAAAGTTCTATTTTGGGGTGTTAAGTGATGTGCTATGCAGTGGAAAGAATGTGATTTACACTCAGCCATTCATTTGGGAGGCAGTGGAGCATGGTGGGCTCTGGGAACCAGAAAAAGTTGGATTAGAGGCCTAGCTCTGTTTCTCATTAGCTGACAGGTTTTGAGCAAATCACTAAATACTCTTGAGCTCTGCTCTCTTTAGCTGGTTGTACCGAGACTTTTCAGAGTTTACCTGTATAATACCATGGACACTGCCTGGTGTATTTCAGGGTCAGGAATGTTACCTATTGACAGATGCTATGTGGTAAATCCTCAAGAGTGTTCTAAATGCCTCAAGTAGTTATTTCATTTATTCCTCGTGAAACACAATAAACTAAGATTTATTATCATCCCTATTTTATAGAATAAATAAAATAATCTCAGAGTTAGGTTAAGTCACATACCTAAGGCCACGCAGCCTCCTCTGAGTGGCATAAATGAGGATATAAACCTAGGCAGTCTGATGTCATAGCCTAATTCAGCATAAATTTTTTTCTTTTTTCAAGATTTTATTTATTTATTTTTAGAGAGAGGGGAAGGGGAGGAGAAAGAGAGGGAGAGAAACATCAGTGTGTGGTTGCCTCTTACACACCCCCTACTGGGGACCTGGCCCACAACCCAGGCATGTGCCCTGACTGGGGATTGAACCAATGACCCTTTGGTTCACAGGCACACACTCAATCCACTGAGCTATACCAGCCAGGGTTCTTTTTCTTTTCTTTCTCTTTTTTTCCTTTTCCTTCACAAAGTGATGTTGAACTTGGTTTGGGAAGAAAAATAAGAGGCTGCCAGGTGCCAATTCTTGTTTAACATCTCCCAAGTACCTTGTTCTTACTCTTCATGTTTTCCATCTTTCTGGTTTGTCCTCTCTACCCCTCTGGAATTTATTTCTTGATCGACTGGTGACCCCCAGGGGCACAGTGTGGCTTTAGCTGTGGTGCTGGCAGATATCAAAGATCACTGACCTGAGGAATATTTTTTGTCTTTATTGATTCATGTTTCTCAGGGCTTTTAATGGCTTTAAATTTCTTTCACATGTAGACAATAATGATTATCATGCTTATGTGTTTAATAAGTGTTAGGCAGTTTACCTGATAGTAACTCAGTCAGTCCTTATAACAACCCAATGACATAGGTGCTACGGCTGTCCCCAGTTCACAGCTAAAAAAACAGAGACCAGAGAATTTGCTCAAGGATACATGGCTGGTGTAGCTGAGTTTTAAACCCAGAATCTATAGAATCTATTCTTTTAATCATTACACCTAATGCTTCCCTCCTTACTCTCAAAACAGTATTGAGAGACCAGTAGGAAAGTGCTAGACTCACCACTCTATAGATGACAAAGCCTCAGAGTAACATATGATTTGCCTAAAGTCACACAGATTGCTAGTTGTAGAGCTCAAATTAAAATCCAGGTCTCCTGACTCCAGGCTATTGGAATTAGAAAAGGCAACTCAGCAAGAACAGCCCTAGAGAAAGACTTGGAGTTTCAATGGAGACTGAAGTCTTGGACACGCCCAAGGGGAAGGGGCCTCTGGGTTTCCTGTTAGATTTGATTTGTCAATCCTGATGAAACTGTAGTTTTTCTTCTTCTCAGAAAGTCTGTTCTGCCACCATCAGTTTGATCCTGTGTTTGGAATCACATTTGACTTTGAATTTGCAATGGAAAATAATTAATTTTGGTTTTGGTTGCATTTTTCCTATTTAATACCCCTGCCTCCTCTCTAAACAGTCTCCTCTGTTGCCTTTACATCTGTCCACTGAGGCTGTGTTTAAATTAAGAAAATAATAATTCTCCAGTGAATCCACCAGCATTCCTGTTACCTGTGGTGTTCTGTTAACGTGCCATTTCTGTTTTCTAATTATTCAGTCAATTGTTTCTTCCCCTCTTTGGAAAAATCGACCCTTTCTTCCCATTTTGTAGATCATGTAGCTTGTAAATGTTTCCCATTTATTTTTGATTCTGGGCTCTAGTTTGTTTCCAGGGTGCCAGTTGTCAGCATTTTGAGAATTGATGTTTGATTTAAAATATTAAGTTCTGGCCTTCTAGGGGAAAAAAAGGATGCTTGTTCAGAATTAATAAAAAAAGTTTACTTTTAAAATGTGCAAAGCATTATTTCCATTTAATTTGACTTGATTTTTAGTGTAAAGTGGTGTGAAATAAGCATGGAAGATTTATCCTTTTTTATTATTAAGTAGAAAAACAACCTCTGGTGCAGAGAAATAAAATCAGAGAAATTAAATGAGTGGCAATAAGGAAGAGGCTGCCATTCTTCTGTACATTCTTATTTCATAAAATAGGGAGGGAGAATAGGCTGACATTTATAGTTGAATCCTCACTTTTCTTTTTAGCTTCTGTGTAAACTTGGGCATACCACATATCTTTTCTAAGGAGATGTGCTTATCCACCAAAACAGAGTGAATAAAGATTATATTACCAACACTTAAAAACAAGTTCAATATTGGAATAAGTCAAATATCTAGAGTGCTCTGCTTTGGTCGAGCGGGAGGATAGTTCTACCTTTAATACAGGAAAGGTGAAATTGCTCAAATGGCATTTGGGCTTGTGAATCTGAGGATCAGGAGACAGACCAGGTAAGAGTTGTTAGGCTCTGTAGTGTCTCTGTTCTACAGATGTTGTCCCTGCCATCTTCTGAGTAACTAAATGTATTCATTAGTCCAAGCAGGTATCACTGGAGTCTTCATTGTGGTTTATAAAGTTTTTCATTACAATTGCATTATTTCAGTAAGTCCCAAAGTATTGATATATTTGTGATCTAAAGAAAACAACATAAAGTAGTTATAATAGTGCCTGTATCCCCTGTATGTGCTATAGGAAGTAACAAGAAAACAGTGAATTGGGCAAGATGAGGACCACAGATAAAGGTAGAAGCAGTGCTTGGAGGAGTTGTGTTGAGCCCTGGAGTTTCAAAGAAAATGGGCTGGTGCAGTGGGAAGCAGAAGTCAGGAGACCCCAACTGAATCATTCCATGTCTCCTGATCCCAGGTTCCATGTGTTCAAAACGAGGGCTGGGCTACACAGTTCTACGGTTCTTGCGATCTAATCATGGGGCTGGTGTGCAGTGTTCGGTAGGTGTATCTGGGACGCAGGGCAAAGTCTCTGTCTACTTTTTCTTTCCTCTAATACAAAGGACAGAGACAGTAATGATTCTGCAAAGACAGTTTTGGCTTGGATTTTGGGTTTTTGTTTTTTTTTTTTGCCTGTTGAGAAATGAAATATTAACAGGCTTTACTATTATAAAGAAGCAGATAAAAACACAATTAGGACCATTAAAATTGACAAAGTACCAAGACCAGATGAATTACATGGCTTCATTCTGATGGCAGTGGCAAAGGAAGAAAAAAACCCATTGGCACAGCTTTCTGGAAGATCAAGAGACCCTACACACAGACAGTAAATGCTCTCTGCAGTCCAAATACCATAAACAGGCGCATGTGTGAAGGCACGGTGGTGCTAAAGGGTGCTTCAGATTACACGTCTTCAATGGCTCTTCTCTGTGCCTTGTAAGACTCTCTCAATCTTTTTCTTATGCCACCAATAACACTGTTTCTCACGGGCCTGACTTTGTCACCCATTAGAACGTGACACCCTCTAGGGCAAAGCTTTTTTTTTTCATGTCAGGCATGGTGACTGGCTCAGAGCAGATCTCAGCAAGTGGGTGTGGTGTGACTGACTGAATAAATGAAAGAAGTAGGAGATGCCAGTTTTGGCTTCCGTCCCATATATGCTACTTCAGAGTCTTTAAAGGTTTGGGAGAGGAATGTTTGTAATACCTTTCTCAAATTAAACATCTTGAAGAATCTTTGTTTCTGCAAAAACCT
The DNA here is from genome assembly GCA_028533065.1 of Trachops cirrhosus. Lineage (NCBI taxonomy): Eukaryota > Metazoa > Chordata > Mammalia > Chiroptera > Phyllostomidae > Trachops > Trachops cirrhosus. The sequence continues at coordinate 46,095,739 of CM052543.1, read as the reverse complement.
GGCCAACTCTTAAGGGGTCCTAAAAATAGTATGACCTTTGCAAAAGAAATTTGAGAAGAGAAACCATGTGACCAAAAAAGGCTAGGTACTGTGTGCTCAGGGCCATTCTTAAAGGCTTCATTTTCAAATGCATTTAAAATGTGAATATATATATACATATATGTATATATATATAAAATATTGTGACTGCTGTTGCCAGACATCTTGATTTACAGAAGAGGTAAAATTCAGAAAATGTAACTAAGCCAAAATCACAGAGCACAGCAGACAGACTGGGACTTTGCCCGAAGTATGTCTAAGTCCAAAACTCATTCTCTGTCCGTTACGCCCAAAGCCTCTCAATTTTATGAGGCACTGGTATTTTTATGCTCCTGACATACAAGGGAATTGGAATCTTGTCAGAGAAGGTTCATGATCACTGTCCAACTTCATTTGCTATACATATCAAATGATAGTGGGTAAAAGAGTACTTACTATCCTTTGGACATGGCTGGCTGGTCCTGAATTAGGGTCCCTGATCTGGAACTGTGACCACTGTCTCTCAGACTAGGCCCCTTCTTCAGTGGGGGTGCCTAAGTAGAGCTCTAAACAGCATGAAGGGAGATGCATTCTGAATTCCATTGAATAAAGGGGAAAACCAAGATTTAGAAAACATGCTAACAACCCAAGGTCATACTGGCATAAAAACAGAAAAGCCTGGAGCTGACTTTTTATCTGATATCATTTCCAGTAGTCCTCAGCTCCAAGCAGCCCTGAGACAGTGCAGATCTCAAGGAGGGTGAGGAAGCACCTGCTATAGAGATAAATTGTCTTGGATCTGAATCTTGATGCTGACACTTAGCTGTTTGACCTTGGACAAATTGCATATCTCTGAGGCTCAGTTTCCTTTCCCATGTAATGAGGGAACTAATACCTACCTCACTGAGTTGTTCTGAGAATTAAATTAATCTGTGAATTAATTAACTTATTCTCTTCCTTATACCAGAAAGGATTCAAGGTGGCTTACAAGGACACAATAATATAATTTAAGAATGGGAAAGAAAAAAATAAGAACAAGACAGGCAGATAAGGAAGTCAGTCCATTGCAATGGCTATGGATAGGTGGTCTTTTTTGCACAAAGCTGTCCAGTAACACACCCCAAAAGGGAAGCCTTGACAGCTATTTTGAGGTTATATCAGACTCATGACTTAAATGAAGTATGGCTGTGTTTCATATTCTTATATTTAAGATACTAGGTATACTTATATACAGGGTCCAGCAGAAGTAAGCCTTGCTTGAGTGTGGTTGGTAGGGTACATGAATGTCTTGCTCGAGATGGACGGCAATTTGAGCATTTCACCTAAAATGTCACATGGTGTGCTTGAGTGTGATATTGTTATGTTACAGAATTACATGCTTATGATTTTGTAATAAAATATCTTGTAATAAAAAAGGGGCGTTATTTGCCCAGGACCCTGTGTACTCTAGGTACCGGGAATCACCTTAGGCAGTGGGGATCCAAGCTAAATAAAGCAGGTGTGGCCGTTGCCCTCATGGAGCTGACAGTCTTTAGGGCTTCATGACATCAACATGATACATCACATCCTTGATATCATCTTTGTCAAAAGTAACAAAGAATAAATGTTCCATGAATTTCCACATGTAAAACTCTGAGCAGTGTTGGGTGTACAGAAAGTGTTTAACATTCATTTGTCCACTTATTTAACAAACATTTATCTATGGTATCTATTTCTAGGCCTTTTCTAGGCACTGGGGATATGTAGTGGACAAAACATCTCTATCTACTATATAGCTTAGGGAAGATGTAATTAACAATATCATTAAGTTAAATCTATGGTACAGTAGATACTGATAAGGGAAGCATGGTAAAGAGCACTGAGCCTGGTTCAGGGAGAATGGTTGGGGGGGCCTCACTGAGGAGGTGACATTGGAGTACGCACCAGAAAAATGATAGGGGTTGGTGTGCGAAGTTTCTGCAAAAACACTCTAAGCAAAGAGAAGACAAAGTTTAAATGCCAAAGGCTGGCACAGGCCTGTCAGGATCCATGTGTTTTTAGGCAGGACACTTTCGAAAGTAGCAGAAACTCAACGCCAAAGAGGTTAAGTGTGAGGTTTGCAGGAAGAAGACGAATGGTTCATAGAATCTGAAGGCGAGATGCAGGAAAGCAGCCACCTCTAATTGGGAAGCTACAGGGAGAGCCTAGTTCCCCTGGCTTGCTTTCTCTCTACTCTATGGACATTGGCTCTGTCCTCTCAGTGTTCTTCCTCTAGTCACATGGAGCATAACATGGTGGCTGGCAGCTGCAGTCACATTTTTATAGCTTTACAGTCAAGCACTGTAACAGATATTCATTTCCCTGCCTGCTCTTGCATAAAAAATGCCCAGGCCCAAAAGTTCACAGTGACTGTGGGATGGGACATTATGGGAATGTCTCAGTCTGGGTAATGTGCTCACCTCTGTGGTCTGGTTAACAAAATCTGTCATTGAAAAGAGATAGAGAAAAGGAAGCTGGACTCATTAAGGCCATAGCTATCAAAATGACTTGCCTTAAGAAAAACAGTTTATACATGTTGTGGGGAGACTACATCCTTATACCTCGTCAGAAATCATTAACATCCTAGTTACTTTGGCATATGGATGAGACCTTGGACTGTGATGCATTCTTGCTGATTCCCAAGAGATGTTTTATGATTTCTCTCATCTATACAGAGGACATTCTGTTCATTGTCATATGCATATAATGATCCCATAATCTAAAATGCTTCATGCTTATGATGCTGAGTGGTAGGCTATAATTACCTCTCCTTTACTGTCATTAGGAAGTGCTATAAGATTTCAAACAACTGAAAAGTAGGCCAAAAGTGCACACTAAACATCCAAGAATGCACAAGTTAATTTTAAGTTGGGCCATTTTTGATAAAAACGATAATTATGATTGAAAATTAATTGAAAGAGCAAAACATAAAAATGTATGATATACAGTGAGGGGATTTTTGTGAGATATTCTGGAGGAAATAGGCATCGACTTGTCATGATGGTAAGAATTAGGGGTATATTACCACACCCTGGTCAATTTAGGCAACATGTAACTATCTGCCCCTAAGGATGTGCTGGATTGATATACACACATGTCCTTAGAATACCTTATAATGGTATTAATTCTGCTTATCTTGAGACAAGAGTGCCTATAGGCAGCTATGCCTTGTTATTTCTCTATGTATTATCAATGCATTTTTGTTAATTCTCACTTCTCATCCTGGAATGCTCTCTGGCTCTAAATTCCATATCTTCAAATTTCTCTTCCAGTCCCACCTCCTATAGGATGCTTTCTCTGACACACAGATCAGATGCAGTCTTGTTTTTCTCTGGACTCCCACGGCTCTTTAACCAACCTCTGTCACTGGACTCACCTCTACTTTGTCTGGGTTTTGTGTTTGGCACATGTCCTCCTTACTTAGCTACTGGATCTAGGCCTTCAGGATTCACTTCCCAAAAATATGCCAACAGAATGCCTTGCCCATGTAAGGCATTCAGGAAAGATCTATTGATTAAGAGGATGAAGAGTTTGCTAAATTTTACTGATATCACTTAGACAGCTCATCTCAGACCAATGTGCCCACATTTTAATATCATATTCTTCAATTCAGTTAACATTTCTGGAGGACCTATTATATGCCAGAAATGGTGCTAGGTATTAATTAGTTCATGGCCATAAAAAAACTGCAGATAGAAAGTATATATTCATTGATCCTACAAATTCATAAAAGTACTTCTCATTGATTTGAATTTTTAAAATCATCTGTGCAGAAATATATAGGGTCCTTAAAATGCGTCTTCAGTAGCTCCTCTACTCTGATTTCTGCAGCTTGTAGTTAACTCTTTATTTTCAATAGTATTGATAGTCACCTCACCATAAATACACTTTGCATCCATGTAGAGCTGTGAGGATCAAATTTTGCTGGCTGTAAGAAAATAACATAGAAGCTTTAAAATATAAATTCTTGTCTCATTAGTTCTCACCTCCACCTCAGACCTGTTGGATTGATATTTTTGTTTAGAGTGGTGGCTAATTTGAATATTATCATTTTTCCCTTCCCACTTGCCCTTAATTCTGACATTGGTAACTAGATGTCTGTCCAAACTGGTGTTCAAGAATCATTGTTTTAAAGTAAATTAAGTCATAGCAAATCCTTCTAAGGAAAATAGTGGGGGTTTTTTGTTAATAAGTGAAGAGATTGCAGTTTCAATATATTAAGTAATTTGGAAAAAGAAATAAACTAAAAACCTCATACAATTCAACAACAAGAATACAAACAATTCAATTAAAAATGGGCAAAAAAATGGGCAGAAGTCTTGAACAGACAGTTTTCGCAAGAAGACATACAAATGGCCAACAGATATATGAAAAGATGCTTAACTTCACTAGCTGTTAGGGAAATTCAAATCAGAACCACAATGAGACACCACCTCACACTTGTTAGAATGGCCTTAATCAACAAGACAAGAAATAAGAAATGTTGGAGAGGGGCAGAGAAATAGAAACCCTTCTAAACTGCTGGTGGGAATGTCAATTGCTAGACCCACTATGAAAAAGAGTATGGAGATAACTAAAAAAATTAAGAATAAGGCTACCATACAATTAGGAATCCTTTTTCTGGGTACCTACCCCACAAAAGTTAAAAAACATAAAAGTATATGCAACCATATGTTCATTGTGGCATTATTTACAGTGGCCAAGACATGGAAATAACCCATATTCTTTGACAGGTGATTAGTAGATCTTCTAAAGAAGATTTTATATATGTGTGTATAATATATATAAAATATATAAAATACATATATAGGAAGATATAACAATTAAAAGTGTATATCAATTCAATATCAGGGCACCTAAATATAGGAACTAAACATTGACAAAGCTGAAGACAAACTAGACAGCAACATACTGTGTGTGTGTGTGTGTATATATATACATACACAAAGATGGAATACTATTATTTATATATATACATATATATACATATGTGTGTGTATATATACATATGTATACACAATGGAATACTATACACACATAATGGAATACTACTCACTCATAAGAAAAGATGAAATAGTGCCATTTGCAACAACATTGATGGAGCTTGAAAAAATGCTCAGCAAAATAAGTCAGATGGAAAAAGTCAAGGAAATGTGCCTCAAGCAAATGAACAAAATAAATCTCTAGAAACTAAAACTAAATGAGGAGAGGTATATGAATTACCTGATAAAAAGTCTAAAATTATCATTACAAAGATGCTCAGTGGATTCAAGAGAACAATACATAAGCAAAATGAAAATATCAACAGAGATAGAAAATGTAAAAAAAAATAGAGCTGAAGAAAATAACTGAATTTTAAAATTCACTAAAAAACCTTCAACCACAGACTTGATCAAAAAAGTCAGCAAAGTCAAAGATAGGTCATTTGAAACTACCCAGTGAGAAGCAAAAAGAAAAAAAAGAACTTAGTATAGAAAGTCTAGGAGACAGGACACTGTAAAATGGACTCATACACACATTCTGGGAGTCACAAAAGAGAAGAGAGAGAGGAAATAGAAAATGTATTTGAAGAAATAATTGGTGGAAAACTTCTCAAATCTGGGGAAGAAACTGGATGTCTCATTTCAAGGGGCTCAAAGGACTTCAACAGAGAGGAAACTAAAGCGTTATAGACTGAGGCACATTATAATCAAACTGTCAAAAGTCAAAGAGAAACAGAGATTTTTAAAACAATAAGAGAGAAGCAATTTATCACATACAATGGAGCCTCTGTAAGACTCAGCAGTTTTCTTAGCAGAAACCTTACAGATCAGAAGGGAAAGGGGTGACATATTTAAAGCAGTGAAAGAAAAATAAAATTGCCAACTAAGAGTACTTAACTGGGCAAAAATGTCACTCAGAAATGAAGAGATAAGTATTTTCCAGAAAAACAAAAGCTAAAGAAGTTCCTCAACACTAGACCCACCTTACAGAAATGCTAATAGGAGGTCTTTAAGTTGAAATAAAAGGACACTAGACAGCAACACAAAAACTTTTCAAAGTCAAACACTTGCCCCAATAAAGGTAAATATATAGACATACATACTATACTGTAATGCCAGTGAGTGCATAAGTTACTTTTAATTCAGGCATAAAAGTTAAAAGACAAAAGTATAAATAATGAATATAAGTATAAAATATGTTGATACAAAGTAAAAAGATGTAATTTGTGACATCAGTAACATAAAATTTTGGGGGTAGAGCAATAAAAATAGTTTTTGTATGTAATTTAAGTTATCAGCTTATAATAAGATGTTTTATGTAAATGCCATGGTAACCACAAAGAAAATAATTACCAAAAAAATGAGAAAATAATAAAAGCATATCACTCCAAAAATATTAACAAAACATAAAGGAAGATAGAGAAGAGGGACAAAAAAGCTACAAGATGCAAAACAATTGAAAAAATGACAATAATAAGTCCTTCACTATCACTAATTCTGTTAAATGCAAATGAATTAAACTCCCATATCAAAAGATACAGACTGGCTGAATGGGGCAAAAGCCAACTATATGCTATCTAAAAAAGATTTACTTTATATTAAAAAACACATAGGTTAAAAGAAAAAGAGTGGTAAAACATTTTATACAAATTGTAATTATAAGAAAGCAGGGATGTCATGCTGACATCAGACAAAATAGTCCTTAAGTCAAGAGACAAAGAAGAACATTATATAATGAATAAAAGAGTCAAACCACCAGGAAGATATAGGAATTATAAATATATATTCATTCAACATCAGTACACCTACATATATAAAGCAAACATTGACAGAACTGAAGAGAGACTAGACAGCAACACATAAATAATAGGTGATTTCAATACTCAGATTTCAATAATGGGTATGATCCTGAGACAGAAAATCAATAAGGAATCAGAGAACTTGAACAACACTAAAGACAAAGTGGACCTAGCTGACATGTATATGATATTCTACCCAATAGCAGCATAATACACATTCATCTCAAGCACACAGAATGTTCACCAGTATAAATCACATTAGGTCACAAAACAAGTCTTAATGAAGCCTTTTTGAAGACTGAAGTCATATCACATATTTTTTTCTACAATAATGGAATGAAAGTAGAAATAAGCAGCAGAAGGAAAAACTGAAAATTTCACAAACATGTACAAATTAAACAACATACTCTTTTTT
>CM052543.1:46006345-46088007 GCA_028533065.1 Trachops cirrhosus | reverse complement strand
ATTCTAAATGAAAGCTTTGCTGGATAGAGCAATCTGGGATGTAGGTCCTTGCCTTTCATGACTTGGAATACTTCTTTCCAGCCCCTTCTTGCCTGTAAGGTCTCTTTTGAGAAATCAGCTGACAGTCTGATGGGAACTCCTTTGTAGGTTACTATCCCCTTATCTCTTGCTGCTTCTAGGATTCTCTCCTTCATTTTTAACTTGGCTAATGTAATTATGATGTGCCTTGGTGTGTTCCTCCTTGGATCCAACTTCTTTGGGACTCTCTGAGCTTCCTGGACTTCCTGGAATTCTATTTCCTTGGCCAGATTGGGGAAGTTCTCCTTTATTATTTGTTCAAATAGGCTTTCCACTTGTTGTTCTTCCCCTTCCCCTTCTGGTACCCCTATAATTTGGATGTTGGAGCATTTAAAGATGTCCCAGAGGTTCCTAAGGCTCTCCTCATTTTTTTGAAATCTTATTTCTTCATTCTTTTCTAGTTGTATATTTTTTTCTTCCTTCTGGTCCACTCCAATGATGTGAGGCCTATCTTTCATTCCATCACTATTGGTTCCCTGTGCATTTTTCTTCATTAAACTTATCGTAGCCTGCATTTTTTCATCTAATTGCCAACCAAAATCAACCAGTTCTGTGAGTATCCTGATCACCAGTGCTTTGAACTGTGCATCTGATAGGTTGGCTATCTCTTGGTCACTTAAAAGGATGGGTTCTGGGGCTTTCGATTCTTCTTCTGTTTGAGCCATCTTTTTGCTGATTTTTGTTGTTGTTGTTGTTGTTGTTGTTGTTTGGTCTTGTGGAGCTCCTGTAGTGAGGGGTGGGGCCTTAGGAGTTCACCAGGGCGGGGCACCCCAGTTGCTGGGTTGTGCTGTTGTATGTGGGGGCGGGGTCTGAGAAGGAACAATGGTGCTTGCCCTGCTCTCTGCAGGACCCCAGACCCCTCCGCTGCCCTCTGCAAGCCAACTGGGCCCCTCTGGCACCAATTCTGGTGTGGGTGGGTCTGTGCACCCCACGGGACCTTCCTTTTCAGTCAGTGACCCAAAGCTCTATTTCCCGGTGCTGGGACCCTGAGTTGCGCGCAGTGCCTTGCTTCACAATGGCCGCCTCGCTGGGTCTGCTGGTCGCCACCCCCTGGCCGGGGCCCACCAGCCACTGCCGCTTGTGCGCCCAGGGTCTGCCTGCTGCGGACTTGCTCACCGCCCTGGTTGCTCAGCTCTCTGCTCCGTGTCCCTCGCCCGGCCCGACTCCACCCCTCCTACTGGTCTGGATGAACGTGTCTGTTTTTAAATCCTTGGGTGTCCGACTTCCATACACCTCAATTTTCTGTCAGTTCTGGTTGTTATTTTGTTTCTATATTGTTGTTGTCCCTATCTTGGTTGTGCGAGGAGGCAAAGTGGGTCTACCTATGCCTCCATCTTGGCCAGAAGTCACTAAACAACATACTCTTGAACAACTAATGGGTCGAAGAGGAAATCAATAGAAAAATTAGAGTTTCCTGGACAGGCAGCGTCAAAGTCATCTAAGAATCTGTCAGAAATGTAAATTCCTTGACCTTACCCAGTACCTACTGAGGCAGACTCTCTGGGGCTGAAGACTCACAGTCTGTGTTTCAGCAATTCCACCAGTGACCTATGCTGGTGAAGAAGGTTCAGGCATGTTATGACAAGCAAATTAGACAAGGAACTGAAAGGAACATTTCAAGGGATAGAATATACATTGTGTCCTGGCTGGAGTGACTCAGTGGATTGAGCACTGGACTATAAACCAAAGGGTCACCGGTTCCATTCCCAGTTAGGGCACATGCCTCGGTTGCAGGCCAGGTCCCCAGTAGGGAGTGCATGAGAGGCAACCACACATTGAAGTTTCTCTCCCTCTCTTTCTCCTTCCCTCCCACTCTCTCTAAAAATAAATAAATAAAATATTTTTTAAAATGTACATAGTAACATTGTTTCTTAATTCTCTCTTTTCTATTATTTGCCCTCTTATGGTAGAAATATTGAAGACTCAAATATCAGCAAAATTGACAGGAGGTAGGACAAAGAGCAAAATCACAAAGTACATACCTTAGTAACTGGCTACTAAAAATACCAAGAAGCAGTGGCTGGCAATAATAACAATTACTTTGTTTTCCCTATATGGTTCTTGATTTTTTCATGTAAACAGTGGTTGTGAAATTGAATTCCCATAAGTGCAATCAAGACAATAGCAATGAGAAATTGTTTTGTGTGAAAAAAAAATTATGTAATTTAAGCACTGCTCTGTGAGGTCTGATTCTGAGGGACTGCTATATTCCCTCAGGAAGTTCCTGCCACCTAAGGTTGCCACTAAGGGAAGGCTGCTTTTTCCTCACACATCTCAATTCAAGGATTTTTTTTTTGGGGGGGGGAGCATATAATGAGTCACAAAAATTGTGTAACAAATGAACATCTCAGTAACCACAAGCCTGGAAGTAAAGAGGTTAATTCTTCCAGTTCCCTATAGCTCCCAAATCATTGCTTTTCCCCATTCCTTAAAAGCTAATTCTATTCTACCATCTTGTAGGCCTTCCAGGGTCATGCACTGCATTCCTGGTCATTTTCCCACATTCATCAGAGATTCTAGTACTTGATTCATAATCTTCTTATATGCCCCAAGTCCTGTTATTATATAAGGTGTTTTTTTTTTTTTAAATAAAGACTTTTTTTCTTGTGGATGACCCACAGCATCCTGTTATCTCCTAAACTTTTTACATTTTTATAACTTTGGTCCCATTTAATTTTAGCCATGCCCTACTTGGCTACCCTCTGAATCTGGGCCTTGGACATCACTAGGACTTTTCTACTCTATTGTATGAAAATTCAGACATGGTACTCTCTATCTCCCAACAGTTTAGTTCTTATGCTGAATAATTCCCATGATCCTAACCTCACTGACTACCTCAAGACATTTCAGTAGTTCTTAATCAACCACCTCTGACTTTACCTATTCCTTATGAAGGTCATAGCATATCTGATGCTGGGAAAATGACAAGATTTAATGGGATTTTAAGATGGCAAATTTGGTTGTGAGTAGTGACATGCAAAGTGGACTGGAGGGTGAAGGGTCCAGGATTGGGGAGTATGCCAGTGGGTTGTGCACAAGTTGAGGTACACAGGTTGAGGCTCAGGTATCTAAGGCCTTGCCCAGCCTCAATCAGAGAATAGAACAGGGAAGTAAAAAAGGATGGTGTGGTGTGGAAGAAGTCAACCATGAGCTCTCTGAGAACAGCAATCTTATCTACTTTGTACCTCACTGTATACAGGTTTTCTCTATCATACTTAATTTCCTAATTTGAAGTGATGTGGTAAAGATTAAATAGAGACTGTATAAAGCTTCATAAAAATGAGCATTTCAATAGATTTAAGCAAGGATGCAAGGCTTCCTGTTCTCTTAGTCTTAGAGGTCACAGAACACCACTATCCATGGATCCTGCTGGTCACAGACAAATCATAGGGATAGGCTAGATTTCATGATAGGAACTAACTATATAGGACATGAATACTGGGAGATGTGGTTAGCTCGAAATTTAAGTAAGAGCCTTAGAAGTATTATTTTTTTCTTATAGTTCTATAAAAACAAATCTAACTCAGTGTTGGAATGTCAACATATATAAAGAAATTCATCCTAAACAGAAGTTGGAGTACATTAGTTCCCCCTTATTTGTGGTTTCAGTTACCCATGTTCAACTCAGTCTAGAAGTATTAAAGAAAATATCTAGAAATAAATATTCAAAAGCTTTAAATTGTGCCTTATGCTGAGTAGTGTGATGAAATCTTACTTTGTTCCACTCCATATGCCCGGGACACGAATCATACCTTTGTCCATTGTATCTATACTGTATATGCTGCCTGCCCATTGTTCTCTTAGCCATCTCAGTTATGAGAGAGAGAGAGACAGAGCTAGAGATAGATAGATAGAGAGAGAGAGAGAGAGAGAGAGAGAGAACACATTCACATAACTTTTGTGACAGTATATTGTTATAATTGTTCTATTTTAATACTAGTCATTTTTATCTCTTACTGTGAGTGATTTGTAAATTAAACTGTATCATGGGTATGTATGTATATGAAAAAAAACTTAGTATATATGGGGTTTGGTACTGTCCATGGTTTCAGGCACCCACTAGGGACCATGGAACGTATCCTCCACAGATAATGTGGGACTAGTGTATTTACTTACCTCAAAGACATTTAGAGGAATCATAAAACATAGTCCACGGCAACATTTTTCTTAAAAAAAATCCTCTGTTTTTGAACATTCCCAAGTACCCTGAGACTCATCAGTGACCCCATCTTTTTAATACCAAAAACACCCTCTGTCTCATCAGTGCCATCCTGTCCTTGGTCCTGGCCCTTCTGTCTCTTCCATCTCACTTTGCGTGCCAGCCCACTGGTACTGGTGTGTTCCCCTGACACACATAGCCCCTTGGAGTTGTTCTTCTTGAAAGAAATATCTGCTCATCAGTATAATTTGTACTCCACCAAAACTAAAATTGCATTTTTGCTTATTTTAAGGATAGATTGCTTTTCAGCAGAGAGTATATGTTGGAGCAATGCATAAATTAAAATGGTAACAATTACTGGAGTATGACTACACTAAATATTTTTGCGAAACACTCTTTTGGGCCAAGGTGAGACTCCTCTTAAGGCCTGTCCTTTCTGGAGACACCTGACCTGTCTATTCAAGCACTGAGAAACTGAGAAACTAGAATATGCTACCCCACTCAACATAATGAGAGGGTCATAAAATACCTGAGGAAGGGGCATGGAAGTGATGAGAGCATTGGGGTGAAGGTCAGGAAATCTCTGTCTGGTTACTATTCAGCTCTGTGGCCAGGAGTAAGTTGCTTGAATTCCTAGGCAACTGTTTCTCAGACTTTAATGTTCATGTGAACCTTGTGTTCACTGGGGATCTTGTTCATATGCTCATCCTAATTCAGTAGCTCTGATCTGGGCCTGGGACTCTACACTGCTAAGGAGCTCCTCCGAGGCTGATGTTCTGGTTTATGAACCTCACTTGAAGAAATAGCTCTGTATCACTCTTCCTCATTTGGGAATGAGGACAGCAGTATGTATTCATCTTACTCCCATTTAAAAAAACACACACACCTTTATGGTTGTCCATTTTCTAGAAAACTTAAGTCCAGATTTCCTGCTAAGTCCTTAGCATGGTTCACAGAACTCTTGGAATCAGGCACCAACCTCATCTCCAACTACTCTCTATTCCCCCCAAACCTGTTACGCGTCATTCTTCTACACACCATAATGCCACACACTTTAACAGCTAGTTCTGTCTCTCTGAAACCTCCTACATGAGCAAGTCTTAGGCTGTGAGCTTCTTTGGTAGTTCAGAAAGAGTCATATTAATGTTTGTGGTTCAAAACTTAGCATATTGCCAGTATATAGCAACTGCTCAATAAATATTTATTAAATAAAACAGGTTCAGCTCCTACTCACTCTGCAAATCATGAAGTAAATGTCACCTCTTCTATGAAACCTTTCCTGTCATGGCCAGATGGAGCTCCAATCAGCACCTTATATATATTTTTATAACACTTTAGTGAATTTTAATATTTCTTTGTTTGTATTTTCTACTAGATGTTGAGATCATTGAGAGCTGAGATAGGGCCTTGTCTATCTCTGATTCACCCTTCCTTAGCACAGATCTAGCCCCAGGATACACCCTCAGTGAATGTTTGATGAATAAGTTATTGTATATGATAAATGAAAGAAAGAAGGTGCACTTGAAGAGGCAGGCTTTGCTTTGCTTAAAAGAAATTCAGAACCACACACCTTCCAATTTTTGTTCCATGGGTGAAGGTCTGTTTCCTTCTATAACTTTTCCTTAGAGGACACAGATGCTATGTGCTACCCCTGAGTAGATTCTTAAACTACCTGTCAGGGCATCGATGTCGTGGACGGGGTCCACAGCACACCACTTCGTAGCGCTTCACTTCCCTGGGGTTGGAATGATGGTCTCGTCTCATTCTGATAAGGATTAGGCTGTCAAGTATTTAACAATAATGTGGGAGTCTGAGATGAAAGCAGGGTTGAACTTCTGCCTGCAGAATCCTGTAGGGAGAGAAAATCACATGGAAGCCATGGAACTCCTGATGCATTTCCTGTGGAGGATATAATATGGAAATTACACTGACCAAAGGAGTTACAGGAAAAGGAAATAGGGAGTCTAGTGAGCACTGAACACCTACTATGTCCTGGATCCTTTCATCTGTTATTCTATTTAATTCTCATAGTGACTCTGCATGGAAAATATTACCTTAAGAATTCTGAAAATAGTTGCCATGAAGTAAGCACTTTTTATCTTACCTGGTGTTCAAAACAACTATTATACCCCATTGTACAAGTAAGAAAAGTGAATATCAGAGCAGCTGAGAAACTTCTCCAGGTCATCAAGCACTCACCTGACAGAGTACAAATTTGCTTCTGTATCAGTCTGATATTTGCATTTCAACATCTATAACACTTAAACTTTTCTAAGGGTTGGTTTCTTCATTAGTCTTATAAGCTTCTTGAGACTCATATTTTACTCACATTCACATTCCCATTTTAATTCATTTGACATGAATTTCCCTACATCAAATTGCCTCAACACCTCTTTGAGGGCTGGAAAGGAGTGCTATTTATTTTTACAATATATTCTCAGTCCCCTCTACATTGTCTTTTGCATTACTACTGGGGAGTTATCCATAGTTGTTGGATGGATGGATGGGTGGGTGGATGGATAGATGTGTAGGTGAGAAGGTCCACTAAAGAAATGAGAAGGAAACAGTTTTTTCATCCATTCAGTCTGGTATTACAGTTCTTAGTTTTCAGTGGGAGGACAACTCTAGCACCAGTAAGTCTGTCATACCTACAAGCAGAAGACACACTGTGTTTGTAAGAACTGGATGGTCTAGAAAAGAAATAATAAATAGAAATTAGCAAAGAAATTGGCAATTTGAAAGTGAAGAAAGGGATATAAGGCAAAAAAACAGAAGATACTGTATGTGAAAGGATCTTGAAAGTTGGCAACTAGGTTAGACATTTCAGGAAGGTTGTTGGCTTTGCCACTGGAAACAGTTTAGGTCAGAATGAGGAGGGTGGGGAGTGATGCCTGTGACTCTGACCTGAGGTACTGTGGTGTAGCTCTTTATTTTTAGGGTTACTTGCAGTCGCTTGATGTCTGGGCAGCACCCATAGGTTCTTCCATGCAGCCTCTCTCTTATAGAACCAAATCAATTTGCTCGGCAGCAATGGCTTGAGTTTTCCCCTCAAGTACCTTGCAGAGTAATAACAAAGAAGTATATTATCTTCATAAACAGCTGTAATCCAAGATAAAAGGAGAAGAAATACACTGAGAAAGGGCTATGAGTACCTGCAAAAGGGAGGAGTTGAGACAAGTGTTCCCTGGATTTAGCTTTTGAGTTGGGGCTGCCTGAATGAGTGCATAGAATGAGGGTTCATGGAGTCAGGGGAATGAGTAGTTTCAACAAAGTGGGAGAACATCCCTCCAAGACAGACATGAATTTTGTCTTCACTATAAATATAATGAAAGTGAAGTTCAGAAAGGTAGAGTCTTCTCTGAAATTTCTGAAGATCACATGGTGGATGAGTGGTATGGCAGAATCCAAACCTAAATTTTCTGCTGCCCAAACAAGGTGTTAAGAATTTTCCAGTAGCCTCCCAGGAAAGGGAGAGGGGACAACAGCTGGGAAGAAATGGGGTGATAATGACAATACCAATAGCAAACACTTACAAACCAACAGACTTTTGAAACAACCTTGTATATATTAAACTCATTCAGTCTTCACAGCAATCCTATTTTACAGGTAAAAATCTGAAGCCCAGACAAGTTTAGTAATTTGTTCAAGGTCACACAGCTGGTAATGATTTAAACCCAAGCAGTCTCTCTCCTGCATGTGTTTTGAAATAAAAACTAGAGAATAAAGGGAATTAGAGATGATAAAGGACTAATATCTTCTAGCTCCACCAAGTCTTGCAGGAATGAAAACCTCAGAACTGGTGCCAAAAGTGCTAACCTCTTGTCTCCTGAGGGTCTGCCTTGGGTCAGAAATATGATTCTTCCTTCCTCAGGTCTCTCACTCTTAAAACAGGGGGAAAAAACTAACAAAAATCAAACTGTAATTAGTATCCTTATCACTTGAATTCAAAACAAAAACTAAAAAGCAGCTGAAAGGAGTCCTTTGAAATGAAAACTATTTTAGATTACAGAAAAAGTATGCTAATTAAATATGATTGATAAGTTATTTTGTTAGTGACTATGTTACCTTGTTACAGTTTCATTCATTTCTAGTTGACTAATGAGCTCATTGAAATAAAGAGAGAAATTTAGGTTGAATGTTATTTTCTTGTGGGTGTTATATATGTTTACATTTCATTTCAGTTGTTAAGCAACCCCTAAAGTTTACTTCTATTAGTCATTTAATTTGAAACTAAAAAGACAGAGAGAAGACCTTGCAATCTGTCTGAGACACAGGGCCTTCTTTGTTGGTACAGGTTGACTGTTTAAACTAATGGAAATTTCCTTCCGTTACTAATAAACAAATTATCATCAAAGAAACAGAATAATTCTTGACCAATAATGATCACTGAAAGACGGCAGGAAAAAGATCTTAGTACTAACCACTTTTCAATATGAAAATAAGATTGCAGTTAAAATGTTAGTTCTGATTCTGCTTTGGTTCCTTTTCAGCCATTTGAACTTGACTATGAGACTGAGCATCTCTGAGCCTGCGCTAACTTCTTTGTTACCTGGAAATCTGTTCTTCCTCCTTTAGAAGGGTGCTATGATCTGATAAGGGATAATGTAGAAGGGTGTCCTAAGATGTATGATGACACAGAAATACATGGCCTTAGTATTATGTGCATTGCTGGTGCTTTTTATTCATGGGGAAATATCTTGGGAAGTCACACGCTGTTAACAAAAGTCCTGCCTCTAGATCTCTATCACCATTAATGTAACAGATAGTGGAAAGAGCAGAGAGTATAAAACTGGCTCATTGACTTTTTCTTTAAAATTTTTTTTCTTGATCAATTTTGCTAGGGACTTACTGCCTTTATCAATGTTCACAAGAAGTTGAATTCTGAATTAGTTTCTCTATTACCATCATATAAAATTTTTCTCAATTTCTGCTTTTTATTTTTTTCTTGCTTCTTTATAGTTTGGGTTTCTGCTGGATGCCTGAGGAACTCAGCAACAACTACATACCAGATGGGACAGCACTTTAACATCCCCTGATCTATGCAACCCCAGAGCAGTTACTCTCTGCTTGTTCTGACCGTGGATAGCTTAACACATCATAACAGTCCCATCAGGAACTCTCACTCATAATTCTGTGCTTCACCCCCTGCACAGTTTATTCAGCCTCTCATGTACCTGCTCAGGTACATCAGCAGCCCCAAACCTGCCTCCTCAGCCATGCTCTCTTTGGGGTTCCACTTTGCTGGCTGCAGTCTGGAAATGCACATAGGCAGCCCAAGTCCAGCTGCCTGCTGCAACACAAAGCCAAAGCCAAACCCATAAGACAGGTGCTGGTGAAAAGGAGAGGTTTATTCATATACCAGCCACCTGGGAAGATGAAGGACCCGTGTCCCATAGCCCATCTTAACATGTCAATGCAGGCAGAGGTTTTTATAAGGAGGGAGAAGGAGAGCAGAACAAAGAGATCAGGGGGAGGGGCTGTGGACATGCAGGTAGTATCCTTGCTAGTCCTGATATGGATTTTCATGGTTAGCGTCCTTGAGATGGCCAGCTGGTTGAACTCCTGTGTCTGGGGGACTTGAGGATAGGAAATCCTTGCTCCTCAGATTCACATAGTGACTGAAACTGCTGACTCTAGAAAAGTATACAAAAATACCTTTTAACATGTAAGTTTTCATTTTGAGAGAAAAAATCAGGTTAGGGTGACAAGCTAGCTTTAACACTTCCTAAGATTAATGTGGGTGGCTTTAAAGAAGTATAGCCTGTTTATTCTGTATTACAACATTTGACTTCACCTCATGTCTTAAGAACCACAGCCTAGCACTGCCTATTGTCCAGTGTCTGGGTGTAGTGTCCTCATATATTCTGTCCAGTTCTGCAGCTCATATTTTTCAGTGAAAGGACAACTTGAGTACCAGTTAGTTTGTCATAGCTAGAAGCAGAAGAAATATCATGTTTTCTTTAAGGACTGGAGACTCAGGGTGTAGTTATGGATCTCCTCCAGTCTGCACCCTGTGCTGTAGTTTGTTTGCTTGCGCAGTTGGTATTGGCATCTTCATTTAATTTACTTACCATCCTCTCTTTGGAATCTTGGTGAAGACCAGTTTACAGAATGGTGGTGGTGGCGATGTTTTGCATACTAAAAAAGTATGTTGTATAAAATTATGCGATATTAAGCATGAATATCACCCATTAAACACAGTTGCTTAAAAGAACTAGTCAATGTGCATGGCTAAATATATATTTTCTGGTATTTCAGAAAAGGAAATAGGAGCAGAAGAATAACATTTATAATCAATTACTGTGTGCCACATGCTATACTTGTGACTTTATTTATTTGAGCAACCCTATATTATGTTACATGTGCCAATTTTATTCCCATTTTACAGATGGGAAAGAGGCTCAGAGGAGTTAAATCATTGTACAGTTAGTACATGACAGATTCAAAGCTTGATCTGTGGATTGCAAGGTCTGTTTTTTTTTTTGACTTGTATTCAAAGATTTCTTTCTTAGACTGAAAGGCTTCATATAAACATCTAGACCAGATTGCTGAACCTCTGAAACTTGCCAAGTGCTAAAGGAAACACAGCCTATTATGGTGTTTTGTTTTCTTCCCAGTATTGCATTATTTTTTGACTTGTTAAAACTTTATTGTATAAATAGTTCTGAGGAGCATGAGAATCATTAATGACAGCTACTTCCCCAGATAACAGAGTCACTCACTTGTGTACTTATGCATATGATAATGTGTGTGCGTGTTTCTAAAATTGCTTCTAAGTAAACCCTTTCTTCTTTACACCATAAGTCTGGTGAAATAAAACTATTAAATGTAGTGTAAACATTACTAAATTGGGATGTTAACATTTAAAAATTGTTCCATGCCTTTTAAGTGTGTTCTGCTGTTTTCCCTGCCTAATTATCATTCTTTTCAATATTTATATGTAACTGTGACCTTTTTCTGATTGAATAACTTCAACTGGGTCTCAAGTGCTCACAGTATCTTACTTTTAAAATTAAATTATGTTGCAAAATGACAAGTGAATCACATCACAAAAAGAAGCAGTGTGGTAGAAAGATCATCACATCTGTCAGAACCTCCAAGCCATTGTTTTTACAAGTAAGAATCAGGAAACCTAAGAAGAAATGTCAGGACACAGGCAGTGTTGGAATCATGACCATGTAGGCACTGTGTTAGGAGTGATTTCATATACACCACCTCATTTAACATCCACAAAATCCAACAGGGAAGAAATTGTTATTGCTTTTGACAGTAATGGGCTCAGAGGGGAAATGAGCTTGCACAGCTCAGTGGGGAGCTGGAGGTAGGAGGTGCCTCCAGATCTTTTTGACACACAAGCTCAAGCTTTGTTGTTATTGTTTGTGTGTTGTTGTTTTGTTCTTTGTTTGTTTTTTGCTATAAAAATTGTCATTAAATGTCTTCTTAAAAGCAGAAATTTTTTGACTTTAAGAAGCCAAACATGCAAAAACAGCTTCTTTCAGGACTGTGGAGCAGTCTCACAGACCTTCTGGTTTGAGCTTCCTTCCCAGACTATTGCACCTACCCCATGCCCAGCCCTAAGTAGTCACCTGGATTGCCAAAATGGCCTTTTCAAACTTCCAAGCTTCCTTCCCAAACACCAAAATGTACTCTAATGTAAATAAAAAACAGTATGTGTTTCAAACTCCAGTGTGATTTGCCAGAGGGAGTTTAGAAATATTGGGAATGGGGCGGCAACTTTAGGAAGAGTGTCTAGTCTCTCATGGTGACTACTTTTCACTTATATGGTGTATTTGACAAACCATCCTTATGTGACTTTAAAGTTGATTATATGTGGTGTATAATACAAGATAGATAGTTCTTTATATTTTGGCCTCAGATTCAACATTTACTTAATATCAGTTATGTGCTAGACACACTGCCCTTTGCTTCCATGTTCATTATCTCATGACTTTTTTTTTGAAGCGATTAGTGTCACATATTCAAAATAACACAAGTGCTAGAGTCAGGCCACCTGGGTTATCCATCTAGGCTCTGCCACCTGCTAACTACAGGCCTTTGCCATTACTTGATTAAGTATCTAAGGCTCAGTTTTAGCATATAAAATACAGAACTAATAAAAGCTATCTCAGAAATTTGTTATGGACAATTCAGTGACATCAGAACTAAAAAATAAACCTGAAAAATCACCATACTAAATACCAAATAAATTATACATTATTCTTATTCAATCAGTGAGAAAAAAACCGAGGTTCAAGGTAGATAAAATGTCATAGAGTTCTGAAATAGCACTCTTGGGTGTCAACCAAAAATCTTAAAAGCCCCCGATGAGGGCTATAGGTCACAGAAGGAGCATTTCAGGGATACACGGTCTTTGGCCTTCCTTATTAAACTACAATACAGTGTGATCACTTACATTACTCAGTGTCTTCGTTCACCTGGCTTCATTCCCTGTGACTGGGCTCCATTGACTCAGTTGCCTTCACTTCTGTCCTTTGTAGAGAACTGTATTGCAAATTTGGGCTTCACCTTAGAATAATTGCTCCTTTATGTAATGATCGCAAACAAAGCCTCGATACCTCTTCTCTGGAATAAATGCCTCTCACTTCTTAACCTCTCCTTCTCCTTGAATTGTACTTATTAACCCTGGTTCTTGTGAGGCCCTTTTATAAACTTTCTGAAAATAAGCTGGCCATCACCTCATCTATCAGCTCTTATCTACATATAAAAAGCTATATTTGGGCTTCTCATTTGCAAAGCAGAACAGGCATTCCCAGGAAAATCATTTACATACACATATTACTTGGAATGATCATTTGCTAAACCTTTCTAGGGGTAAAGAAAGAGCTGGTTCATGGCCCTCTGGTGATTTAAGACATTTGAAGGCAGGAATTAAGAACTAGTTACCACCTACCATGAGTCAGGCATCCAACAATATTTACCTCATTTGCTTCTCACGGCAAAACTGGAATACAGGTGGTGTTCCTCTTGTTTTACTAGTGAATACGAAAAAGCCCTAGCAGTGGCTTGTGTTTCTTCTCTCTCTCAATGTGAAGTAAATTGAAGGAAAAAGTCATGAGGAAGCTGAAACCTTTAGCACAGATTAGCCAAGAGTAAATGTCAGAGACACTCGAAAAAAAAGTTGTTACCAAGCCCGTCGATAGTATTTTTGGTGTGACTTAGCAGGTTTGTGGCACCAAAGAGCTTTTCAAGCATAAATAAACAAACAAACAAACAAATAAATAAATGGACAGTTTCTGTGTTCTGTAACAAATTCCATGATCCTGTCAAAACTGCCTACAAAGCTAGTCTGGGAATTCAAAATGTCGTTGATTAACTCCAGTAAAATGATATTGTTTGTAATCAAAACCTTTGCAAGTTTTACAGAGCTTATGTTTATTTAGATGACAGTGTTTTCTTTCCTAGGACTTCTCAAGAGGAAAAGAAAGAAAATGCTAATATTTATTGAGTACCTACTGTGTACCTTGCACTCTTCTAGCGCTTTCATATGCATTAACTATTTATCTTGGCATGTGTTGTCTTCCTGTTTTTCAATCGAGGAAGCCATGTCTTTAAGAGTTTAACCAACTGGTTTCAAGTCACCAAAGCTGCACAGGAGGCATGTGATATTAAGGTCAAGTGAGTGAGCTCTAGAGGTGGGCAGAACTGGATTTGAAATTATACCTCTTTTCAGTTGTGTAACGGGAACAAGTTCTGAAACTTCTTGAACCTACATTTTTAGTTATAAATTAGGGTTAATACCAGGGTGATAAATGAAATAACACCTGTGGATGCACTTAATACTTTCCCTAGCACATCCTAAGTGTTTTGTAAATGTGAACTAGTTAGTGGGGCATGCTGGTGGTATTAATGCCAGAAATGACATTTCTTTCAGTTTGATTCCCACATCCATGGATTTCATTATACCACAGTCATCTAGAACAACCATTTTATACACTAGGTATGACCTTCATAAAGTTGTCAGTAATCTGAGACTGGCTTACTTAGATGACATATAGTCTCATATTAAATCTATTAAATACTTGGTTACTAAGTTGTTTGCTTTATTAATTTCCCCTTCTTGTGATAAATCTTTTCCTAGGTTGAATTGCTTTCAGTGCTACTCTGAGGGGAACATGCAACACAGTGCCTATCAATCAGAATTAGGGAAAGGTTATCTGCACACATTGCTCAGCATGATAGCAGAGTAAGGTTCACATGTAATGCTTGTTAGCTCCAGCTAGCTGAGGTCACTCTCCCACCTTTGGGAGAGACAAGGATTGGTGGCACAAAAAGTCACATAGGGAACTTCTGCAAAGTAAAGGAATCGTTACCATGACACACTAGGGCATCTTTTTCTTCCCTCAATCTCTGTCTGTATCTTGTTCTCAGGATGAGATCTGAGTTGTGAACTTGCAAATGTATGAAATCAAAGTACTGAGACCTGACTGGCAAAAGAGAGGGTACATTTTGGAGTCCAAAGAGTTCCATTTGAGATCTGACTACAGCAGTTACTAGCAATATAATATTGTGGAGATCATTTTCTCCACCCAGACTTCAGTTTTCTATAAAATGGAAATAGATAATAAGATATAAAAAATCACTGTTTTTATCTTTTAGTGGTATTGGAAACACCCCAGAAGATGATAGACATTAATATATTTTATGTTGATTTAATCAGTCAGCAAATTTTTTGTTAAGTACCTACATGTCAGATACAGTTAAACATTAAAACAGTGTGCAAAAAGAACTTCTGGCCAAGATAGAGGTATACGTGTATACACTTTACCTCCTCATACAACCAATAGACAGACAACAAATTTAAAAACAAAAATAACCAGAACTGCCAGAAAATTGAACTGTATGAAAGTCCAACAACCAAGGAGTTAAAGAAGAAACATTCTCCAGACTGGTAGGAGGGGTGGAGATGAACAGCCAGGGCAGAGAGGACATGTAACAAGGCAGTGGCTGGAGGACCAGTTGGTCCCACATTTGCATATGGATAACCAGGAAGAACAACTGGGGAGCAAGACAGACCATGCAACCCAGAGTTCCAGTGTGGGGAAATAAAGCCTCAAAACCTCTGACAGTAAAAACCTATGGGGGTTGTGGCACAGGAGAAACTCCCAACCTCATAGGATAGTTCACTGGAGAGACCAACAGGGTTCTAGAATGTACATAAACCCACCCACCTGGGAATCAGCACCAGAGGGCCCAATTTGCTTGTAGGTAGTAGGGGAAGTGACTGAAAGCTGGGAGAGAGCCAAGCAAGCAGCAATGTTCCCTCTCAGACAACTCCCCCACATACAGTGCCACAGGGCAACAATATAGATTGCCCCAGTCTGGTAAATACCTAAGGCTCTACCCCTTACAACATAACAGCTGCTCCAAGACAAAACAATATGGCCCTAATAAAAGAACAGATCAAAGCTCCAAAAATGGAACTAAGCGATGAAGAGATAGCCAACCTATCAGATGCAGAGTTCAAAACACTGGTAATCAGGATGATCATAGAAATAGTTGGGTACAGTCACAAAATAGATGAAAAAGTGAAGGCTATGCAAAATGAAATGAAGAGAAATGTACAGGGAACCAGCAGTGAAGGGAAGGAAACCAGGAGTCAAATCAATGATTTGGAGCAGAAGGAAGTAAATAAACATTCAACCAGAACAGAATGAAGAAATAAGAATTCAAAACTCCAGGACAACCTGAAACATTGCAACATCAGAATCATAGGGTTGCCAGAAGGAGAAGGAGCAAGAATTGGAACACTTATTTGAAAATATAATGAAAGAAAACTTCCCTAATCTGGCAAAGAAAATAAACTTCCAAAAAGTCCAGGAAGCTCAGAGAGTCTCAAAGAAGTTGGACCCAAGGAGGAACACACCAAGACACATCATAATAACATTACCCAAGATGAAACATAAGGAGAGAATCTGAAAAGCAGCGAGAGAAAAGGAGATGGTTACCTACAAAGGTGTTCCCATAAGACTATCAGCTAATTTCTCAAAAGAAACATTATAGGTAAGAAGCATCTGGAAAGAAGTATTTGAAGTTGTGAAAGCCAAGAACCTACATCCAAAACTACTCTATCCAGCAAAGCTATCATTTAGAATGGAAGGGCAGATAAAGTGCTTTCCAGATAAGGTCAAGTTAAAGGAGTTCATCATCACCTATTTCTCATTATATGAAATGTTAAAGGGACTTATCTAAGAAAAAGAAGATCAAAACTATGAATAGTAAAATGACAATAAACTCACAACTATTAACAACCAAACCTAAAAAATGGAAACAAACTAAGCAAACAACTAGAACAGGAACGTAATCACAGAATTGGAGATCACACAGAGGGTTGTCAGCAGGGAGCAGGAGGGGAGAGAATGGGGGAAAAGGTACAGGGGATAGGAAGCATAAATGGTAGGTACAAAATAGACAGGGGGAGATTAAGAATATTATAGAAAATGGTGAAGCCAAAGAACTTATATATATGACTCATGGACACGAACTAAAGTGGGGGAAGGAAGTGGGAGGGGGGTGCAGGGCAGAGGGGGATAAAGGGGGAGAATATGGGGAAACTATAATAGTATGATCTATGAAATATATTTAAAAATAAAAAGAACAGTATGCAAACAATTACTTTTGTTGTGGATTTGCTATGAGCCATTAATTGTTTCCAATTCATCGGAAAATAGCAGTTAAATATTCACTGTGACACCCAGGTCCTATTTCTAACTTATCTTCACACTTAAGAAAGAATATTAAGTTACACATTAGGCCATTTGCCCTCCCTTGAACATGACAAGTTCAGTCACACCCCTGCACTTTTGTCCAAGCTGCTCTTTCTCTCGAATACTTTTCTTTGCTTTCTTCATTATCCAAATCAGGCTCAGGGCTCAGAAATTTATAGTGACATTTAAACCCAGTTGAACTTAGTCCCAAAGTCCATCTTCTGTTTATAATATATGCCATTTCTTCTCAGATCTCCTCAAAATTTAATGTGTGCAAGACACCTGTGGATCTTGATTAAATGCAGATTCTGGAAGCTTGCCTTTCTAATAAGCTCCCAGGTGATGCTGTTGCTGCCAGTCCATGGACCACACTTTGAGTAGCAAGATCCTCAAATACCAAATATTTATTGCCCATAGTGCACAACCACATTTCCTGAAATTATAGTTTATTGGCAATTTCTTCTCCACTAATACACATAAAAAAAAAGTAACTGGTGGTTTTAAATCAAACAAGAGGCATGAGAGCTTAGACAAGTCACACAGCCTCCTCGATTAATTTCCTCACCCAGAACACAAGAACTAGGTCAATTCCTGTCTTGATCTTTTCACACTGTCCCCATGAGTGGCTTCAATGTGCCACATGTCTAATTGTGCTATGCAATCCTAACTTAAAAGAATTTTTTTCTATTCGCTGATTTTACCTTTTCTTTTAAAAAACATGTCTTTGAAAGCTCTTTCTATGGGGATTGTTATGGAACTAAAAGCAATGTCAAGAGGCAATTGGTGTTTTTTTGGTTGTCAGAATCTCTGCTAAATTAAAGGTTAAATATTCCAAAATCAAGGCCTTCCAAAGGAAATAGATACCCCTGAGTGCCACTGTTTATTATAATCTTTCTCAAGTGCCATGCTTATGAAGCAGATCTTTCTGTCTCCATTTCATAAATTTGCATTTTCTCTCTACCTTATGGCATAGTAGCAAGAGCAAAGGCTTTGAAGTCAGACACTTGGTTGAAAGTTGGAATTGTTAATTCAAAGTGAGTAAGCCTCCTTAAACAAAAATTTTCTCATCTGATAATCTATAAAGTAAAATTAATAATAATAATAATGAGGAGGAGGAGGAGAAGGACAAAACTTCAAAAGATTTTTGAAGGCCAAGTTAGATCAGATATGTGTTTGATTTGTTGGGGCCTAGTAAATGTTAATTTCTCCCCCAGACTATCCTTGATCATCCTTTCTCTTTCTGTTTCTTATCCTCTCCCTCTTCCAAACTTATTATTCTTCATTGGTCTTCTTTTACCCTACATTCATCCAAAAATACATATATGAATAAATGAATGACTAGATAAAGAATTAACTAACAATTGAGTTATAAGAATAGTATTTTGTATTTTTGTTTCAGCATTCTACTTCTACCTTGAAGCATTTTCTTGTTTTGACCTTATAACATCCTTAAGATATTATTTTTAACCTTTCTTATGGACACATTTGCCTTTACCTATGGCTCTCTGTTCTTGTGGCTTATTAATATTACTGAGAACTTTCTGAGGGCAAGGAGAACTTTGTAGTTATCTCTTCATCAGCTGTGTTGCACAGAGTGACTTGTATACAAGATTGTCACAACAACATGGTTAAATGACTGGATGAGGGAGGAAAGAAAAGAAGGAAAGAAGGAAATTTACTTTTCTAAATAGAAAGTGTCTTATTTGTGCAGTGCCTGGCATATAGTAGGTACTCAATATATATTCATCAAAGATACACAATTATCAATGTAAGTCTTGTATATATTCCCAAATTCCAAGCCAATAATAAGATGTGTTTAATTTGGGGGTTTACAGTGACAAACTCAAAAAGGTATAAACAGTGTTGGGAAAGCTTTATTGTTTTGCATGGGACAGATACATGCAAAACAATAAAACTGGATCACTTTCTTGTACCATATACAAGAACAAACTCCAAATGGATTAAAGATGTACATGTAAGACCCCAAACCATAAAACCCTAGAAGAAAACAGGCAGTAAGATCTTTGACATGGTTCTTACTGATATTTTTTTGCATATGGAGACATACAGGCAATGGAAACAAAAGAAAATATAAACAAATGGGACTATGACAAACTAAAAAGTTTTTGCACAACAAAGGAGATCATCAACAAAATGGAAAAAAACTACTGAATGGAAAAATATATTTGCCAGATGCATCCAATAAGGGATTAATATTAAAAACATATAAGGAATTCATCAACTTAACACACAAAAAAATCTGGTTATATATGGGCAAAGGACCTGAATAGATACTTTCCTAAAGCAGACATACAGATGGCCAGTAGACACATGAAAAAAGTTCTCAACATCTCTAATCATCAGGGAAATACAAACTGAAACTACAATGACATATCACCTCATACCTGTCAGAAAGTTTATCATCAATCAGTCAACAACCAACAAATGTTGGCAAGGATGCAAGGAAAAGGAAACCCTCATGAACTGTTGGTGGGAGTCTAAACTGGTGTAGCCAGTATGAAAAACAGTGTATAGGTTCCTTAAATATTAAAAATAGAACTGCCTTATGTCCCAGTAATTCTCGTTTTTGATATTTATCCAAAGAAGTCCAAAACACTAATTTGAAAAGATATATGTACTCCCATGTCCATTGAAGCATTATTTATAATAACAAAGATATGGAAGCAACCTAAGTGTCCATGGATAGATGGTGACATTAAGAAGATGTGATATATATATGTGTATATGTATATATATGTATATGAGATATATAGATATATATGACATGTATATATGCATATATATATAAACCATAAAAAATAAATTCTTTCCATGTGTAACAACATGGATGGACCTAGAAGTTATCATGCTAAAGTCAAAGAAGTCAAAAAGAAGAAACAAAACAGAAACAAACTCAGAGATACAGAGAACAAATTGATGGTTGCCATATGGGAGAAGGGTTAGGAAGATAGGTGGCAAGGGTAAAGTGATTAAGAAGTATGAATTGACAGTTACAAAAATAGAGATGTGAAGTACAGGATAGGGAATATAGTCAGTGATATTGCAATAACTGTATGTGGTGTCAGGTCAGTACTAGACTTATCAGGGTGATCACTTCAAAGGTTATATGAATAGCTAACCTTCATGTTGTACACCTGAAATGAATACAATAATATATGTCAACTGCAATTGAAAAATTAATATTTTTTTTAAAAAGGAACCAGGAAAAAGGAGAAAGAGAAGCCATCTTTTTTCAGGCAAAGATGTCAAAGTTTCATGTCAGTGTCTGCTCTGCCTCTGTAAGCTGATGGTTTCCAGGACAACAGGGGTGCCACGTCTTTGCATTCATGTAGTTTTCCATTGATAATTGCTAATGTGAACAAGTGTTGGCTTGCACTTTACACCTGCCTGACTTGCAAGTTCACCTTAATTGGATGTGCCAAGATTGAGGGTAAAAGTAATCTCCATTTTCACAACAACTGACAGGTAGATGAAGTGTTGTTTGGGCCTTTGTTGTTACAATTTTGCTGACAAAATTACTATGAACTGTCTTCTCTCAATGCATAGCCTTCCTCTGTTGGCAGAACCCTAGTGTTTATCCTCTAGGGGTAGTATAGTAAGTCAGGGAAAACTTTGATGAAATGTTTGGAACTGTTTTTTGGAAATTCACTTTAAAAAAAAAATCGTGTGTAGTGAGGAAAGATATAACATTGGGGAGGGACCT
Organism: Trachops cirrhosus; assembly: GCA_028533065.1. NCBI lineage: Eukaryota > Metazoa > Chordata > Mammalia > Chiroptera > Phyllostomidae > Trachops > Trachops cirrhosus. The sequence continues at coordinate 46,067,321 of CM052543.1, read as the reverse complement.
GAGGTCATGAGGAATAGGAACAGATTACCTACTATGTGTAAGATGTTGTATTAGCCTACCTAATTAATATACATGGGTTTAATCTTCCAACATGCCTATGAGGCAGGTGTTAAAATCTCCAGTCTAGAAATGAGAAAACTTACTTTAAAGATGACTTCTTTTTTTATTTTAATTTTTTATGTTCCAATTACAGTTAACATACACTGTTGTATTTCAGGTGTACAACTCAGTGATTAAACATTATTTAACTGACTGATCACTCAATAAATCTAGTATCCATCTAAAACCATACATAGATATTACCATATTATTGACTATATTTTGCATGCTGTACTTTACACCTCAATGGCTATTCTGTGACTATCAATATACACTTCTTAATCCCTTCAACTTTTTCACCCATTTCCCCAATTTGCCTCCCATATGGCAATCCTCAAAATATTCTTTGTATGTATAAGTCTGTTTCCTGTTCTGCTTATTCATTTGGGTTTTTTTATATTCTACATATCAGTGAAATCATATGGCATTTGTCTTCCTCTGTCTGACTTATTTTTTTCAGCACAGTACCCTCTAGGTCTATCCATGTTGTTGCAGATGGCAGTATTTAATTCTTTAAAAAATATATTTTATTTATTTTATTTTTAGACAGAGGGGAAGGGAGGGAGAAAAAGAGGTAGAGAAACAACAATGTGTGGTTGCCTCTCATGCGCCCCCTACTGGGGACCTGGTCCACAACCCAGGCATGTGCCCTGACTGGGAATCAAACTGGTGACCCTTTGGTTCACAGGCCAGTGCTCAATCCCCTGAGCCATATCAGCTAGAGTAGGATTTAATTCTTTTTATGACTGAGTCATATTCCATTACAAATATGCACCACTTCTTTATCCATTCATCTATTATTAGACACTGAAGTTGCTTCCCTATCTTGCCTATTTCTACTAATGCCACAGTGAACATAAGAGTGTATATGTCTTTTTGATTTAGTGTTTTGAATTTCTTTGAATCAATACCCAAAAGTGGAATTGCTGGGTCCTATCTTATCTCTTGTTCAGTTTTTGTTTCAAAGTTTATTTTGTCTGGTATAAGTATTTCTACTCCAACCTTTTTTTGTTTATTTTCATTTTCATGAAATAGCTTTAAGCATTCCTTTACTTTCAGTCTGTGTGTGTGTCTTTTGAATTGAAGTGAATCTCTTATAGACAGCATATGTAAAGGTCTTACTTTGTTATCCATTTAGCCTCCATATGTCTTTAGATTGGAACATTTAATCCCTTTTCCTTTAAAATAATTGTTGGTAGATCAAAAAAACATGTTACATTTATACAATGGAATACTACACAGCAGAAGGAAAGAAGAAACTCCTACCCTTCAGGACAGCATAGATGGAACTGGAGAGCATTATCCTAAATGAAATAAGTCAGGCGGTGAAAGAAATACCATATGATCTCACCTTTAACAGGAACCTAAACAACCAAACAAACAAACAAGGAAAATATAACTAAAGACACTGAAATAGGGAACAAGCTGACAGTGACCAGAGGGGAAGTGGGAGAGGATAACTGGGGAGAAGGAGGAAGGGTCATCAAGGAACATGTATAGAGGACACATGGACAAAGTCAAAGCGGGGTAGGATCAATGTTGGGAGGTGGGGATGGCTGGGGTTGGGGGGTGGGGAGGAAATGGAGACAACTGTACTTGAACAGCAATAAAAAAAGAGAGAGGGAGAAAAATAATTGTTGGTAGATATGTATTCATTGCCATTTTATTATTCATATTTTAATCATTTTTTCATCTTAAAGAAGACCCTTCAAATTTATTGTAATACCTGTTTGTTGGTGATGAACTCCTTTAGCTTTTCCTTGTTTGGGAAACTCTTTATCTGTCCTTCCATTCTAAATAATAATTTTGCTGGATGAAGTAATTTTGGTTGTTGGTCCTTGCTTTTACTCACTTTGACTATTTCTTGCCAGCTCCTTCTTGCCTGCAAAGTTTCTGTTGAGAAATCAGCTGGTAGTCTTGTGGGAGCTCCTTTGTGGGAAACTAACTGCTTTTAAGAGTTTCTCTTTGTCTTTAACCTTTGGCATTTTAATTATGATGCATCTTGGCATGGGCCTCTTTGGCCTCATCTTGTTTGGTACTCTCTGTGCTGCCTAGGCTTGTAAGCCTATTTCTTTTACCAGGTTAGGGAATTTTTCTGTCATTATTTATTTCATATTTTTTCAATTCCTTGCTCTTTCTCTTCTCCTTCAGGCAAACCCATGATGCAAATGTTGATATGACTGAAGTTGTTTCAGATACTCCTTAAACTGTCCTCACGTTTTTTTTTTTTTTTCTATTCTGATAGGGTGTTGTCTGTTTCTTTATCTTCCACATCTCTGATTTGATCCTCTGCTTCATCTACTCCACTGTTGATTTTCTACAGTGTATTCTTCATTGTTTTCTAGTCTCATTTCTATGTTTTCTATCTCTTTGTTGAAGTTCTCATTAAGTTTATCTACTCTTCCCCTAAGATCATTGATCGTCTTTATAAACAGTGTTTTGAACTCCGCATCTGGTAGACTGCTTAGCTCCATTTTGTTTCACTCTTTTTTATGGAGTTTTGTTCTGTTTTTTTCATTTGGGGCACATTTCTTTATCTCCTCATTTTGGCTGCCTCCCTGTGTTTGTTTCCATGTATTACGTTGAACTGCTCTGTCTCCCTTATGTAGTAGGTATCCTGTAGCATCCAATGGCAAATCTTCTCCAATCACTTGAGCTGGACATTCCATGTGTGCCCCCCACGTGGGCTGTTTACACCCTCCTGTTGTAGTTGAGTATCGATTGCTGTTGGCCAGTTGGATGGAAAGAGTGACTGAAATCATTGTGGAGGATCAGCTGTACAGGGGATGACCCCGTGTAGCAGGACTTACTTTAGTGGGGCTCTGGTGCCTACTGAGTCTGCCTCTTGAGTGTGTCTCTTGTGGAGGAGATTGGGTGGTGCTTCAGAGTTGTCCAAAGCTGCCCACTGGGTGTGAAGGCTCTGGGGCCTCCTGAGTGGTGCAGGCTAAAGTCAGCTGCCACTTGTGCCATGCCTGGGGTCACTTGATATTAGCTACAAAGTGATCTGCAGATGGCTGATATAAGTGCTGGGCTTGGAAGTGCCCAGGTGCCAAGCTGTGAACCAAGGCTGAGTGCTGCTAGTAACAGGTCTGGGACCACTTAGCAAGAGGTATGTGGCACACCAATGCCAGATGCTGCTTGATTGAGAGATTAGGGTAGTCTGAAGCATGAAGTAAGATAGATCTTTTTGTATGGAAAAGCTACTTGAAAGGGCTTGGGAGGGCCAGCATGTTGGTTGAGGCAGGGTCTCAAGGAATCACCAGAGTGGGGTCATAGTGATAACCAGTTTGATGGAGACTCAGGTATAGCACCATCTGCCAGCTCTTTCAGGGGAGGACCAAGAAAAGAAAAAATGTCCTCTGCCAGCACTTCTGTTTGGGAGAAACCTGCCCTTTCTGCTCTTGCCCAGATACCAGACTACTCAGTTCCTTCCCTTTTATCCCTGGTGGCCCCACACTGGAATTCAGAGTTAATGAGTCTGAGTAAGTCTGACATTGGCCCTTTAAGAGGAGTACCTGGGACTCCAGAAGCTCTTTTTCTCACTCAGCCACATTCCCGAGTGGTTTTTACAGACAGAAGTTATGGAGACTCCTCTTCCTGGCACTGAAACCCTGACTGGAGGATGTGGTATTGGAATAGGACTCTTTGCTCTTCAGGGAGGATCTCTGCAGCCAAGATATCCCTCCCAAATTTTATTTGGCATATATGAATTTTTTATCAGCCATGTCCACAACTCTACCCCTCCTACAAGTCTGTACGTGGCTTCTTCTTTATATCTTTGTTGTGGGACATCTGTTAAGCTAAGATTTTGGGTGGTTCTGAATGATGATTGTTCTGTAGTTCAGTTGTAATTTTGATGCGGGAGGATTTGTGTATCACATTTACCTATATCACCATCTTGAACCGAAACCTCTGACTTCCTTTTTTAATGTTTCAGATTGAACCTAAGCCATGCTGCTGTCAAAATTCAAAGTCAGGTCTTCTGTATGACAAATCTGTGCCTTTATTTCTGGCACCCAGTGAAAATCTGGAAAACTCACTTTCCCTCATTGTCCTCATTTTTGTTTCTTGAGGGCTTTCCAAAGCAGTCCATGACTTCCCGCACCAACAGCTCTGCTAATATTCAATCACATTTACCTTGGTTTAGTAAACATTTAATAAGAGCCTATCAGGTTCTAGGCACAGGATTATTTGCTAAGAAGGTTTATGAATAACTTGTTTTACTATTTTATAGGAGCTTTCCATCTAGACTCTAGATTCTACAAGGGGAATCCATTAAGGAACAGATGCATTCAATTAGATGGAATCGGTTAAAAAAAAGAAGGCTGCGTGTGTGCTGTTAAGTACAGAGGGGAAGAGGGAAGACATTTCGAGAAAGTGGAAATGTCAAGAGTGGATGAATCTTACTGGGGAAGTGGTCCAGCAAAGGCTCAGAGGAGTGAAACGGTGTGCCAGGGATGAAGAACTGCAGACCATTTAGTATTCTGAGAGCAACAGGTGACACTGGGGGTCCCGGAGAAGGTGACCCTGGAGAAACTTTGACCATGCCACACTGTGTGCATGGTAAAGAGCTTTGACCCAGAGATGGGAGAGATTGGTCTTTTTTGCAGTGCTGAATTTCCAATAACATACTTTTATGGTCAAGATCAGCAAGCTTTTTCTAAGTAGGTCCAGAGAGTAAATATTTTAATTTTGCAGACCACATCAGTCTCTGCCACACATTCTTCTTCCTCTTCTTTTTTACAACCTTTTAATAATGTAAAAAACATTTTTCACTCTTGGTTTCCAAAAGCAGGCTGAAGGCCTTATTTTGCCCACAGGCCTTAGTTTGCTAAATTCTACTTTACAGCATGATTTTGAATTTGTCGCAATTCTATTCACCAATTTTTAACTTGTCCATTTTTTCTCTTCAAATGTAATGCTCAGTTAAGATCAATATATATTCTCTCACTCAATTTGCACAACAATCTATTTATAAATTAAAAAGGCTTAATGATGTTTTTTTAAAAATTGAGTAAACCCTGAAGACAAACAGAGCAGAAATACTTTGTAATTCTTTATCCATTTTCCATTTGCCATTAAGGATCTGTTAAATTTTTAAAAGGTAAAATAATAAGACTTTCATTTTGCATATAGTTTAGCACTGCAGTGCTTAAATTCTCTTGTGCATAAGAATTACCAAACTTGGTTGTATACCCAAACCATGAATACTGTACTGTATGTGTGAAATAGGATTTTTCAAAATTGGTTTTGGCTACATGAAATTTTTCACCTATATGCTGATTCAAAAAGGAAACTTTTTTTCCAATAAGGTGTGAATTGCAGTGTGGGACAATAAGTTCCTTGGCTTAGATCCTGAATCTCTAAAATTGCAATTCAGACTAGATTAGTTAAGCTTATGTTTTGCTGTTATTTGTTGAAAAAGTTGTCATATGTTGAACTGATCATTGACAAAACACTTCAGTACTTTTTTCCCTTGCACCATGGCCAAACCATACCTCCTCCACTATTCTATGCGAGCAAAATTGTAGTGTTTTCACTGTTGTTTATTTCTAATATAACTGCAAATACTTTTTTAATACTTACCCTTTTGCCATTCCATCACCTTAATTTTAACTCCCCAATCAAACTGTGGAGGTTATCTTGAATCTTGGTTTTACCATCCACCACATTATCTGCCTTTCCTCATTCCATAGAATCATAGCCTTGGAGGGTCCTTGAAGTTCTTTTATTCATTGAAGGTTGAGTTGGCACCACTGAGACTTATCACTGAGCCATCTGCCCTCTGCTTGTGCATTTCCAGTGATGGGGAATGGGGATGGATTCAATACCTTTCACTGTATTATTGATCAGTTGTAATTGCTTAAAAATGGGGTAAAGGAAAGGAGAAAATACATGTTGACTATGAGATTTGTATATATAATCTTATCTTATTTTCAAACAACCAGGTGAGTTAAGAATTCTTATAATAACTTTACAGATGAGAAAATTGAGGATTAGTGCATCTTTGTACATTTGTCGGCCTAGCTGGGAAGAAATGGAGTTAAACTTCAATGCCTCTCCAACTCAAAAGCCTGGTGTTAGTTTGTAGATTCCATAGATATAACTAAAGAGCTTTTCTAATGTGGAACCAAAGTTCCTTCCTTTTATGCTATGTTCGTTATGCCCACTGGAACAACCCAAAATAAATTAACTCCCTCTTCCCCTATTTTAGTGGTTGTTGGATGGCTTGTTCAAGTCAGGATAATGTAACAGCTGACAAAGTCTCCTGAGGAAGAAGTGGAATTGTGGGGCAGCTATGGGAGCTTTGGACATGCATGTTAGTTAACACAAGATAAATTTGTGTTTGAATTCCAGGTCCTGCATTTATTTACTTTGTAACCACAGTTAAGTCATATTAGCTTCCTAACCCTTATTTCCTTAATGCAAAATAAACCATATAAATTTTAAGATGTTTGAAAAAGGCCCTACCTCTGAATGGTGTTGCTGTGGGGATGACCAAGGTGAGGCTGATGAGAACAGGGTATGGTGCCTTGTTAGAGCAGACTGCCCAATCACTAGCTGCCATATCATTCCTGAGTATTGTTTACCACAATAAATAATAGATTTATTTGTGTGTCCCACAAGGCGGTACTCATTCTTTAATGTGTAACTTTGTCCATTTTTTGTTAATAATGAAAATATTGAATTATAACACTTTCTACTTTATAGTAAGTGCCAAGGAGTTTAAGCTCATCACACGTATCACCTCATTTCAGTCTCATGATATCCTTTTAAGGTAAATGCTATAATTTTTACAGATGGTTAAACTGAATCTCAAAAATGTTATGCAATTTGCCCAAGGTCACACAGGTAGACAGTAGTATAGCTGGGATTCAAACCCAGGCTGGCTGGCTCCTGCAGTCCTGATCCCATCCTCTATGCTGAGATGCCTCAGAGTGCAACCCAGGGCCAGGGGAATGGAGATTTCATTTCATAATCTCATTCTACATGCTGCTCAGTATACTTTCTTCTTATTTTTTAAATCTCTCCCCAAGTCCTCAATGCTCTGTGTTTCCTATGACTTGTCCTGTCTCTCTCAAGAAAGCTAAATTAATTTTCACTAATATGAACTTATAGTTTATCTCCTTTGAACTTGTTTCCCCATGTATAAGAGGGAGCTAGAAATACATGTTCAGCAATGCTGTTATGAAGACTAAGTATAGTAATTCAAAGTGTACAGATTGTGTCTGGTATATCTAAATAAGTGTTTCTGTTCCCTTTGCTCACTGCCTAGCAACATTTGCATTAAAAGAGAATAATTGGGCAGGATAATTAATTTATTAACTTATTCAACAACTAATTATAAACTGCCTATGAAGTATAGGGTTTGATTTCTGCATTCAATGAATTAAAAAATAGATGCTATCACATTCTATGAACTGTATGAAGGAAATGGATGTGGCTTAGTAGGAGCCCAGAAGGTTAGCTGGGGCTGATTGAGAGGAATTTGATCTGGGTATTGAAGAATGAATAGGAGTTATTTACACAGCAAGGGGAGAAAGAAAGCCTTCTAGACAGTTGACTGCTCGTAGAAATAGAAAAAGTGTGAAGCATACCCAGCTTGCAGATCTGCTCTTCCTAGGAAATTGCACCACCCCTTTTCTGCTAATTTTTGTGTAATATACAAGCAACATAATGAAATAAATGGAAATTAAAACAAATGCATCTGCAAAATACTGACTTAATGCATTGAGTGCTTTTATTTTTCTTTGTTTTCTAATGGTTATTCATGAGCTTCTATCAAATTTTATCTTTCTATTAACCATTTATAGTTGTTATAAAATACAATGTTTCTATTTTCTATTTTTAATGTTTATTATTACTCATTTCTTTTCAGTGACTGTTGCTTTTATATATTATGGTATATGTTTTTAAACTTTAACAAATTGACAAGGCTAACTATCCTGAGAGACAGACACTTCATAAAGCTGCCAACACATAGACTCTGAATAAAATGGCTGGCTTCAAATTCTGATGCTGCAAGTACTATCCTTTCCATGCTGAGTGATGTATTAAAACTCTCCTCCAGGCTGTTTGTTGTTTTTACCTCTACAATGGGGATTAATAGTAACTACTTCATGTTCATTGTCATGAAAATTAAATGGGTTGTATATGAAGCACTGAGCCAAGTTCCAAGTTATTAATGGTGGTTATGATGGTTAATATATAATGTTCATCTATCTTCACATAAATGTAAATATATATGTAAGTATATCTGATTGATTTGGTTTTTAGCCAGGAACAAAAATACTCATTTATTTTTTTACTCCAACTTTATCATGTCTACTTTTCAATAAAAATCTTATAGAATTGCAGTGTTATCAGATGCAGTTTATTCATTATTTTGTTCAATTGGCTGAATGTCTGCTTTGTCCTGAACACTGCCCTCAGCTACCATGAACTCATGGTCTGGAGGGGAAACAGACAAATAAGCATATGTGATATGATAACGTCTATCTATCAACAAGGGCTGCACGAGGCTGGGTAGGACACTTCACTGTGGCCCACCAGATCTCTGAATGATTGGCCCCCACACAGCCCATTCCTCCAACCCATCCCACTAATCCCTTCCCCCGCCTCCACCCCTCATGCTCACTCTCCTTCACAACCTGTGCTTTCTTTTGGTCCCTATGCTCCTGTTTTGTCTCAGGATCTGGGCACATGTTCCTCCCTTGCCAGGAACCCCTCCCTGACTCTTCACAGGCTGCCTCCTTCTCATGGTCATCTCATCTTAAATGTCCTTTCCTCAGAGAGCCCCTGGGCCATTCACTGGTCTGCTGCCCTCAGTTTTCTCCATTTTAGCATCTTCATCATTTCCTGCATGGAACATATCAAGTGTGTAATTGTATATCACACCTTAGGCTGTGGGCATCATGCAGAGACCATGCCTGTGTTCATCCCTGTCCACACAATACTGAGTAGAGAGGACTCTATGAAATGTTCAAGAGATGAAACCTGGGGAAGGTGATAGATATGTGGATTGAATTTCATCAGTTCACCAGAAGGACACAGAGGAACTATCACTGGTTGAGTATGGTTTGGGGACAAGCATACACATTTAGGATATATTCAGATTTGGATTCAAGTCCCAGAGTCACTGTATACCAGCTACATGAATTGGGGCAAAACATCTCAATTTTATGGCTCACATCACCTTCATCCATGAAGTAGAAATAATAGCAGCTAATGGTGAAGTTGTTGTGAGGAGTAAACCCAACGTATCCAAAACATGTAGATAAATAAAAATAAATGGCATTATTATGTGTGTCTTTAAATGTGATAAGGAGGATCGTGATCTCATGAACTGAAAATATTTTGGCACAGTGGTTCTCACATCTCAGCTTGAGAGTGAGAGACAGTGGTCTGACTCGAAGCATTAGGCTGCTGTGAGAAAAATTGAATTGTTGCAAAGTCTTTGAAAGTACAAGTGCCTACAGCAAATTTTTGAAGGTCAAAGATTTACAGTTTCTTTTTCTCAGCATTCAGAGGATGTAAAAATAATGGTTATTTCTTATCTTAGGCATTAGTTTAAATTCTGTGCATATAAGTAGCTCATTTAATCCTAACAACTCAATGAAATATTATTTCCCTGGATGTACAGATAAGGAAACTGAGGCACAGAAATGTTAAGAAATTTACTCAAGATCACAGATCTAGTCAGCCACAGCGCTGGGAATTCAAGCAGCAGGACATTACAGTCCACACTTAATTTTTTTTTCAATTATAGTTTGCATTTCAATTATGTTAATACAAATAAATACACTCAAAAGGTAATATACTTTGTATTAACTTCAGGTATATAGTCATATACTTTATAATAGTGGCTAGACAATCATATACTTTACAAAGTGTCCGCTCTGATATTTCCAGTGCCCATCTGGCACCATACAGAGTTATTACAGTATTATTGACTGTATTCCCTGTGCTGTACTTTACATTCCTGTGAATACTTTGTAGCTATCAATTAGTACTTCTTAATCCCTTCATCTTTTTTACTCAGGCCCCCAAACCCCCTGTCCTCTGGCAACCACCAGTCTGTTCTCTGTATCTATGAGTCTATTTTATTTTGTTAACCAGTGCATTTTACTGCCTACATGTGGTAGAAAGCCCTGTGGAATTTGAAGTTCCATGCAGGAGTTCAAATCCCTACTCTACCACTTACTAATTAGGTGGTCTTGCACAATATTACTAATGTTCCTTAGCCTTTGTTTCCTCATTTGAAACACAGAAAGACAATGCTATGTGCTTTGAAGGGGCTGTGACATTTAAATAAGTCAGTGTATGTAGTTATTAGGTGCTATCTTTGTAGTCGGTACTCAGGAGAAGGTGGCTAACATGAGTACTCACAGTTGTACTAAAATCTACCCATGGGTCTTGATGTGGTTGAAATTTTACAAGCCTTGATGGCTTTTAATTGAGAAATATGCATCCATGACAGGTAATCAATACTCTCATTTGGCAGGCAGGTTCCAGATGAAATAAAGCTAAACGATGATGCAATCAGAATATACTAACAAATCTCCTGCAGAAGTCTAATAGACTCCACTACCTTCTCCATCCTAATTGCATTGCCACGTTTGGAATGCCTCTGGAAGGCTTGCTTTATTTATTTATTTATTTATTTATTTATTTATTTATTTATTTATTTATTTTGCAGTAAATCTGTACCCAGCTAAGCAAAAAGGCTTCTTTCCCTCATCAGCTCTTTGCTTTACCTGTTTTCTCCTTGGAGCTCAGTTTCTCCCTGCCCAAGGGTAGACAGCATGTCAGCACGTAGGCCTGACTCCCTAAATGTGAAGGACTTGCTGCACACCTCCCTGACAAACATTGTCCCCTGAAATTCACTTCATCATTTCTTTTCTAGTTGTCAGACAGAATGACAATAGCGGGCAATTTTAATGGGGAAATATTTCAGGAGGCAGGTTCTCTATACTCTCTGGCAAACCTTTCTAAAAAAAAATCCTCTTCTCCTTTATTGGACTGTGTGAATTATTAAACAACAAGTCTATCTTTGTGGCCACCCTCACACTAACCTTCCCCACCTTTTTCTTCCAATATTCATGACTGCAATTTATTAACCTGAAAATGCATCAAAACTACCTCATATCTGTGAGCATAATAAATTGTAATTTCAGTGAATTTTTTAGTTGCTCATGGTTCAAACCTTAAATTCCTTACTTATTAGCTCTGTATCTTGGGCAAGTCATGTAAGTATTAGTGCCTCAACTTCCTCATTTTTCCAAAGAGGATGATTATAGTGTCTGGCATTTGGTTTGATGGGAAAACTAAGTGAGGTGGCTGTTCTGATATCATTGCTGGCACATAAATTTGCAGTGCATGCTAGCTATGATTATTACCACTCTAAATTTTGAGTTAAATATCAGAAATGAAGCTAATGCAAGTCAGTTAATATTTTGTATAGTGTCTTTCAGTAGGCTTCACTCTACTGGAAAGAGCATGGGCTTTGGACAGATAAACTTGGATTCAAATTTTAGCTCAACCACTTTGTGTGACTTTGAGAAGTTACCTACCCTCTTTGAACATCAGTATCCTCATGTGAATGTAAATACTGTAAAGGTCACCCCCCAGGAATTTGGAATTTTAGTTTCAGCTAAAGCAAGCAAACTTGTGAGCATCATTGATACCCATGAAAATCTTCTTTCACACCAGCATGATTAAAACTACTTCCAAAGTAGCCATGCATACGTCCAGGAAACTGAAAAGGGCCTCTCAGTATAAGTATCTTATCTGACACATTCATTTTATAAAGAGATAAAAAAAAAACCAAGATTTAAAGAAGCTAAGTGACTCATTTGTGATGTCAGAGCCAGTAAAAAAAGGCTGAGCCCAAGAGGAGAACTTGGTTATCCTATGGTGATCAACATTCCATCCTGATCTGCAGGGTAAAACAAAAGAATAAAATAAGCAAAACGGTGAATTCTGATAAATATAAAGGTTGAAGGAAAAGAAGAGAAAGATAAGGAAAGAAGAGAAGAAACAGGGTGAAGGAGAGAGGGAAGGGGAAGAGAAAAACCCAGTGTGTGACATCATTTGGAGCATTTGACAGCCCCCAAGTGTAGAGTAAGGTGGTCAGTGTGATGGGGTGGGGAAGGGGGCAGGGCTGAGGTGAGGCTGCATGGACTCCAGTCCTAACTGTACCACCTCGGAGCTGTGCAGTCTGACAAGGAGGACTTCACTTCTCCATGCCTCAGTTTGCTAACGTCACCCTTTCTGTATGGTTGTTGTGAGGACTCAAGAGATGATTGCTATAAAATTATTAGTACAGGACTAACATGTAGGAAACATTCAATGCATTCAGCTGCTCTTATTATTAAATGCGACATTGACTGTCATTTCTAGTTTTATTTTTCCTCATACTTTTAAAGCAGCTATTTTGAAGTCAGAGGGGTATATTATGTTTTTTTTTTATTTAAATGCCATGAAGCTAACACTGTGATGAGGTGTTGGAAGCGAAGGGCTGCTGGGGGAGGGGACTGCAGAGGAAACAAGTACTAACTTGTACATCGACACTCGTGCCAGCTCCCTGTGAGGCACTCTGAGGAGAGCTTGGTGCATCTTCTCCTACTTAATCCTTGTCACAGACCTATGGTAAAGGTAGGAAATGTTGCCCTCATTTTACAGATGATGAGAATGAAATTCTGAGTGATTATATCATTTGGCCAAGGAAGTTCTGACACGTACATCTCTTTTCTCTCTCTTCTAAGATATAGTCCTTGCCCACCAGGAATGCGCTGACTACAAGTCTGTTTCTCAAAGAATCAGCCTCTATTCCCAGAATACTTAAAAGAAAGATCCAAGAAAACCATCTATTACTGGTTTTCTTAGTTTTTAGGCAAACTATCTCTGTTAACTATCTTGTCCCATTTCCATGAAGAACTTTTGTTCATTTCCCTTTCTTTTATTCCCGTATATCACCATGAATCACCACGTTGAAAAGCAGGCACTCTCAGAGTTTACACCTCTTCTGTGTTTTCTCATCCCCAGGATAAACAGTGTCGATGCTCACAGGAAAGCTAGAGTTGCAATGTTCTTCTTGGACATTATGGAGTTGTCTAATTAAGGTAAAATATATATACAATTAAGATTTCTTGTACTTATTCTGTTCTCAAGTGTTTGTGGTTTGCAGAGACATGTTGGTGGGCAAGGGGGAAGAGAGAAAACTATGGCATTATTTTTCTTTTTGCTTTTGTCTTGAGCAAAATCCTGTGGATTATAAAGTAGCATTCTCAACAGACTTGTGTCAATAGAGTCTGTCACAGTTGGTAGAGGTGACTGATACTAAATGTGGAAAATCTGTTTGGCTTTAATGGATCTTTTTTTCCCTTGCAAAGCATTGTTTTTAATCTTTGGAGAAGTGCAAAAGAAAGGACTGAGCCTCTATTTGCAATGCAAAGGGAAGGTCTGGCACTTAGAAAATTCACACAGATCAGATTGTCTCTGTTCAAGTTGACTAAAATAGATTACAATAGAATACAAGAAGGGCTGCACTTAAGTAAATTTAGGTAAATTGTTTGGTGTGCAGGAGGAAAACTTTCTCCCTACCCTCTTAGGTTTAGTGCCTGTAATTTGTAAATTAAACTGACAAAAAAAAACATTACAAGGACAAAACGTTTATTTACACATGCAATGAGCATACCCATGGGAGTGCTCAGTGGTGAGTAATTCCACAGAGGGGTTCAATTTGGGGAGTTCTGCAACAAACAGGAGGGGATGGGAGAGAGCCAAAACGGCTATAATGGAAAGAATAGGTAGGTTTCTTTAGGAAAGAAAAAGGGTGTTTTTTTGGTGGGGGAGAAAAAACAAGAGGTGAAAAAGTTTGTGATGTTTGCCTATACAGGTATGAGCAGCCCTTCTATCTTCTTCAGGGCCATAAACTTCCCAGGACAGAGGACTTACTGTAGATTTACTCTTGGTCTCTGGGGGGCAAACAAACTCCAAAGAGGTATGTTATGGCACTCCTCACTTTTCAGATGTTTCTGCTTTTGTTCTGTCTCTTCCCTTATTCTGTCAGATAAAGGGAGCTCTCAGAAGGCTTATTTTCTCATTTATTGAATCTCAAGTGTCTTCAGGTTCAAATAATCTTTATATTAATTCAGAGCTTCCAAGCTGGCTGTCAGAACATAGTCCTGCACTTGTTTGTGTGTGTGTGTGTGTTAACACTTTAGTCTGTTATCTTTTTAGCTTTCAGTGACCAATATTTAGCAGGGCACATGTGAAAATACAATATCACAATTTAACAGGAACTCATGAGGATTATTGTGTATTCTCAGCTTTTTCATATTTCAGTCCTTGACATAGACCACAGTTCTAAGAGAAAGAATTCCCCAGGAGACTGGGTCTATCCCTGTGATAGTGACACTTTCAGGTTACAAAGAAGAAAGAGGTATTTAATTTACATCAGCTGATGGGAAATTATTTTAAAAGCACCTGGAAAAGTGAGGAAACAGGAGATATGATCAAGCAATGACATAGTCAGGGTTCATGAAAAACAGAAACAATATTCAGCATATAATAGTGACCCAGCGGTTTAGCCCAGGCCATTTCATCTTGCTACCCCTTTATAACTGCTGGGACCTCCCTCCAACTGTAACCAGTCCTTTATGCCTCTAATTCTAAGAGAAATTCAAATTTCTAATTTCCCATGACTCCCACTGCTACTGCCTCTACCTCTGTCTTGTGGTTCCTGTGCAGGGCTGAAGTGCACCACACACCCATGTTCCCAGTATAGAGCCATCACATTGAGTTGGCTTGTCACTATCAGCTATAGGACTTTCTAGGGGTAGGAGTCCATATATGAAAGTCTATAGTTCCCTGGACTCCCTTATGTCCAGCACTCAGCTGTAAATAGCTGTTATGCAAATACATGGTCTAATGACTTGTGGCCAGGGGGCCCAGTCCACATGGCTTAAACATGACAAAGTGGAAGAAATAATCTTTGGCTTCTTTCCCAGGACGGGGCTATGTGAATGTCAGGCACTTGCAGAAGATCTCTCATTCTTTGGGATGTTGGGTTTCTGGTCTGATCAGACTATTGATTGGTGGTGATTCTCGTGTATTGCAATGTTCTTTAGGAATACCAGAATGGCAGAATTTCCTTGATTCGTAAGTGACAGTATGACTGAAGCCTGTTTGGACCAGTCCAACAGAAAGTCTGACATTTGAATAGGAAATCACAAATGTGGACCATAAGGAAATAAAAGCAAGCTACAATTCTATGTTATAAGGAACAACCTAAGGAAAGGGAGGAACACTTATGAAGGAACCAAAAGAAGACGCTTGAGAAGAGAAAGGTCCAGGGAGTGAGATACAGATGATCCCAAGTTTTTCCTTAGTGCTAGCTTCCAGAAGAGACAAGGATCCTTTGAGGACACATAGAAGGAACAATGAGATGTCCTTTCCTACAACTCAGAGGTCTAGAGTCTGAGAGTAGCCAATGAAAGGCAACTTTAATAAGACCTTTAATTTATCTACCCCAAAGGATTAGAAATCAGATAGAGACCTGAGCGGGAAACCCTAGAGAGAAAGCAACTCAGGGACTTGATGAGGTCCTAGAAGGACAGTTGTCCTAATATCCCTGTCTCCCTCTACCCGACCTTCTCATGACTTGGGCCAGTGTAAGGTAGCAAATACTGCTGTTTCTCCATCTGATCTAAAACAGCAGTTTTCAACCAGTGTGCTGCAGGACATTTTAACATGCAATACCTGCCTATTTAGTCAGGGGCACTGACCTCTCTTCCCTTAGATTGTCAAATAAAAAAATGATAACAGCCAATACAACAGTAGCTGTCTGGTGTGAATGAATCAAAATTATACCTATTTTTTGGTCAGGTCAGCAAATACATATATATTTTCTTTCTGTGCCACACAGAATTTTAGTAATTAGTTTATGCATGCCACGAGATGAAAAAGGTTGAAAATCACTGTTCTAAAGTATTATTCTGTAAAAATTAAATAATACCAGGCTTTCTTTCAGGGAAAAAATAAGTTAATAAAATTTTCTCATTTTGAGACTTCACTTCTCCTGTTTTCTTTTGAACCTTTGGGACCTGCTGTTATTCAGCCTTCCATATGCATCTGCCAATGACCAAATTAATAAAAAAAAGTCACAAATAATGTTAATGGAAAGACTCAGAAATAGATGATCATACTTAGGTCATGATGTATTTTTTTATAGGTTTGAATTGCAGTGCTCTGGTTTTCTGTTGCATTTATACAGAGCAATCTAGTCACATTTTCTGCTCATAAAAGTCATACCTAGTTCAGATACTGGGATTAACTGTGTCTTTTGTACGGGGGCTGTACAATGATCATGGTGTTCATGACCAGCTTGCAGGTGTTCTGCCACCTGGACAATGTACAGATCCACTGTTGAGGGTCATAGTTTCCATATGTAACTCCCACATGTGGATAGAATATTTGTTATTGTTGGTTACGTTTCCCAGAACCTCTTTCTAAAGCATTTCATTAAAAGTTCTCATTTCCAAGAGTATATATTTGCCCAGTTTTAGCAGGCGGAGAGTTGAGGCTTGTAACGTGACAGCTTATAGATAGCCTGAGCCCACTGGGGCACACAGTAAACTCAAGGAAATGCCAACACGATGAGTTTCCCGGGATGTTCAGGGGATGAGCCCCGCTTTTGGGAAACTCTCCCAGTATGACCTGTTACCACCCTTATAAAACGGAGGCTGAAAGCACTTAATGACCAGTTGACTAAGCCTAGAAAAGGAACCAGAGACTTGGTCAAAAATGTTTATTGAGTATCTTCTATATGCTCTGAGAATAAGTTCAGCTGAGGAGAAATGCCTCTAGGCTGACCTTTTGAACCAAAAGAGCCAGTTTATGGGAGAAAGTACTCAGGATATGAATCATCAAGTAGCCTGCAAATTAATAAACTTGGGTAAGAGTTTCCCACCAAAGATCTGGATGGTGAAATCTGTCTCTGGATCCAGGGAGCCAGCTTGCCTGGAAGGCTAATGCTAGAAGGCTAATGGGCTTCCAAAGGCTGGCTAGAAAGAGAGAAATTTTATTCAAGTAGTCAAACCATGGAGCTCCAACCCAAAGTCCTATAGGGATAACCAGGTGTTAAGCAACATAAACCAAATAGAAACTCTAAGTCTGAAGGGCAAGACTTCCCTTTAGAAGGCAGAAAGGAGAGAGAGAGCCAAGGATCAGAAATGAAATGTCTATCATTTATGGAGCAAATACCATTTAAGTACCAGTCACTATTCATATTTAGACATATTAACTCATTGAAATGAGATTAGTGCCAATATCGTTTCCATCTTTCAGATGAGGAAACTGAGACAGAGAATTCAAGTAAAATTCCCAAGCTCATACAACTAGGAAGCTGTGGAGCTGGGATTTGAACTCAGGTAATACGGCTCCAGAACCCATTTTCCCTATGGCCACAGTACATTGACTGCAATTTCAAAGGAACTGGTTTGGATCTGGCCTTAAAAAAATGAGAGATACCCAGGATGACTCACCCAACAAAATTATTTTTAGTTTGCCTTTATAGCCAGTGTGTGTCAGGCAGGCTTGAACTTAGAACAAGCGGGGCAGAGAGTCCTGGGGTATCATCCTGTGGTTAGAAATTCTCTGGCAATGATTTGTTGCAAATTGGCAGCTTATCACAGTTCTGAATACACGTTTACTGTGAGGTACTTCTCTGAAGATCCCTTCCCTGTTTGCATTTTCTGTCACTGGACTATCTTTCAGGCAGTGTATCTCTGTAAGTCAGTCCTAGCAGACACATTCAAGATTAGCATCCACTTGATTCAGACAGGCACTGAGCCACATCTGTCTGTCAACATCGGGCATTCATCTGTGCTGGGCTGAGGCCAGCCCCATGGCTCCAGTACCGACAAACAAGCCACATGATTCAATCGCCTCCAAGTTGGCGCCAGGTGTTCTCAACCTTCAATTGCATTTCCTGGCCTTGTCTAAGCACAGGGTTGGCTGAGGTGACCCTCTCACCCTTATGAAACAGAAGGTCTCACAAGTCTTTCTCTCTGGACTTGCTCCCCAGAGGTTATCTAGCTCCTGAGGTGCTGTATGTGAAGTTTTGCAACTCTTGTCCTACAAGAAAAGGCTTTTGGTATCATAGCTTGAGCTCAAAACCCTAAAATAAGACTAGGAAAATAAGGCTGACTTACCGTTCCCTCTCCACCTAGCACCATTCTTATAATTAAAGAACAAAATAGCCCTTTTGCCCCATCTCCCATGTGAGAAGTCCCCCTTCCCTCCTCAGCACTCTAGCAAGCAATCTCTTTACCCCAGAATTGTCAGGAAAGCACTGGCTGACAGGCTGTGTTATTGCTTCTGATGCCATTGGTCACATCGTGTAACATCTTAACTCCTAACCTAATCCGATGGATTCAGCTTGACAGGGCGTAGCAAGGATGCTGGTCCAGCTCCCTCGAGCTGTGTTCAAGACCCCATCTCCCTGAAGGCTGCTGAAAACTAGCACAGCATTCAAAGTACTTCAGGGCATGCTTCATGATCAAAATCCATGCAAGTGCAGCAGCCTGTCCCTAACTGCAGGGCTAGGTCCCTAAGAATGTGGCCTTTTTCTACTTCTTACTTGAAGGTTCAAGATCTTGTCAGTATAAGAAAAAGCAATGTTTAGAGGACTGAGGTTGTGGTGACTCTCAGGAGCACTTTAAATGACTTTTCATATTTAATAAAATCAATAAAAACTTACACAGAGAAAGTGAATGACATATATCTTCAGTTTAAAATAGGAGAATTGAACAGTTCAGTTCTATGCACCACCCCTGCCCTCAGGAGAAACTTTTAGTTGTGTATTTGTATCACTTTGTTGTAGACAAATGAATGCTAAGAGGAATTTAGTTTCTCTTTCTGGTCCACCATCTAGATGTTCAGGGTCTTTCTGATTTCACGGCCCAGAACTAATTATGTTGGCCTCCTGGGTCCCATCTATGTGCCCAAGATGCAGGCTAAAATCATGTGTTCTCAGCGTCTTTACACCTTCTGTACCCTCCTCCTCACGAGCATTAAAAGGGGAGAAGTTTACATCCAATTCCCTTTCTCTCTCTCACCACTTACCTGAAAGAGCCATCATTTTCATTCTGCCCTCAAATTAACTCTAACTCCTTTATCTAGTCCTACCCAACCCCTAATTACTTGCCAATACATCTGCAGTCATAGATCTCTAACTGGGAGTCCTGTCTCTGATATTTACTATCCATGACTTCTTGGACAAGTTACTTAACCATAGATGGCCTCTGTTCCCTCATCTGAAAAATGGGGAAATACTACTTTAGTCTCTTTGGGTGGTGGAAGAATTAAGTGGCACGATGAATTTAAAGTGCTTAGCACAATGGAGGGCCCACAGGACATACCCAGAGCTAATCATTTTTAGGAGTCTTAGTTTTAATGATGACAAGCATGGACTTTGAAATTAGACTCTCTGGGTTGACTTTTCAGTTCTGCCACCTACCACCCTGAAGGCCTTGAGCAAGCTCTCTCCTGTGGACCTTGCTTTGCTCATCTGTCACAAGGGATAACAGTTCAGTGAGCTCTGCCACAACTGGATAAGTGGGGCATAACAATTAAATTACATAAAATAAGAAGTTGTATTGCTGAAATGGCTGGGGTGAGCCTTTATGATCTGCTGGCCAGAAGCTTGAGGAATCCATCTGGACAGTCTAAATCCATCCAGCTCCTGACTGGGATTTGATGCCCTCTGCTGGCAGAAGTCTGCCACAGCTTAAATGTTAATGGGGGCTGTTCGGCTGCCTGTGGCTATCTGGAATGTCCTACACTCAAATGTGGCTTTTTTTTCCTCAGCCTGTTAGACCAGGAAAATATTAGAGACTCAGAAACCCATCTGCAGCCTCCCTAATTCCCAGGCAGGGCTGACTGACATTTCACTTCCCAGTCTCTCCTCTATCTACAGAAAACAAAAACTTTATCCAGCTTCTGTGTCTGTCTACAAATTGGGTTGGGCAGAGAATAAAAGCTAATTATCAATCATATTATGTGAAACTGTATTAGCATGGAGTTTTTTGTTATGAGAGTTTATTGTATCTATCTTTAAATTTTTGTGGCATTAAGCGAGATTTTTTATCACAACTACTGTCTCCGTCTGTTTGGGCTCTATAACAAAATACTGTAGACTGGCTAGCATATAAAAGACAGAAATTTATTTCTAACAATTTTGGAATCTGGGAAGTCCAAGGTCAGGATGCCAGTATGCTGGTGTGAGGGCCATCTTCCTGGTTCACAGATGGTGCTTTTCATCGTATCCTCACATGGTGGAAGTGGGCTAGGGATTTCTGTGGGGCCTGTTTTATAAGGTACTAATTCTGTTCATAAAGGTTCCACCTTTCTGACTTAATGTCCCTCTCAAAAGCCCCAATACTAACACCATCACCTTTGGGGGTTATTGTTTCAACATGTGAGTTTTGGGGAACACAAACATTCAGACCATAGCATGCACTCAGCACAGTTCCTGGCACATTCTTATTAAGTCATAAGAAATGTTATTATTGATAAAGATATAACACATGAGTTGAAACAAAAGTTCTTTTAGCTTCTAGGAGACTATGAAGAAATAAACTGACATCAAACAGAACTGTATTTGGTAAGAACTCTAGGTTGGGAAGAGATTACTGCAATTCTGTAATATTAGAATTCATGAAATGTACCACCTAAAATAAATATTTATGCAGGCCCTGAAGCAGATGTGAATTAAATACATACAATCAGTCCATAGACCTTTTTGCTTCACCAGGTGGACAGTATGGACAGTCTCTCTGACCTTTACACCCTCTTATGGCAGAGCTTGTTTGGTATCTAAGGCTTAATGTTCTTTTTAATAGAATTCCAGCTGCAAAAAACTGTGCAATTTCCCCATGTCTATATATCCTGGATGAGCCTGAGAGAATATCTCCCACTGTGGTTCTAAAATCTGTCTTTATCAAAAGAAGGTGTGGGTACTTTGCTGAGTTGCCAAAAACATTTTTTTTGATGCTCAAGGCACAGCCATTATAATAAACTCTCTAAATTATTCTTTGCATAGTAGTTTTAATTACATTATATAGCATTGTGCTATGTTTTATGCTAAGTTCTGGAGACAGAAAAGTAAAAGAGATATGAGACATGGCTGGTCCCTAATTCCAAGGAGTTCACATTCTTAATGATAAAAAAAAAAGAGACTAACAAGCAAACAATAATAATGAAAATGGAGGATGGGTTGGGCAGAAAAGAGCTTAGAGTCAGAGAGACCAGCAGAAAGCTTGGGATTTGACATTGCAAATGAGAGAAGGAGAGAGAGGGTGCTGGACAAGGGCAGCAATGGCAGAAATGGGGCAGACAGAGGAAATATCTAAGCACAGGGAAAGGAAAGGGGAGGGGACTACCACAACACTCAGAAAATCAAGGCTCTCTGAAAAAACAGCTTTAAATTATACAAATCAAAACGATTGCATGTCTCCCACTGTCAGATCAATCCCCAAAGAGTTTCAGCCCCTAATAATTCATTTTAGCACTTTTAAGGCATCTGTGGTGATTAATTGTGTGATGCACTAGAAAGCAAACTATTACTAATGAAATGTATATATTTTTAAATATTCTCTCTTGTTTTGTTTTGTTTTGATCCCAAAGTGCATTAGAAGTTAGAAGGAAGCTGTGAGTCATATGCTGCTGAGCTAGGGAGGCTGGAGGTGGGTGACCCCTAACCAGCTGGTAGAAAACCCAGTTATAAGCCCTATTTGTTTTCCAGGATCTCCATGATGTGACATTAGGAGGTGATGGCTGCAGTTATGGGGAGACATTTGGTCCAATGATGCTCATAAATACACTTTGCTAGGCAGCAATGTCAAATCCTCCTGATTTTCCCTCCATTTCTGAGGGCAGGCTGTTTTTCAGTTATATGATTTCTCTGTCTGAGATAGGACCTTGCTGTCCAAGATTTGGAACTCAGGTATGAGACGTGAAATTTTCAGTATTTGTGCAGCATTGGTGTAGGAGAAAAAGGCAACATAGAAAGTAAAGGAAAACCCTGGCAGAATTCTAACCCTGTGAGATGGAATTTGCATTTGAGCTGGACAGGAGCCTGGCAGAGATGGAGTGGTGACCACTCCAGGCTGGCAGGAATGGAGAGTTGATTGTTGAAGGATTGGCAAATATCTTTGCCTTTGGGTCAGGTTCTTTTCTGTAGATTGGGAGAGATGGTGGATACATTCTTCTTGAGGTTCATTGGATGCTCTGGAAAAGAGGACATTCAGTGGGATGAAATGATACTATCTGTGTGGCTCTAGGCACTTTGAACTTCACTTCCTCTGTAATCACTTCTGCTCACCTGGCAAGATAGCTATAAGATGAAATAACATGTGGTGTTTTAGGCCCATCAACTTGAGGCATTAACTAACCTAAGGCATGGTCCTCAAGGACGTTGGTTTCCCTCCACCTTCTATAGCATTGGGCTATGTTTTATGCTAAGTTCTGGAGGCAGAAAAGTAAATGCCTGTTAATGCCTGGTACCTGAGAGATGGCAGTTCAGTCCCAGTGCAGACAAGGCTCCATAAAGAAACCTACTCTTGTGCATTAAGTACAATTTAATGTGTAACTGACTCCCTGGGGATCTTATTAAAATTCAGATTCTTACTTAGGGGGTCTTAATGAGGGCATGAGCTTCTGCCTTTATAACTAGCTCCCAGGTGATACAGATGTAGGTGGTCCATGGACCATATTTTAGTAGTAAGGACCAACCAAAGCTAGTAATAGTAGTAGGCAGGCAGGAAGAAATGGAGTAAAGACTTCTGCTTCAGTCTGGCCTTGAGCAAAGGAATCTGGGCAGTTAAAGAGGCAGTGTCCAAAGGCTACATCCAGCTAGGCCAGAAATGGAATGGACAAATTCCTATAGCAAAGGAAATTCCAGCCTATTGGGGTAGTGCCAGCCTTGAAATGAAACTGAAGCAGGAAGATCTGTGTAATTGTCCTCATGTATAAAACCCAATTGCTCCTGATTACTCTTGCCTTAAAGTCCAAATTCCTCAGCTTACACCATGTCCTTCCTGAGACTGACTCCAGGTTCTTCTCACACTCTTTCCTTGGGTACTCCTCTCCTTTTTCAGCACATGTTATGCTTTCGCACATGCTGACTCTTCTGCTCGAATGCTCTTTCCTCTCCACTGCCTTGCCTAACACTCCTATTCAGCTTTCAAATCCTCTGTAATATCAGCTTCTTTGGGAAACTTGATCATTCATAGGTTGTATATATTTAAACCACTGGCCTTGTTTCTGAGCATTGAAATGATCCAGTGCTGTATATTTCTCCTCATAACCTGAGAAGCCCTTGAGAGCTGGGTTTTGTTTTTTTTTTTTTTAAATTGTCACTGTCTTCCTGGGACCGAGCACAGTCCTAGGCTGTGGCGGTCACTCTGTAATTTTATTTAAATTGAACTGAAGAGAGGTTAGAAGAAACAGGGTGGAACTATTACAGCTGCTCTGGAAAAGGTCCTGTAAACATCAGGATCTTTAACCAAGAAGTCTTGGGAATAGACTAGGGAAGCCCTTCTTCTGAGAAGAAGAGTTATACAGTGTACTAAGCAGAGCAAGTATGCATGCAAAACTGCACAATGTGTGTTATGGGACATCCTAGGTGAGGAGGGATCCGAGTCTTGCAGATGAACCTATTGCTGGGTGGAAAAGAGTGATGCTCTATGATTTTCTGAAGTTTTCATTCTGAGTACTGCTGCTAAGACCACTTTAACCACATAGGCTCTCTGTGGAGGTGGGGCCTTCTTTTTCTCCTCAAGGCCCACCTGCAATTAGGGAAACATCATAAGTAGCTAAGGCCAATATTGAATTCTTAAGAACCTCTGTAGCACTTGGAACAGAAAGAAGTAAACTTCAGTTCCATTCAGTTATGAGAAACTTGCATTAAAGAAAGAAGAGGGGAGAGGAGAGGGCGCCAGAGCGGGGGAGAGGAGGGGAGAGAGGAAAGGGGAGGAGAGAAGAGGGGAGGAGAAGGGGGAAGAAGGGAGGGGAGGGGGGAAGAAGAGATGCTGTCTTATATGTATGAATTCTACCCTCTGAGCCCAGGGCTTACTTCCTTCATTTTTGGTTCCTTTGAGGTCATTGTCCATGGCTAGTTTTTCAAATGTTCAACCTTGGTTTCTCAGTTCCTGAGTTGGTAGTTGAAAAAGTATCAATAACTTTCTTTAAGTAAGGCTTTCACACATAGTGTTTTGCCAGCACCATTCTGTGTAAGCAATTCATGTTAACTAGCGATGGAAGATACATCTATATAGATGAAATAAGGAAATGACTGTAGATATGACTCTGGCCTTGCCATATACAAACAATGAGAATTGGGGTACTTAGACTGTCTGTACCCCAATTTCTCATGTATAAGATACCATTTCATTTGCTCCTATTTCTTTTTTTATGATACTCATGCCAAATATTATTAAGGAGCACTTGATTCCTCAACTCCTCACTTAGTTTGATTTCTGGGTAATTTGAAAATCTATTAAAATAGAAAGTTGTCATAAAAAGATGTCTTGGTATTGGGAAAAATGTTACAAATATCAGTACAATAGAGGAGAGCACCTCAAAAGAGATGTAAGGATATAAGGACCAGCAACTCAACATATAACATATAACTGTGATTATTATTATTACTATTTTACATGTGAGGATATTGGTACTTAGAAGAGGTAAGTGACTTGTCAAAAATCACTCAGAGAGTAGGTAGCAGATTCCAGCATGAATCTAGTTTCCCTTCTAGTTGCTTGTCTTTTAAAGAATATTTTTTTGTTATTTCTACCTGTTTTGCTTTTCCAAATAAATTTTTTATCACCCTCTTTTTTGGATTTTGAAATGAAAGCAAAACAAAACAAAATTTAAATTCCTGCTAGGGGAATTGATCAGATTTGTGTGAAATCTATACATTAACAGTAAAAATTGGAAAAGTTAATAATAATGATTTTCTTATTTCTACATTCATCTCCTTTTTAAAATCAAATGTCTGTTTACTACTTCTATGCTAAGAAATATTCTGGGTATAAGGGACAGAGAAATGAACAAAACATAACCCATATCCCCAAGCACTTAAGCAATGTAGGGGGTAAAGAAATACATAAATAATCTTAACATTAGCTTTGTTGAGTACAGCCACTTATAATAAACATTTTTAATTAATTCTAACAAATATTATCTGGTTTACAAAATGCCCTTGGTGTATAATCATGACATCTGTATATAATAGATTCAAAACATTTTCTCTAAATTTCTTAGGGCCAGATATGTCTTGTAATTTAGAATTTTGAGTGGCAAAATGGTGCACATTCCATATATTACATAATACCCTGAGCAGGGTCTGGTGAAGAAACCCATAGTCAAACATATTAATATTTCTACACAGTATAATATTCACACTAAGTGGCTTCACCAGCAGCTCAAATCAGTCTGTGCATCAAATGAGTGATGCAAAATGCTTACTATACAGATTATTTTGGATTTTAAAATTTCAAACAAGGCTTATGGATATGTGATATTTTTTCTTTTTTATATGTATTAATTTTCTTTTATCTCCCTGTTGTGCTAGGTAGACCTATTTAAATAATATTAAACTATAGAGGGAATATTGGATGCACTCATTTTATTCCTAATTTAGACATCTGTCGCTGGTGCCCCCTAATAAAGAGTCATTTGGTTGAGGGTTTAAAATAGAAATATCTATCATATTAAGGAAGAATTATTTTATTCTAACTTAAAAAAAGAAAATGTTATTAAATTTCATCAAATACATTGAGAGGATGTTAAAATAATCATCTATATTTGCTTTTCATTACTAACCTGCTAATAAATTTTCATTGCATTAGTCAATTTTCTTATATTGAAACTGGGTATATTCCTATTGGATTATTAAATCAGCACTATTAGTTATTTACAGTTTTGAATCTATGTTCTTGGTTTAGATTTTTTTTAATACTCTCTTTTCACCTTTGGGGATCAGAATCAAATCTGCCTTGTGGAATGAATTAAATATTTCTCCATTTTCTACTCTCTAGAATGGAATAGATTTATGTATTTCTTGAATACTTGAATTAAATCAACATTAAATCTCTCAGAATCTAATGTCTTTGGGGCAGATAGTTTTTAAAGAACTTTCTATCATTCTTCTTCAGTTATTGGTCTGTTCTGATTTTCTATTTCTTCTGTAACTTTCTAAACTTGATTATCTTTTATTAGATTGGGAAGATTAGAAGTTAAGGGAGGAGGTGTTTTTACCCTGACCAGCTGTGAATGCATATGTCTTTGCATTACAGAATTTATTTGAGAGTTTTATTTGCTCTTTTAATTGTCTTTTATTTTTTTAACATGGGATTTCATTATAAAGAAAAAAAGATATGATTTGGGCCCATGTTTATCAATTTATCTTTTACTGTGCTATCTCTAATGATTATGATTTTAGGAACAACTAGATTCACAGAATATCACATCCTAAAAGAGCATGAGATCATTTGGTCTAGTCTACTGACTTTAGAAATCGGGAAACTGGGATTTCAGATGGTAAAATAATTTACATAAGTTATAGTGTCAGAAACAGCTAATAGAATGCCTTTTTAAATAAGCATAGCAATGTAACACTATACATAGAGTTCCCATTCTTGCTGACTTCAGAACCACTGGCTCCCAAGTATTATGCCCTCTCTGCATGCAGGCTAGTACATAAGAGCATCACAGTGTCCAGCAGCCTTCCAGCTCCAGACTCCAGGGAAATGTCATCAAATCAATAAAGTTCTTAGAAACAAGTACATCATAGAAGGAAAGACAGGGGCAATCCCAGTCACTCTCAAGTGATCCTTAATTATCCCTTCAGTTTATACCACTCCTATTTATTATGAACCATTGCCTAAAAGCCAGTTGAGGGGCTGATTTCTTTTATTATTCATAACAAAATTTCCAAAACATGAGACAACAAAGCTTTGACTTTAAGGAGTGGGAACTGTATTATGTATAGACTGACTTTAAAGATCTCATTGATTTCAAAGATGACTGTTTATGTTACACTGGCTGTTCACTGTCTGCCATACTGTAAAATAACAATGAAATGATGTCATGGCCAAAGCAAATGTGGGTCTCAGATTCAACCTCACCTATATCAGTAAACATGACAATGACGTCACTTTACTATATGAACATCCACAGATATAGAAAAGCAGTTAGTAAGTTAATATGATTCTCCAAGAGCTAGACTTAATGAAACTTCTATTATTTTTCATAGTATCCACTTGAGCCCTGGTTTTGAAAACTTGTTTTTAAAATTTTCTATGCAGGCCAAATCAATGTCCCTGTTCCTTCATGTATAATGAACATACAAAATAATAATAATAGTAATAATAATAATAATAATAGTAATACTCACAATGCTGATGAACAGGAATGCCAGAACTAGAGGAGCTGATGTTCCAGGCGCCTGGGCCAGCATAGTCAGACAGGCCAAGGATTGGAAGGCAGAGTGATTATGTGAAGAATGTAAGAACAAAGAACTAGTCAGTAAGTGTATAAGGAAGCCCTCTTATGGGAAACTCAGGGGTTAAATTTTGTAAAAGTTAAATCTGCCTTCAGTTTTTTTAAATATATAATCTTTTTTATATTTTTTCATTACCATTTAGTCTCCTTTTACCCCTCTCCCCACAGCAATTACCACCTTTGCCTTTAGTTTTAAGTGTTGAGCCCAGGGCAGAAAATGGGAGACAAAGCCAGAGAGGTCAAAATCTACAATAAACAGAGTCAGAGTTAAAAAACAACAACAACAACAATGACAATAACAAGTGAAATCAAAACATTTGTGATGGGGGCTAGTATTAAATGACATAATGAGTATAAAGGACTTACAAGATATAGTGCTTAGCAAATGTTGGCTATTACTAGAAATAAGATTTTAAACGTCCATTTCTTTTACTTTGAAACTTAAACAGCCTTTGTAGTTCCTTTCCATCACAAAATCCTGTCATCTAATACCTGCAAAGTATTTTCCAAATCTGATCAATTCTCACTGATTCCAGGACTCTTTGTTGGAACCATCATCATCTTTCAACTGCAATAGAACCAAACTTGGTGTGCCTGTTCCCATTGCTGTTCTCTGCAGTGTGCCTATCACCCAGAAAATCATACAAATCCCTTCTTTGCTCAGACAATCCCCGTGGCTTCTCAGTGCACTTAGAAGGTTGCACATACACTTTACCAGGGCCCGTAAGGCCTCCTGTGATCTGTAGATCTGTACTCTGGCCACCTTTTCAACTTCATCTCCTATCACCTCCCCCCTCACTCACTCTACTTTCCTTGCAGAGGTTAAAGAAAGGCAAACCCAATTGTACCCTAGACCCCTTGTGTTTTCTGCATCCTCTACAATAATATCATTCTAACGCATTATCCGGGTCTCTTCATTTCTTCAAGTTTTTTTTTAAATTGAAATAGAAGCTTCTTAGAGTAAGATTACTCTGATGGCCCGAGGACCTAAAATTTTTACCTTCTTCTCCTTCTCCATGCCTTTTCTGCTTTCTTTTTGCCTTCACAGTCTGTATCTTTTCAACCTGAAATTTTATTATTCATTTATTTATTTTTTGATTTGTAGTATGTTGCTCCTTATGATGTAAACTCCACATCGGCATGGACTTGGACTATCTTAGTTACTATTGTGTGCTCTAGGATCTGGAACCTACTATAGCAGGTGTTCAATAAATATTTTTGGATGAAATAAAGAATAAAAAGATCTTTCTTAGGATATGTGTTAGTATTTGGAATGGCATGCCAAATACAATACAATAAAGTACAAAAAGAGTAGGTGCAAATGTTAAAAGACAAAAATAAATGTCATCAAATAAAAATTAAATTAGCAGAAGAATTTTCTGCTAATTCAGAAAGTTCATTTTATAATCATGTTTTGTACACTTGCTAGCTGGATCATATACTTTGTCAATATGTATTGACAATCTACTTTGTATCAGCAACTTCTAAATACATCATTTTAATTTACATACCTGTATACCTATACATCTATAGCTATAACTATAGCTATAGTTGTATATCTATACATATACACTATATATTTAATATATCAATATATGTAAATAATATATTCATGAAATTATATATATGCATATATATGCATACATATATCCATCAACTGTGAGGAGTTGGTATTATTCTGCCCTTTATTCATCAGCTAGGAAAACCAACAGTCATAAAGTTGTGCTGACTTACTTACTATCTCTCAGGCAATGCAGCCACAATATTCCAGTAAGGGTGTAATACTGAAACTCGGATTTTCCAATGTCCACAAACACCTTTTGGAAGGTTTCATTCTGTACTCCACTGCTTTTTTTTTCAGCTGAGCAACATTATTCAGATGAGTTGACTCCTCTGATATTGTTTACTTAGAAAGAGGTTTGGTGTGCTTATCTGGAAAGGCTGTTGCCCATTTAGAGGCAGTAATGAATGTGAAACACTGAGCAGGGAGGTTAGCTGTGTTCACCACTGCAGGGAGAAAAGTCTCTGAGTAGTCTGTACATACTGAGCCAATGGAGAAAGGAAAGCGGAGAAAAGACATGATGAGAAGGTCTTGATGCTGACTGAGTATCTAATCATTCTTGAAGCCAGCCCATTTCTTTCTTCCCCATCATTTATAAATAGTAAATCTCCCAGTTTGACTTATACTAGCAGGGTAACTGCCACTCACAACATAAAACTGCATGGTTCACACAGAGCTCCACATTGACCTCCTAGGATCTCTGCTGATGTAGCTCCTGGCATGTGGGGAGGAGCCCTTTCTGCTCAGTCAATCCATACATATTCATGGAGTCTACCTGACACTGTGGTCTAGGAGTACAATCTTGAAAAAGATGGAGTTTCTTCCTCTCTTCCCCCAGGGAGCTCCAACACTAATCAGAAAGCAGACATTTAAAAGAAATATATGCATATTACATATGTACAAAGTGTTATAGTGAAATTACATTTGAAGAAATTACATTTGAAATGAGCCCAGAAAGGTAAGTAGAAGTCCACGCTATCTCTGATTTGTTCATGCAGACATCCCTTTAAATCAAATGTAATACCTTTTATAAATCCAGTTAGAGTTAAGATAATATCCCCAGAGAGAAAAATGGTATTTCAGGCCAAATGGTCATTTTAGGCTCACAAATACATATTAAAAACACCATATACTTTTCAGTGCAACCTGCCCATGAGTATATACTCCATTGCTGTGGTTCTTCTCGGGACTTATAGGCATCTTGAAGAAACCAGTATCATCATTTCCACAAAAAAGCATTCACATAAGAATTATGCATACGATGTCATGAGTTTCATACCATGTAGAATAAACCAATGACCCCTTCAGCAGACCTCTCCTTAGTGTCAGGAGCCCTCTGCATTCCTTCAGGCAGATGCTAAGTGCTTCTGCCAATAGACTTATGGCAGAAATGGAGGGTGGCTTGCTAAAGAGCTTTACAAACATGATTTACTATCTATGATACCCTGATGTCCCAAAATTATAACTCACAAAATGATGCTCATAAGAAAAATAAGACACATACTTTCAAGAGTGAACTATTCTCTAAGAAGCCAGCATTTAGCTCAGGAGACTCTCTTTCTCAAACAAACATTGAGTTATGCAGCCTCTCTCTGTAGAGCATTGTGCATTTCCTCTCCACTGCTGCGTAAGATGCTTCCTAGCCATAGTTATTGAATTAATCAATCAAATTTTATTTTTATTGCACCATTCTGGAAAATCCGTTCATACCCCTTTCCAGTAATACTGAAAAGAAAAATAATCCATACCACCCAATTAAGAATGAAACATATGTCT
This sequence comes from Trachops cirrhosus, assembly GCA_028533065.1. Taxonomy (NCBI): domain Eukaryota; kingdom Metazoa; phylum Chordata; class Mammalia; order Chiroptera; family Phyllostomidae; genus Trachops; species Trachops cirrhosus. Next base: position 46,036,312 of record CM052543.1, on the reverse strand, counting down.
TCTTGATGATGTCTGAGTGGTGGCAGTTCCAATGGTTGCTGGCTCTTGAAGTTACTCAACATTAAAGGCAAGATAGAGTACTGAGGTAATACCTACAAGCAGATGTTTCATTGCAACCAACAAAAAGAAAAAATAAAACACTTTAAAAAGTGAGGGGGTCTCAAATGCCTTAGTGTCTCCAGCCAGAAGCAATAATAATAACATGCATTTATTGAGCACTTTCCTTTCTACAAGTTCAAAGAGCTGCACTGTGTAATATTTCATCTGCCACTACCACAGCCATCTGATTTATAACTTCTCCACGTCTCAGAGCTTGAGAAAGTAAGATTGCTCAGGCTTTCATGGATGGTCTTGGCTGATAAAGTTGCTGAGGGTGTACATTTTCTGCATTAGAAAAGAGATACCTAACATCTAGAATGGGGGCTGGGGGATGAATATTGTATCTAACATAGAATGAGGGCCCAAAGGCAAGATACAGCTGTCCCCAGAAGAGAGTTCCCCAACAATACTCATGAGTGACATCACCCCATGAAGAGGCTGAGCCTCAGGGTGGCATTCTTTGACCTCCAGCTCCATCACTTCCATCTTGTTAGTGAGCCAGAGTTGATTTAACTGAAGGAACTTGACTGATTGCCGCCCAATTCATATGATACAAATTCAAATTAAAACAGAATACCTCTCAGTGTATTCACTTAATGAGCAAAGGCATTTCTTTCAGTGACTAAATGGCATTGTTTGCTCACTAGATATCTACTTGGTTTTCCAGTATTAAAACCAACCAACCAACAAATAAATAAATAAAAACTTTGGGAACTGAAGTTTGGTCCTTTGATACATATAGGATCAGATCAAAGGAAACTTTCTTCTGTTCCTTGAAGGCAGTTATGGATAGTGTCTCTTTGTCCCTGCCTTCTTTCTACCTCCCTCCATACACACACACACACACACGCACGCATGCACACACACACACACACACAGAAAGAGAGAGAGATCTGTCTAGATAGAGTCTAGTCATTATTGATATAATGAGAATGGTTTGCATGACATTGATGTAACCTTGCAGCCAAGGAAAGTGTACTGGAATGCACATGCATGAACAATGACGACTTCACTGTACTAGTCAGTGAGGGCAGTAGATGCCACTGAGTGAGCACATGTACTGTGTAGCCATTGCATTCAAAATGACTGAGGGAGCATAGCAAAGAATCTGTATCAAATTGTATGTTACACATGAACATTCCTCCACGGAAACTATTTGTATGATTCAGAAAGCCACAGCTATAGGCAGCTTGTGATTGGCAGCTTCATCACAACAACATGCCTGCTCATACATCACATCTCATGCAGAGTTTTTTGGCAAAACATCAAATCACCTAGGTGACTCAGCCCCCCTACTACAGCCCAGATTGGGCACCCTGTGACTTCTGGCTTTTCCCAAAACTAAAATCACCTTGAAAGGGAAGAGATTTCAGGCCATTAATGAGATTCAGGAAAATACAATGGGGCAGCTGATGGTGACTGGGAGAACTGTGTGAGATCCCAAGGTGTCTACTTTGAAGGGGACTGAGGCAGCATTGTCCTATGTACAATGTTTCTTGTATCTTGTACCTTCTTCAATTAATGTCTCTATTTTTCATATTACATGACTAGATGTTTTCTGGGATATATATATATATATATATATATATATATACACACATAGACACAAACACACATGTTTTTTGACATATAATTTTCGCCACCTACAATACTGTTTCTCCAAACCTACATACACACATACATTTTGGCCAACTTCTATCAATCCTTAAATGTCAACACCCTATGAAGTGTTTTCTAAGGCCCCAATACCATGTTAAGTTCTAGTATGTGTTCCCTCAGTGTGACACTCTTCCCTCCTTATAATGTGGCTTTGTATAAGCTTATGATATAGCTCTTATCACTGGCATAATAGTAAACATATTTTCCATGGAACTGTTAAGTTCTGTGAAGACGGAGATGAGTAGCATTTTGTTCACCTTTCTCTCCGCAGCACTCACAATGTGTATAGCATATATAGCCCACATTAAGGTCTGCATCACAATACAGATTATAGCTAACATGTCTACAGATTCAGGTATGTCAGGCACTGTGCTAAGCATTTTGCTTGTATTATATACTCACCACCACCTTGCACTTGCATACTATGCTCAGCATTTTCAGAAAAGGAAAATGAAGCTCACTAGATAGTCACTCTCTTAGTTTGAGTCCCCAAGAAACAATTCACAAAAATAAGATTCAGGTGCAAGTGGTTTGTTTTGGAGATGATCCCAGGAAATATCCATGGGAGAATGAGGAAGTAAGACAGGAAAAGGAAAGCAGCTGATAATGGGTGCATCATCTAGCCAGAGACAACTGTGGGTGACAAACTTACTCCTGCTGGGAAAATTTAGGTAGTTGGTAGAACATGTACTGAGAGCTATCCCATCAGAGGGGCAAGGTATTTGGGGTATTTATACACCATCTTCTATAAGTCATTCATTGAGGTCTGCTGAGTGTGAGTTTTGGAGACATTATCTTCCAGCCTTTCTGGCTTACTGAGTGCTGCAGGGGGAGCAGGCTGCAGCCATCAGGCAGTTTGAAGGCAGGTGTAGTGCACTATAATGGGAATCCCCAAGGCGATATGGGATGAATTTCACTCCAGGTCCTAATTTTGATCAGGGACAATATTTGGACATAAACCTGAGTCTGTTTGACTCCAAAGCACATGCTTTCAATGACTGTATTTTATTCACACGTTAAATAAGTAAAGAAAAAAAAGAAAAAACATTAAAAAATAAGGAAATGAATATCATCACAAGGATTTTTGATTAGAGCTAAGAGCTGATGAAGCTTCTCTGTCTAACAATTGGAATGTTTGTGCTTTCTGGACTCAGTGTCTCTTTCCTTGGGGATTGTTGCACTGCTCTGTCAATTTTCTTTCTCTTCAGACTTCCCACAGTAAGGGGATCCCTTCACTTGGTTCTCTATATTCTGTCTTAAGATATGATAGTATACTGATTTGGATACAGTCAAGTCTTGACCTCTTCTGGGAGCCACCTTCTTTCTATGGTGATCACCCATATATCAGCTCTCAGCTACTGTGTATTGATTTTTCTTGCTCCAAAGCTCAAATTACTGAGGGCACAGCTTACAGTTGCCAGAAAGGCTGGTATCCTGTCCATATGTTTTTTTTCCTTTTTATTCTTTTTCTCCCCTCATACACATCATCTTACTTCATGAAGTCTCCGAAATTAGTTTGCAGTCCCAAATTTAGTCAGTCTGTTTTATTGGTGAGGAAATGGCTCACCGCTCATAATGCAATAGCTTTGTTTTGAGAAGAGTCCTAGTTAATTCAATTCTTGTCAGTCAAATCCTTTTATAAAACAAATTATATCATACAAATTATAAACTCAGCCACGTCACTAGCCAGTGTTTGTAGGCTTTCTGCACTTTTGTTTATTAGTGAAATAAAACCTCACCTTCAGGTCAACAAATATTGATGGAGCACATACTGTGTGTTTAGTACTGTACTGGTGATCAAAAGATGAATCAGACATGCTCCCTGTTCATAAAATTAAGGTGTGGAAATTCAACACCTTAATGTTGGCACATAGTGATATATGATATCAGAGAATTAAGCATAAAATGGTATAAAAAGGCATGTTGAAAGATAAAATAAATAGCCTAAAGGAAGGGCAAGGTTCTAAGAGACATTAGGCCAAGGACATGATATTTGTGGCATTGAATTAAAAAAGGAACTATTGCAGAGCTTCTAAAGTGTAAGCATGTATATTTCGTTTCAGGTACTGCAGAAGGTTCCATTTGATCAAAGAGAAGGTTGGAAGGCAGGTGTATGGGCCATTCTCCATTTGATCTCCCCTCTTCCCACCCCCCCAAATATGTCAGCTTAACTCTTGCCAAGGGAGACCCACCTCTGTCATTCATTCCCTTTGTAATTTGGGCTAATACCGCACTGACAACCTGGTGGATTAAATGTGGATTTTTTTCTCCAGACAAGGAGTTTAAACTTTATTCTACAGGCCAGTGACATTTCAAGTTGTGTTACACAGACTAGCTGTATTAGGAAGTGGACAATAAAACAGAGTGAGAGGAAACAAGTGCTGTTTGGGTTCCCCATCTTTGCCTCAACTGAAGCAGCTATCTCATTGCTCCTTTGTTTTTCTTTTATTTTTTAAATTTATTTTTCAATTACAGTTTACATTCAATATTATTCTGTATTAGTTTCAGGTGTACATATAGCAAAGTGGATAGAAAATCATGTATTTTATAGAGGAATCCCTCCACTGCTTCAAGTACCCACCTGGCGCCTTACTTATTTATCTCGATATTACTGACTACATTCCCTATGCTGTAGTCGACAGCTCTGAGGCTATTCTGCAAATACCAATTTGTGCAGCTTAATTCTTTCTCCTTTTTTAACCATCTCCTCAAACCCCCTCACCTCTGACAGTTGTCATTCTGTTCTCTGTGTCTATGAGTCTGTTTGTATTTTTGTTCATTTATTCTGTTCTTTAGATTTCACATATAAGTGAAATCATACGGTATTTGTCTTTCTCTGACTGGCTGATTTCACTTATCATAATACCCTCTAGGTCCATGAGACTTATGGGGCAGAATTCACCCAACAGAAACACTGGATGGAAGGAAAGAAGGAAAGAAGGAAGGAAGGGAGGAAGGAAGGAAGGAAGGAAGGAAGGAAGGAAGGAAGGAAGGAAGGAAGGAAGGAAGGAAGGAAAGGAGGGGAAAGGAAGAAAGAAATCCATGGTAATTTGTAGGCATAGAATTTGAAATGTTTTATACAGGTGAGTGAAATGATCATGTTTGTGATTTAGCAAGAGCCTTCAGTCATAAGGGTAGGAAATGAAATGAAGGATGTTCAACTAAAAAAGGCCAGCGAGGAGGCTATTGAAATACACCAGGTAAGAAGTTATGAGACCCAATCTAGGACTGTATTTATGATTATGTATAGGAAGGGCTGGAGCCCAGATATAGTAAGGCATAGTCAGCAGGACTTAGTGAGACTGGATTCTGGGAAAATAATATGTGCTCATAAGGTTGTTGTAAAGATCATAAATACTATGAAATGTGCTTTAAACTGCATGGAGTGCAAATATTAATTATGGATGTTATTTTTACTAAATCATAGCTCTCTTTATTCCTAGTCAGTGTTCTTTTCACAAGTCCTTTCCATGATTCACTGTAAATTGAGCTTTCAACTAATTGGATTTGCTGAAAGCAATAGAGAATGCCATTTGGCTACTTCCTCTCGAGGGAATATTGATATTCAAATCTCCAGGTCATTATTTAGAATCCCCAGTTCCAACATAGGAAACTTAAAATTGGATCTCATGTTAATCTCTAAAACAATGTCTCCTTTGCCTCCAGGATGAGCAAATATTTGAACTTGAGAAAGAGGACCTTTTCTGTAACCTAAAACATCTTTGTCCTAATTATCCAACAATGGTAGATCCTGATATTCTGAAGGGGTGTGTAAGACTTGTCGCTCATACCCTGTGTTATTAATACTGAGGATGATGATGATGATAATCATTGTATCTATCCCATTTTACTGCCTATTCTGTGTCAGGAAATATGTTAGGTATTTTCTGTACATTAATTATTTCATTTAAGCACTATAATAATGCTTAATATTATAACAATTTTATAGTTCAGAAAATAAAACTCAAATTATTTTCTATTGTATTTTTGGGGGTGGCATTGGTTAATAAAACCATACAGCTTTCAAGTGTACAACTCTATAACACATCATCTGGATATTGCATAGCACACTCAACCACACAAAGTCAAGTCTCTTTCTGCCACAATTTATCTTCCATTTGCCCTCTTCCACCTCCCCCTACCTCCTTTCCCCTCTGGCAATTACCATACTGTTGTCAGTGTCTATTTTTTCTTTTTTTTCTTTTTGCTTAATCTCTTCATATTTTTTACCAAACATCCCAACTCCCTTCCCCTCAGGCAACCATCATTTCATTCTCTGTGCCTATGAGTCTGTTTCAATTTTGTTTGTTAGTTTATCTTGTTCATTAGATTCCACATATTAGTGAAATCATATGGTATTTGTCTTTCTTTTTTTGGCTTATTTCACTTAGCATAATACTCTCCATGTCTATCCATACCATCACAAAAAATAAGATTTTCTTCTCTTTCATGGCTGAGTAGCATTTCATTGTATAAATGTACCCTAGCTTTTTTTATCTACTCATCTATTGATGACCACTTGGGCTGGTCCTAAATCTTAGCTGTTGTAAAAATTTCAAGTAACTTGTCTAAATTCATCTAATGGGTCATATATGGAACAGAGATTTGGTCCCAGCCCAGTCTGCCTGGCTCCAAATCTCATACTCACTGTTTCTAGGCAGAAAGAACAAGCGGTCAAAGTTTTCTCTCTCCTCACTACCTCCAATCTCACCAAGCGAGGCCCTGAGCTTATCTACAGGCAGAAAATTTTGCCTGAATACTCTGGCCTTATCCACACTAGAGTGGATTTTCCTGATTGGGGCTGTCAATACATTGAGCAGACCTCCCTAAGCACAGAAAGTGACAAGGCCTTACACAAGACAAACAGAATGACATTGTCTGTCACTTTCAGAAATGTGGGCTTAATGTGTCAGGCTAGCCTAATGGGACTGTCGGGAAACTGGGACATTCTTCTAGCTTCATGCTAATGTGGACCTTGGAAATCAAGTGAGAGAATTCAAACAGGTACTCAAGCTGTGTAACTGTAAACTGAAACCCATACGCTACAGTTGTATCTAGGATTTGAAAGGATTAAGAATAGAACAAGGCAGACTTTCACTTGAAGGTTTAATTCTCCAACTCTACAGTGATGTGCCCAGTTGCCTATACTCAACCGCTTAAGAGTGAAATCTCTGAGGCCAAATTGCTAACACGTACATCTTTGCTCAGCTATTTACCCACTTTGTGGCCCTCAGGGGACTTTTTAAAACTTCTCTGAACCTGTTTTCTCATCTGTACAATGGGAAAAATGACAGCACCTTTGACATGGGGTTTTTAAGTGGACAAAATTGTCTCATACATGGAATGAGCTTAGCTTAAAATTCAACACATATTGGGAGCTTGATATATGATGGATTTTAATATCATTTTATATATATGTATTCCACATATACATTGTGTGTATATATACATATATACACATATACAAATATACTGTATATATATATATTTTCAGATTATGGAGGGGGAGCATGATGTAATAGAGAATGCCTCAATTTGGAGTCCTATTTTGAAATCCCTCTTATGCAAGTTCCTGGAATCTCCATTTTCTCATTTCTGAAATAAGACAGGACAATCACAGTTCCTTCACTATGACCTTGTTAATATTAAGTAATATCATATGTATAAAGAGGTTAACACAGACCTGACATTTAATAAATAGAAGTTATTATTCTGGAGAAGGATATAGAGGCTAGGAAAGCAAAGGAGTCATAGAAATGATTTTTCTGACTGTCACTTTTTCCCCTTTTCTAAGAGTATGTGTTAGATGTACTTCTTAGCTCCCCGACCCACAGCTTCCTCATGTGTAAAAGAGAGGGAATAGTAACCTTCTAATGCATATGTATCCTACGAAGTAGCTATATATGACAGATATAATGCATATAGATAGAGAGGTGTAGGTATAGACATAGAAATAAACATGGTTAAGTGACTAGAACAGTACATGGTATATAGTGACCATCAAATATACATTAATTCTTTTTTATCCTTTTTCACTTCTATTTTCTTTCTACTTATATTTTTCTGTCCAATTCTCCAGATCATGAATTACCTTTTGCCCTATTTTATAATGATCCAGGTGACCTTAACCCCTCTTCCTACACCAGACTAATTAGACTTTAAAATCCTTAGAAATAGGACTCGTTCATTGAGTGTCCTTCACAGTGCCTAGCAAGTACCTGAGATATAGACAAGATTCTGTAGATATGCATTGATTGTGTGTTGTTTGTCAGTAAGTGGGGCAGAAATACAACTTATGATGCTTAGCAACAAAAAACATGAGCAAGATAATTATTAAAAAGGTTGTAAAATTAATTTCTTGAATGTGTAAGGAATGAGTATTATCTGTGTTGATAATGGTCATAGAATTTAAGGTAAAAGAATGAGTAACATACTGATCACTACTGTATTTCAGATTTTCTGCAGCCATTTTGATATGTAATAATTTAGCCAGCAAGTGAACTTTATGAGCTAGGCTATGCTATTTTCCTTTTCTTCTAGTATGAGCCATACTGCCACAGCAAATCAAACACTTTCATACAGCACCCTTCAAGTGTCCTGAGTGATGCCATATATGCCACTCAGTGCACAGGGACTCTGCTCAAATAATGGAACAAGCTCCACAATCCTACCAGGTCACAATTCAATGTCTCTACTGATTTGCTTTTGCCTGAATTAAGGTCTCTTAAAAATCTGATGTGTGCAAATGGTTTAAGGAAACAATAATTTGAATAACAATGTATGTAACATTGAAAAGATAGTCCATCTGGGATCCAGGATTAAGTAATGGAGTCATTTAGTGCCTCTCACCTTGAACTTGGCTAAAAAGGTGGAGTGTTTATAGATCCATAAGGATTAGGAAGGGAAGGGCAATGGAAAATCATCTGGAGATAATTGAGAGGCTCTGGGTTCCTGACTTCCATTTCTCTCTGTTTTAGCACCGTTTCCAACATTCCACTCCCTCCCAGAAAGATAAAGATATTTTTTTTTCTTCTCAAAATAGCCTTGATTTCCTTAGAAGTACTATGAAAACATAAAATATTCTTGGCTGCAGCATAGTATGTAATACATTTTCACAGTCAAGTGGTAACTAATAATTATAATAACTAATATACAGAGTACTTGATATATGCCAAGCCCTCTATTATGAACTCCTACTTTATTCAGTACTTAGACCACCAGTGATTTAGGTACTGTTATTATCTCCATCTTATCGATGAGGAAATTGTGGCTTAGTAAAGGGAAGGAACATGCCCAAGGATAATACTTAGCAAACAATAGGCCTTGGATTTGAACGCAAGCACTTTGACTTCAGAAACCATATCATTACCCCTTCTTTATATTCTTTTTGCTATGGATTTAATCCTTTCACCCAAACATTTACCCTACTTACTGAGAGCTACAGTAGGCTAAGTTGAGCTGGGTAGAGGGAATGCAGATCCTGTATTCTCCAGATACTTAGAGCCACATGAGTGGTATTCCTTCACTTCTTCCAATCCTTCAATACTTAATAAACATCTGTTATGTTCAGGCCCTGTGCTAGATGCCAGGAGTGTAAAAATGGAAGAACAGAATTCGTACCTCAATGAGCTCCCAATCTAGTGCAAGGATGGCAATTACAGCACATTCAGGGAGCCACTCTGGCCCCATTCTCAATCATACTCCATTCCAAGGGGACATTATGGAACTTGGCCTTCTGTGGTCAGAGGCAGCTTCAGAAACCCCTCAACACAGAGCTCCAGTTAATTGGATTCAGTACTTGAAATGAAACTTATTTGCTACCCTTACATAGTGCAAAGGTATACCTGGACATATGTATGAGCTGGAGTGGGGACTCAAAGGGATCATACAATTCTAGGATCAGTCCTTAAACATCACCCAATTCAACCACATAACTTTTCAAAGGGGGAAATGGGAGCCCAGACAAAGACAGTGAATGAGGCAGAAGTAGGTCAAGAGCTCAGGTCTCAAGCTCTTGCCACCAGATCACAGTGTGTTCCCTCTGCCTGACATGCCCTCAGCAGTGAGGTAGAGGCATACACTTCATGCAGCCAAGGAAAATGGGTTCTGCACTAGTGTTTTCAAGTATCTGCAAATGTTTTTCAGTGACAAGGCCAGTTGATCTGGGGTGAAGAGACACCCAGGGCTGCTTCCTAGAACCTGGTACTGATCTGCTGATTTTTATACCATTTATTTAATTTATCCTTTTAATCAACATATAAAAACTGACATCTCTCTCAGCTCATGCCAAGTCCCTCACACCTTCTGCTTGGCACACTGGGGTATAAACTTAAGGTATCTGTGAGCAAAAGTTCAAAATGCTAAAATAAGAAGCATTAACGGTGGAACCACTATGCTTGCACTTACCAGGATCAATTTTCCACTTAGACAGCTTTTGCCCAGTTGTGCTAACTACTAACCAATCTATACTTCCTAATGGATTAAAGCGGAAAGGTCAGGAATCATAAAATCATCCATTTCCCACTCATTAATATTCGAGTGCGGGCTCCTCAACCTGCCCCGGGCTCCATAGCAGCAAGGATGTATTTACCAGTGGGTTACAAGACAACCAACAGCCCAAACTATATAGAGACGTGCATTTGTAGTTAAGGGATGAATGAAAGAAAGAAAAAAAGAATGAATGAATGAAATAGTACATGAAGACATGATAATTGATAATTGACATGAGAAATGGTAAGGGTTGGGACTCTAGGGTGAATTGCATGTCTCACTCACCACATGCCAAATGTAAGAAGTGCCTAAAATTTCAGTAATCAACATAAATAACATTTAGTACAATATTTTTAAAATTTAAATTAATATAAAAGTTTATAATAAAGTATCAAATTCTAAATACAAAATTATTTGGGGTATGTTTATAATGAAGTGAGAGATTTAGGAAGACAGAGGACTTTGAGTAAAACTCGAAAACCAAGGCCATAACCACACCTCTGGAAATCATTAGCTGTGTGTCCTGGGGATTTTCTTTAGCCATTGGCCTCAGGTTTTTTTCATTATTGAAGTGGAGCTGCCATCTTACAGAATTGTTGTTAAGCATTAAATGCACTTAAGATACAGCTCCCAGGTTTATTTACTTCATTTATTTAGTCAAAGTTTTTTTTTGGAATACTTACTATGTCTCAAGTATCCTCTGAGCTGGTTTAGAGGAAATAAAGGAGGAACTAACACTGATTGAGTTCCATATATTGTGTCAGACACTTTACCAAAGCATTCATGTTTGAATGGAGACTGAACAACAAGAGACGCTTTGACAACGTGATGGATGTTCTCTGGACCCAGGCTGAATGCACAGGGATGTCATCTAGGATGAAAAGTAATATCTACTAAATAACCGCTACCAGACAGGCATTTTCACTCTATAATGTAATTGAATCTTTATAGGCATCCTGTGTGTGTGTGAAGGTGCTGTATGTCCATGTTATAAGTGAGTAAACTAAAATTCAGAAAGTCTAGGTTCATTTCCTGAGATCACACAATCAGGAGAGGACCTGGCACCTAGTTTCCCAGTGGCCTGTCCTTTCTGTCACACGATTTTGTTAGGATATGGAAAATGAGAGTCTCAAAGAGGAGACACTCTCCCACAAAAAGTACAGTTTAACGGGAATGCTAAAGAGGGAAAAATTTGAAGAATGAATAAATAACACCAAGAAGAGTAATCTCTTTAACCCATCTGTATAAACTTAAGCAATATGTTGCAAGCAGTAAGGATCTCACCATTAAATGAAAAATTATATTGTGATCTTAACAAAACTCAGTGTTTAATTTGGAGAACTTAAGAAAAAAATATGAAAATTAAGAGAAACTTACAGAGACACAGACTTGGAAGGAACTGAGTAAAAATAGGTGAATAATGGCTCATCATCAAAAGGGGGAGAACATTATGAAGTTCACACGTGGGTGCAGGAATTGTGTGTGCCAAAGGCCTGAACTTAGCAAATAACACACACAACTACTGGTGTTTATATTTGTATTTGGAATCAGACAGAACTGCATTTGAATTCCCTATATGTCATTTATGTGCCATCCTAGGCTATTGAGCTTTGATGCCTGTTAGTATTTTTTTTAATATACGAAATGGGAACCCAAAACCAATATTTTAATTTCTTTAAGATTACATGTCATAGTATATCTATAGCCACTGGCTAAGTGTCTAACACATTCTAGATATTCAAAAATTGGTGGTGGTAATTGTTATTGTTGTAACAGAAAAAAATTATTGTTTCAAATAATACTCACAGAAGCTGTGTTTTGCTTCTAAGAGAACTGGCAGCATGAGTCATATCAGTGGGAAAATAAATGTCAAAGCTATTCCAACCCAGTCCCAGAAAATGGTTGGGGAAGAAGAACGAAGCCTGAAATTTCAAACCTTCTGCCGTGTTTAGTGAGTGGCTGAAGGGTGACCCAGGTGTAGATGGACCTTTCCCGTAGCAGATACATTAATGAGCTTTGGATGCAAAAAGGGAGACAGGTGATAAAATATTTCAATTCTGATTAATATAACCCCAAACTTATAATCACCACCATCACCCAGAGGTGTATCTCTATATAACACACATCTGGATATTTCTAAGCATCTGGATGACTGACTATATTTTTTTTACACTTTTACCCAAACATTTGGGATCAATATCAGAAAATAGGGGGCAGAATAATGACTTCAGGGAAGCTGTCAGATTGAATGTCTGTAATTGAAGTTTGCAAAAGTAACACCCAGGGTCTGCTATGTGACAGAAAAGCTGAGAGAAGTAAATTGCCTGTGAGCCAATAAGCAAGGCAGGTGTGACTGTGATTATGAGTAATTTTAGTCTCCCTAATTGTTGTCAGGAAACCTGTGAGACATCGAAGCCAGGAGGAGGGAATGACTGACATCTAAATGATGAGTTCCTGAAGCCATGTGTCAAAGAGACCCCACCAGGGATAATTCATTTCTGGATCTAACGATACCTTATGTCTGGGATGTAAGCGAATAAGCAACAGTTCAGCCATTTGACCTCATGTCCGAGACTGGATGTAAATAGTATTATCTAGAATTCAAAATCAGTTACTGGTAAGACAGGCATCCTTGATTAATGAGGCGACAAAGTCATCTGGAATTACATGCAAACCTTTATAAGCATCTCATAAAAAAAAATTAGGGATTAACAGGGCTGGCAGTAGCCAAGCTGTGGACAGGCAGCATTAATGCAGGAAAGGATTTGAGTTACTACTCCAAAGGGTTACAAACAATCAGCCTACAGGGTGAGTTCATTCTCTAGGGGATGAGTTTTATTTGGTATGCTTAGTATTAAAAATAGTTGTATATAAGTCCTTTGGGGCACCTCTTTAATTAGCCACAGTCCTCACCACTCTTTTCTGCATTATATCAGGTGCCTTTACATACTTATTTTAATATTATCAGACCATTCAGAGCATTTGAATTTGCATGCCTTAAGATTTACCCCTTTGTTTTGCAAATAAGGAAGTCTGAAGTTTAGAAAATGTAATGTTACCACCTATGTCAGGTTAGCCATGTACACAAGCATTTATTCAAATACTTACTGAGCACTTAGTACATGCCCAACCTGCTTCTAAATCCAGATGGAAGTGATATTTGCATTTCTAGAATTTACAGTCTAATAGAGGAAAGACCCTAAGTTGTACATTTCACATGACACATGCTCATTGACAATTAGTTCCCTGAACCTTTAGACCTTCAGAAAATGAAAAATCACTCTACACTTTTTTGTTGTTATTTTTCCATGTTTGCTTTTTATGCCTGTGAGCTGCTGACTTTTACAGCAAGAGCTAGAAATGGCTTTTACTGGAATAAAGGTCAGGGGGCAACAAACACCCAAATCTCTACACAGGATTGTCGGTGAGAGCACAGGTGGCCTCTGTGGAAGACTAAGAAAGATGGCTTTACAGGAAGAATTCTATTTTTTACCCAAAGTTCACACATGAGTGGACCATAACTCAAAACACATTCTCTCTCTCTGTCTCTGTCTCTCTCTGGCTGCTTGTGAAGTGTGATAATACCACTAATATTCCCAGCCAGGCATTTTCTACACATTTTACATGTAAGATTATCTTATCACAACAACCTCATGGTGTGGGTCTATTACCATTTTCCTTTCACATTGAGGAAAATGAGTTACTGGAGGTTAAATTTGTCAAGTCCACACAGCTACTAAGTGGCAGAGCCAAAATTTAGATCCATGCCTATATGTTCCCATAACTTCCCCTTTACACCACTTCAAGGTCTTCTCCACTTTTGCTGGCCACAAGAAATTGTTCCTGTGAGAGCAGACAGTAGCCACAAGGCCACAGTTTTGTCTTTATATTATAAATTCCAGAACTGCAATGCAGTGGCCATGACAAAGGAAATGAAAGTCCAGTGAGTACTGCTACTATTTAATTTCATAAGAAAATGGCTGGAGCTGAAAGAAATGAAGATATGTGCCTCATTCAGTACAGTATTCTTTACCCTATTCTCAAATAGTGATTGCAGTTTCTGATTATACATATATATAAAAATTGGTGGTGTGGGACGGAAAAGTACTCCAGATACTCCCAAAAGAAGACCCTTGAGATACATAGACAGTTATTGGGTTTTATTTTGCTACCACTGGGACTGTGTGCCAAGGGGAAGATAGGGCAGCATAAGGGGGAAATCTTGGGTGTCTTTAAGCAGGGGAGGCTTCTCGGTTTCATGAACATAAGATTACAACAGCCACCCATTTTGTTTCCCCCACAACGAACCAGCACCAATTGGCCTTCTAGGTAGTAAGATCTTGTCCAGGAGGTTAGGCATCTTGGATTGGTGGCAGTGTGACCTTTCATCTTTTCTCCTAGGTTTCGCAGTTACTGAACTGGTGTGAGAGCAATGAATGATGTCTCCCAAATGTTTTTGTTCTCCTCCTTGTCAGGGTACCTGATGGGCTTGAATTCTCTGGCTTCATTGTATTTTAGTGAGGGCAGTTCTGGACAGTGTGCTCTGAGCTGCACTGTAGGATTTTTCAGAGTTCTCTCTTCCCTCTGATTCGCTGTCCAGCAACTTTCAAGAAGGCAGCTTCTCCATTAACCTCAGTGCCTGAGGGTCTAGAATCAGCAGAGCCAATTCCACTGACAATCACCCACAAAGGACTTGTAGGTTGGACACTATGTTGCTTTCTTTGAAGCCACTAAGAGTGGCTTATTATTATAGCATGATATAGTTTACTCTGACCTACAAATTAAAAAATTAGGAGAGTCCATGTGAGGTAATACCAGCTAGAAGCCATTTTATACTAGAATTTCTTAATGTGAACTTAAGGAAAATATATCACTTAAAGATACATAAATAAAAGTTCCCTTTTTTGAGGTGACACCTTTATCATATTCAATTATTGAGTATTACGAGCTCTTATTAGATATTGAACTCACAAGTGATTATAAAAGTGAAATTCAAATTTCATAAGAAAATATATAAATGCATTTGGTAAAGAATGCATTTTTAAAAAACTCAGTTAAAGGCTAAATTTATAGTGGACAGAAAACATGAACTTAGAACTATACTTATGATGATGTCACATCTGTACTTAGAACTTTGTAATGGCTTCTCTTCATATTCATGACAAAGCTAATGCCTTAGCCTGAGGAAATTAAGTTTCCCCATGACAGGGTTGCAGAATTATTGCTCCAGCCTCTTCTCTCCCAGCAGATTGAGCCACTTGCTCATCGCTAGCACAGAGAACACATCAGCACAGGTTACTTTACACATGTTACTGCTTCTCCCCGGGCACATTTGTTCTATTTGCCTTGTCACTGTCTACTCCTCCAGATTTCATCTCAGATATAATTCCTTAGGAAACTTCCCTCTGCCATTTACACTAGGTCATAAATCCCAAAATATCTGTACATTTATCTAGATGAGTATGTACCACGTTGTATTAAAAGTGTCTATATATTTGTTTGCCATAATTACTAATGCATGGGCTCCTTGAACAAAAGGACAATTTGGTTCATTGTATATCCGTACCACCCACCACACAATGTGAGCTCAATAAGTATTCCCTGAGTAATAAGCATAATTAAATATAGTAAATGAATTTGCCAGCTTACAGGCTATAACCTAAGTCATCAAATCATTCTTTAGCCAACAAATGCATGAGTCTGTATAAACTGTCAACACAAGCTTTTAATTCTATCATTCCGTGATTTAAATCAGGCATTTCCTCCTAAGTAGGGAATTAAAGAATGGGTAATCCTATTTCTTGTCAAAATGTGTTGTGCTATGAAAAGACAAAGAAGAATGAGTCAGTTTAAGGAAGTGTGATTCTTGCAACTTCATGATCATTTTGGTACACGATTAAAAAGTAAAAAGTACCAGGGTGCAAGGACAACTTTCTAGAAAAGGGATTCAGTGTGTGCCTGCTGTGTGTGAGTTTTCAGGACATAGAAATAAAGGGAAGGCAAATCCCTGTACTCAAGGTGTGCAGAATTCAATGAGAAAGAACATAGTACGAAGAAGTTCTAGTCAAAGGAAGGGTAAATACTAGATCAGAAGCACAAAACAGAGTGCTAACTGAGGCATAAAAAGGAAAAGGAGGAAGAAAACCTAAAATTAAGCATCAATAAAATATTATCTTATCTACAAAATTTTATTTACTTTTAGTTTTACAAAAATGTCTCATAGTCATTTCTCTGAAAAAGAAATAATCTGAGGCTCAGATAGTTTTTATAAAAACCTATCCATGGTCACTCTGCTTGTCAAAAAGTTAAAGCTGACATTCTAATCAGCTAGACTTCATAGCCCCTGCTGTGTTCAACATGAAACTGTGTTTCTCAACAGGCAAGTGCCCCCAACAAAGCACATTCTCCAGAATTTTGAGGAGGTGCTTGTAAAAAATTTTTTTTTAAATGCCAATTTTACACCTGATTTAATAAATCAAATTTCCAGAGCTTGAGTCAGGGAATCTGCATAAAGGCAGGGCCCTACATCAAATCTTAGGTATGAGTATAGTCGAGAGGAGTACTTACTTGCCTCATATGATATTTGTTCCTCGCTGAAGGCAGTCACAGAGATGATAGTTAGCCCAGCAGTGCATGTCCCTTATCTGGGGGTGAGGAAAACCAAGGCTTTATTCATCAAAACTACACACAAAATATAACCATTATTTTTATTAATTAATGATGCTGGTAATAGCTACAACAATAATAATGAAGGGAAACAACTGCTTTGTGTCCCTGGAGAGGCAGAGCCATGTCTTAGGAGCACTAAATCTTATTCATCTCTGATTCCTCAAATTAAAAAAAGTGAACCTTAAATAATAGGCACCCAATAAAAGTTGGTCAAATAAATGAATGAATTTACCATGTCAATCTAATTCCTCTGAATATGCAAGCTGAAAAAGACAACTACTTATGCTCTCCTGCAAAGTGTAGTTTCCTAAAGGGAAGTGGAAGCTGACCATGACAAATGCTACCACTTCAGTCAGAACCACTACTAGAATTGGTGGTGGTTTCCCTCTGATAATAAATGCACTTTTCCTCTTCCCTGCTTCCAGCGATCCCTAACTTGGCGGTGATCTTAATTAGGGGATGTCATACACTGAGTTCTCAGCAGTTACTCCAGGTACTCTCTGCGTCTCTGCTGCAGATAGGAAAAGCCATAGATTCCAACTGTGCAGCTGCAAAGTCCTTTAGCCTCTGGTTTGTACACGGTAAAAGACACAAGCTGTGATCTTGATAAAAAATTGGAACATTAAAAAATGTTAACCTTTTACTGTCTCATGATTCACAGTATCCCAGTAGTCCTCAGCAAGATCTAGCAATATAAGCCATTGCTACCTGGAAATTTCCACTCAGACATCTCATAGTATCTCAAAAGCATTATGTCCAAAGCTTAACTCATGAAACTCGCTTCTCCTGCTGTTTTCAATATCTTTACTGTTTTCATCATCTACTAAGACACCCCATCCAGCAATCAGGAGCCACATACTATCTTTCTTCACCATCCTCATATCTAGTCACCAAACCCTCCCTTTGATATTTCCTAAATATCCCTCATATCTCGCTCATCTGCTTTATACCCATTGTCATTTGTTTCACCCAGGCCACCATTTTTCTCTCCACCTAGATTTCTAGTTTCTTATTTTGAGCCTCATCACCTTACAACCTATCACACATAGTGCTATCTGAATTTTTTATCAACATCTCAGATCTGACCATGTATATCACTCCTCAGGTTCCAATCCACAGTGAAAATTCACTCTTTGGATGACAAATAATGCCTTTCATCCTATATATAAAAACAAGCCTACCTGCCTCTGCACATATCATTCTCTCTCTCAGAAATGCCCTTCCTTCTGTCTGCCTACACAGTTCCATTCACACCTTAAAACCCACTCCATGCATCACTACTGCATGAAGCAGTGCTTACCACTCCCTGCCACATCTCCCATCTGTCAGTTATTTCTGCTTTCTCATGTCCCTTTATTTTATGTGTGTTTCTATGACGGCACTTACTGCATTGCTTTGTGACTGTTTATTCATGTACTTCATCCCCAAATACACTGTGTATTTCTTTTATGAAAGATCCTGGTTTTACTTTGCTTCCCTTTTGTTTCTGATAGGGTGTCTGTTATAAGTAGGTATATATTTCCCAATTTTTTTGCATTATTTCAGTGATGCAATATATCACTTAGAGAAAAGAAACATATCACTTAGAGAAAAGAAACGTAGATCACTTGGAGAAAGGATGCATGCATCACTTGGAAGAAAACATTCTCCAAAAACACTCAAGCAGTGGTCATTCATAACATTTCATTTCTTTTCTGTTGTGCTTAGATTCACATAGTGTGTTTCCTGTTGAAGACCCTTTTATAGCTATGTAAGTTGTAGAATAAAGTCCAAGTACCTAAGGCTGAAGTTTATGGCTATCTATGTTTTTGTCCCAGACTGAAATTTCAGTATCCCAAGACCCATGTTCAGCACACAGTGTACCCTAAGGATGTGTTGCATGACCTCTGTTTCCCAGGATGCCTCTGAAGTGAACTGCCCCTTCCTGTGCCAGTGTCCTCTACTCAGTGTGCCAAGCACACAGCTATAAGACAAACCTCTCACAGGTGAAAACATGATTAATCCAAGTACACTATTTAATTTCCAGTGGAGTATTGACGAGGACACCAGCCTGCAGTGTCCTCAGTGTTATGGGTGAGATATGAGATAAATTCACATGGACTGCCGAGTCCTGTGGAGGAAAAGGGATGGCATGTCTACCCTCTCAAGGGGAGAGCACCTCAGAGTGGCCTGGCCACTCTCTCAAGAGGAGAGCGCCCCAATCCTTCCCTTCACGGGTTTTTATTGGCTTTCAATTTGCACAAGAATACAGGTGAAGTTCATTAATCATTGTCAGGCAGTAAAGATCAAACAATAGATAGCACTGGGCTTATTCTGAGTCAGGGTCTGTTAGCTAAAGGGCTACAAAACTTTGGGAAACAAACTCATCTCCTGCTCAGACCCTTATCATTTAATTGAGAGCATTCTTAGCAAAGCAGGTTTCACAGGATTTTATGCATTCTTTCTTAGGCCTGATCACCTGGGGAACCCACCCTTTCCAGCACAGGGCTGCACACCACCCTCTATCATTGTTTCAGGCTTAAGTCAGGCAGGGGAAGCAAGACAGCCAAGAGATTAGGAGACTTCTCACAGACAGAATGAGGACTCAGGCTTTGTCAAAGCCAAGGGGCGAGGGTCCATCACCCTCTTTTGCTACAGCCCCCCAAGTCCTTCCCTGGGGCCTCCCCATGATTGTACCTGTCTTAGGTCGTTCCCCCCTTGGGGAATCTTACCCATCATTGGCTAACTGATCAAGTATTGGGGGCCAGGTAGGGTAAAGAAAAAGGGGCAGAAGCGGTGCCCCTGCCAGGGAGATAAGCTTTGTCTCCTTAGTGGCTTATGGTCCGAAGGTCACTCACTCAGCCTTAGCCACGGGGGGTGGGGAGGGTTTACAGCTTCTGAAACCAGGAGGGGCAGTTCCCAACAGAGTATATTTGGCTATCTAGGTATTTGTCACACAAAAACTTGTACTGTAGGTAAGGTGTGGAAGAAGAGGTAAGCAGTAGAACATAGTGTGTAGCTGGCATCACAGAAAGGTTATGTACATTCTAAAACATGTCAGAAGTTAATTTTGTATGTGAACTTCTCAACAAAAATTGTATAAAAGGGTAGGGAGGTCATAAGGGCAAGGAAGTGGATAGTGAAATAATTGCAGTCACATTTTATTTTATTTCCTTAAAATTTGCTATTCCAAAACAAAATATAAAAAAAATTACATTTACTTCCAATTAACTGTTCTGTCAAAATGTGTGCTGAGAATGAAAAAGAGATTTTATTATAGCACCATGTGGGATAGTAAAAAATTGCAACAACCTTAATGTCCATACATGGTGGATATAATAGACAAATTAAGTTACCTTCATGCAGTGGAATACTATACAATCATTAGGATTAAAGATGCAGAATAAAACATGCTGACTTGGGGCATTGTTCATAATTAATTTGAATAAAACATACATGATAAAAACTGATTTTCAATTTTAGAAATACATGCATAATAAATACATGTATAAAATACTAGAAAGGCAAACATAAAAATGATAAAAGCTGCTACATGGGGGTGATAGGATGACAAATAATTTTTATTTTCTTCTTTTTCATACCAATACCTTCTGTATTTTCTATATGAACACCCATTACTCTTTTGTAATACTCTTAGATTTCTGTAACAGCTGCATTTCAATTTATTACCTCCTTCTTTTTTTCTTTAACTTTTTCCTGCCTTCTATGGCCATGCTTCTAAATGAGCCAAATTCCTTGAAAAACAATAAAATTTAGCCAAGAAATCAGTCATTTTGAAAATAACCATGTTTGCAGAATGCCTGGCCATTTGGCAGAATCCATCTGTGCTTCGGCTATTTCAGTAGTTTTTTCTTCAAATGGGTTTTGTGAGCCCCTCCAGAAACTCCAATTTTCTGTAGGAAGGAATTATGACTCCTAGTGTAGCATTCATGGCCCTTTACAATCGAGCCCCAGTGTACCACGCAGGTTCCATACCCCAGCCTCAGCAATTCAGATCACTCATTCCCCAGCACAGCACCAATTCAGTCTTAGACAATTTGCATGGGGCTTGGCCTCTTGCTTGGGGCATTCTTCCTCCCTGTTCTTTTTTTTTTTCTTAATTTTTTTAATTTTTTAATTGTTCAGTTACAGTTATCCCCATTTCCCCTCATTACTCTCCCCTGCCCTACCCACCCCCACCTCCTGCATTCAATCCTCCCCCACACCTCTTTTTCTTCATCTGTGGGTCCTTTATACATGTTCCTTGATTTGACCTTTCTCCTTCTTTCTCCTGTTACACCCGTCTCCTCCCTTCTGGTCACTGTCCATTTGTTCTTTATTTCAATGTCTCTGGTTCTGTTTCCCTCACTTGTTCATTTTGTTGATTATGTTACACTTATAGGTGAGATCATATGGTATTTGTCTTTCATCACCAGGCTTATTTCACTTAGCATAATGCTCTCCGGCACCACCCATGCTGTCAGGGAAGGATAGGAGTTCCTTCTTTCTTTCTCCCTGTTCTTTATCGTATCTTGCTTATTCTTAAGACACCCTCTGCTCTGAACCCTGTTCTAGCTCCATTTCAGACTGAATTCATAGCCATTTTTTTTTCTTTTTTAATGTTTCCACCACCAATGGAAGTGTAGTGGAGCCATCTTATAAAAGTCATGGGAGCTGATTGTTTAATACTCACGATTTTTAAGCCAGTTTTTAAATCGAAGCTTTTTAATTGGGACCTTGGATGCTGTGCTGGAAATATTTAGACCATGGAAGTTGGCAAATAAGGGCTTTGTTTCCCCTAGACCCGATTTTCCAGCACATCATTGCTTTGGACATGCCCCTATTACAGCACATGTCCATGTCCCCCAGTGTACCAGCTAAAAATCAGTCTCTCCTATGAACTTATGAGCTCACTGAGGGCAGGGTCAATGTCTTCATTTCTCTACCTCCTTTCAGAAGCTAGAAAGTTGGGCACATGGCAGGTGATCAATAAACAACTGTTCAGAAAAATTGAGTTACATTGACACACATTTGCTAAATTACATTTGGAATTAAGCTGTGATATTTTTTCTATTCTGATATCCTTGTTTCTCATTTCCAGAGCTAACAAGATTTGGCTAAATAACATTCATTTTTATTAGTATCCTTAAATATTACAAAATAATTGACTTTTTCAGTGTGGCAGTGATGTTGATTAGAATAGAAAACTAATAAGCATATCTTTTTTTATTATATATAGATACGATTACCCTCATATCTTTACTTCCAATAGCTTTGTTTAATAAAAATCTAAGGAGAGCCTCAGGAAGACATAATATGATTTTAATATACTTAGCTTCAGAGAACTTCTGATGGTTAATTAAGAAACTTTCATCTTTGAAGTAAAATTAGAAAAAAAAACTTATTAACTAAAGGATGCAGGTCAGTAATAAGGCAGCTTTCCTTTTGAACACTGCATCTAATCAATCCTGAGAGACTTAAGACAATTATATTTTATCAAAAACACAGGGAAATAAGCACTGACAGGGGATGCCAAGTGGCTTTGCACATTTCTTACAAAAGTCTTAGGAAATGATCTATCCCTTTCTAATCAGAGTCATTTTATGAAATGACAAAAAACATTATTTACAAAGCCACAAGAGCAAAAATTACAGTTTGAGGATTGGGAGGTCTGGTCTCTGAATGTGAAGAGCTATCATATTTGGGCTCATTCTCTCAACTTAAAAGTCAGTCCAAAAAAACACAGCATTCCTCCATTCATTTGTTTTTCAGTTTGTCCACACACTTGTTTCTTTTCCTCTGTGACCTACATTAAAAAGTGAATAAGCACTAATTTAGACTCACGTGGATCGTAATGTCAGCCTCACAACTTACCCGCTGTGTAACCCTACCCAAGTTTACCTCTGTGAATTTCAGTTTTCTTATCTGTAAATAGGTATAATGTTGACCTCATAAAGTTGTTCCAAATATTTAAATAAGATAAAACATTCCATGTGAATATAGACACTGTATGAATATTATTTCTTTGGCCTCTACCTCCTTTTATTTATTTGTAGGTGTATGATAAATACACTGTATGCTCTTAACACATTGCCCTCTCTTTGAAACATTTTTAATCTGCTTTATAAAATCAGTCAGAGAAACATGAAATTAATAGAAGACAACATGTTGTGATGGAGGGAGCACTGAATTGGGAGAAAGGAAAACTATATTTTAATCCCAGGCCTGCTATTGATTTATCATGTGGGTTTGAGCAAACTCCTTAAACTCTCTGACTCTAGTGTATGCAGCAAATATTTATTAAGTTCCTTTCATTTTTCAGGCCTGTAGCTGGATGCTGGAGATATAGAGATAAGTAACCTATGGTCTCTGAGCTCTGAAGCCACCACACAAGTGAGGAAGACAAACACATTACAAACTAAATAAAATCTGATAAGCTCTATAGTCAAGTGACCTTCCAAGTGATAAGAGGGTAAGGGGCTTGACCAACAAGCTTACCTTCATCCATGAAAGGGAGGTCAGGCTGCTAACATCTGTGCTCCTTCTATGAAGGGCTTTTGTAACATGGAATAAAATTATGTGTGCCAAAGCAATTTGTAATCTGAAAAGTGAAATGAATACTTGTTTTTAAATAAAAATATGAGATCATGTGGTATTTGGTACCTGTGAATAGAGCACAGCACTGTCCTGTAATTATTTCCCTTTCTGATTAATATATAGCATGTGCTTGGTAAATATATGATGAATTAATATATACAAGAATCCAGAAACCCAGAAATCTAGGAATTCATAAAAGTGAGAGTGATGAAATATCAGAATAGTTTGAGAGGGTTTCAGGGGTTTGATAAATCTAGAGCCAAGTGTAAAGCATAAAGGACTTAGAGAGGTAAGGAGAGTATCCTGGCAGATAGAGAACAACCAAAACAAAGATTGGTATAATTATATCATAGTAGCAAATATGCTTTGGGTATGAAATAAAGGCCAGACAATGTGGATTTTGTTTCAATTGCCTCTTATTCAATCCTCACACACAGACACATACATACACAAACCTTTACAAATAGAAATCATTGTTTTTTATGTTCCAGCAAAAATTCAGAAAAGTCAATTGACTCACCATAGTCATATAAAAATTGAGTGTTAGAGTTAGAATTTGAACCCATGTCAATTACACTCAAGAGCAAAACAATTATCTGGAAACAGTGTATAATCCAAATTGGCTGAGCTGTTGCTTCGGAATGTGATCATCTTTCTTGGCAAAGCAGCCTTCTAGGTTTTCCTAACCTTGTTTGAAGGGCTCCTTCCAAGTCTCCTTCACTAGGACATTTTACTCTGCAGTTTAAATATTGGTCCTATCTCAGAGACTGGCTCTAATATTTGCCCAGCTCTATAAATCAAAACCTTAAGAATCATTCTTGATGTCTCTCTGCTCATCCATCTCCTGTTCCACATGCATACATAGAAACCACCCTAAAACTCAGTGACTTAACATGATAAGCATTTATTTCACACAAGTATGAGGATTGGAGATTTAAGGCTATGTTTGATTGGGTGGTCCATTTAGTCTTAGCTGGACTCACTCACATGTTTCAGGGTTATATAGTTGTTGCCTAAAACAGAATGGCCTTTGCTGGGATGGCCAGGGTTATTTGGCCTTGCTACCTATGGCCCATCTTTTTATGGAGAGCATGTTCTCAGACATGGCTGAGGGGTAAGAGGGAAAGTAAGCCCAATGCCACAGAAGATTTTGAAATCTCTACTTGCATAGTGTTGGCAGACATTCCATTGACCAGAGCAAATGACATCTGCTTCTGACAATGCAGCCTCATGTCATACCCTGTTTCCTTCACCTCTCTGGTTGCAGCCACCCCTACCCTCTCCACACTCCCACCCAAACAGGGTTTTTGCACAGTGTCAACCTGTCTGAAACGCTAATGGCTCTTGGCTCATTGCCCCTGATTCTGTAAATCTCAGGTCATATGTCCCTTACTTGCTCATGAAAGTTGAAAAGAACAAATGACTCTCTCCGGGCTCTTGTGTGGCACCATACACTCCCCTTCAAAGCTCTTGTAACAGCTGCAATGTTATATATATATGCTTATTTAAGTAATTTCTGTTTTTCTAACTAAACTTGGTGTAATAGGTAAGCAGGAATCACACCTTTTACTCATCGTTGTATCCTCAGAATCTTGCTCAGTACCTGATACATATTACGCACTCCATAAATATTTAATGGATGAATGAACAAACACATGAGTATAAATAAATGCAAGTAATAAACTCAAATAATACATAAATATAAATAATAAATATAAATAAAGAAATTCATTTAGAATTTTTGTTAAAAGAGTGATACTACTTCTCAGCTCATTCCTGAGTCTTTCCATATTGCCCTGTATTAGCAAGAACTTCATAAAATACAAATCTAACCTGGTCATACCCTGAACAAAATTTCTCAGTGGCTCTTATTGCCAATACAGTAGTGAAGGCTCTCGGCAAACCCCACTACAATCTGTCTCTCCTGCCTCTGTCCACATATATGATTCTGCCAAACAGCACTGACTCATAGTTCTCTTAACCCAGCACATCCTTCTTCCTTTGCTTCTGTGTATGATACTCCCACCAACCTCTTCTATTGCCTGGCCAACTCCAAGACATCTTTTTAGCTCTAATCTGCTGTCACTCTGGAGAAGCTTCCCCTAACATTTCCTCACTGCCCCCAGACTGTGTGGGCATGTAGTGCTTCTTCTGGGTTTAAACAGTACTTGTATAATCTCCCATTATACAAGTGTTCGCTAACACTCCATTATGCTGTGGGTGTGCCTTTGTCTGATCCTCCAGCCTTACAGGGAGGTTACACCAGAGAAGGAAGGAACCTATACCCCTTACTTAGGATGAGGTCAGTCACATAGATGTAAAATTTTTGTCATATTATGGATGGGTGAATTAATAAGTAAATGGATAGGGAAGGATGAGCCATTTTCAGGTTTAGGTTTAGGGAGAAATACAGGGATTGATGATGCTATAAACAGAGGCAGATTCAAACTCAGGGAGCTCAGAATTCATTTTAGGACTCTTTTCCCTTTCTTCCAAGCTTTTCTTTATGATTAGGAAGTAAAGCTAAAATTACTGACTCTGTGTGTTGGCTAGAGACCTAAGGATCACGTACTACCTATGTGCTCACTTGTCTGCAATGCACTGTGAGGGTATAGAGGGAAGAGATAGCCTAGACTTCAGAGGCGGATGACCCCAGGTCTGTATCTCAGGTTTACCACTTATTAGCAGGAGGTCTTGGACAACCTCTTTTTGTCTACTTTTCCTTTAAGTAAAGTGGTTACAATACAAGATTCCCAGCAGAGCTGTTTAATGGATTAAATGACATAAAAATAGCATAATATTGGATATTCCTGAGTATATTATTGGGCCACGGCAAATACTCAATGAATATGAATGTACATTTTCGTCTTTTCCTCTTTTTCCATTTTACAGAGGGAACTAAGACATCTTGGGTTCTTCCTTAGCACCCAGGATTACAAAATGCCTTCTTGTTCCTAGAGGAGGGAGGGGACGTTTTTCATCCCTCTGGACAAAGTTCAATATTGGTGATGGCCCCCTCCCAGCCTTCTATCTTGTCAAGAGTTTGTGGCAGGAATTCCTGGTTTGCATTTCCAATTCATTGTTTCTAAAGAGAACATTTTGGATAAATGAAGAAAAAGAAAGAAGAAAAAAAAACCCCAAGGCCTCAATATCCATTATGTCAGAAAAAGAAAGAAAACCCTTTAATTTTGTTTTCTGCCACAGAGCTGATTCAGCAGTCCTCCACCTTACCCATCCCAACTCCATTTTTTTCACTTTTATTCCAGGTCCTATTCTCATTATCTACAACACATCTCAGTCAGCAGCTTTATCCTATCTTTTCAAAGAAGGAACAATTCTTTTAATCCTTCTTGCAGCCAATGACTTGGTGCCAACTTGAGTCAGGTGGCCCTTGTGGGCCCAGGATGTCAGACCAAGCCCACTGTAGTGCCTCTTCAGTATTCCCAACATGGGACAGGGTTTGTCCCTGCCTACTGTGGGCACTTCCCATCCATGAGCCAACGACAACCTGCCTGGCAGTCTGTGAAGTTCCCACCACAGAGCCAAAGGTAGAGTCCTGATTTAGTCTCGTTGCTTATGTGATCTGTGGTGTGCTCTAGAAAACTCTTGGTTTGTTGATCCTTGCCTGATGTGACAGAATAGTTCTAGGTTCTGTGACTTGCTGCCCTGAATCCAGCATACTTAGCAGACCCTGGGAGCCAGGCAGAAGGACCACACTCTGTACAGCCAACCCACATGGCTGTATTGCCTTTGCCACTCATTAGAGTGTGGTCTGGGGAAAGGTAACATGACTTTA
This sequence comes from Trachops cirrhosus, assembly GCA_028533065.1. Classification (NCBI taxonomy): domain Eukaryota; kingdom Metazoa; phylum Chordata; class Mammalia; order Chiroptera; family Phyllostomidae; genus Trachops; species Trachops cirrhosus. Next base: position 46,009,023 of record CM052543.1, on the reverse strand, counting down.
TTTTTCCTATGCAAAATGAGGATAACATAGCCTCATAATTTAAGATGATTAAATGTTTTCAAAGGAGAAAGACAAGAGCTACAGATAAAGAGGCAAGAGAGACAGAGAGAGAAGGAAGGAAAGGAGGGAGGGAGGGAAGGAGGGAGGAAGACAGTGCCAAAGAGAGTTCTGTTGCTTCTTGGCTGCTAAATCAAAGTTGATGGATTCTAACCCACATCCCTTCATAAGGAGGTTAGACTCTTCTCTTTGATTCCTTAGCTGCTGCTTTTCAGTTGGGGGGGTCTTACTTCAACAGAAATTTCTCAAACACACATATTACTATGATTTATATAAACAGAATTTCTTAGTTGTTACATTTGGCTTTTTAAGAAATGCTCTGTCTCCTAGCACTAGCCCTAAAGGAACAGGAGGTTAGATCAGTCTTCCCTGGATCCAGAAGAGTGTTATTGGATGCCCAGTTTAGGTGTTACTTCAGGAAATCTTTGTCAATAGAAGAACACCTGGTTAGAGAAACCCTTGGGGCAATACAGTGCCTGGTACTTACCCATCAGCACTCTTAGTGAGTTCTAATATTATCTGTTTCCTGGTCTATCTTCCACAATAGATAGCAAGCTCTTAAAAGGAGGTAGGATACTGAGTCTCTTGCAGTGTTTGGCATGGTTATGAAGTGTTTAGTGATAAATGAATGACATTAAAGAAAAAGGGTGGAACTTACCTAGAACTGTTTGGAAAATTGACTGAGGTTCTCTTAGCTTACTTAGCAGAGGTGTTCAACCTTTTGGCATCTCTGGGCCACCCTGGAAGAAGAGTTGTCTTGGGCCACATATTAAATACATTGTTACATAATCACAAAAAAGTCTCATAGTGTTTTATGTAAATTTATAATTTTGTGTTGGGCCACATTCACAGCCATCCTGAGCCACATGCAGACCACGGGCCTCAGATTGGACACCCTTGGTTATAGGAACAAATTTAATCTTCTCAGGGAAGAGAAATGACATATATTTAACTCATAATTGGTCCAGGAACACTAAGGGTATTGTACATAATTATTCAATTGGTTCACCTAATTCTCTCAACTTTCATGTAACATTTCTAAGCCCATTTTATAGACTAAGCACTGAGGCACTGAGAATTCAAATCACATGCTTAAGATGCTAGTAATCAGATCAGAAATTCAAAGTGCAGCCTCTAATTCCATACCACCCCACCACCTACAATTCATAATTCTTGTTTGCAAAGCAACTACCACTCCCTCTGCTCCTGGAAACCAGGCTGAGAAGGCATGAATCTTTTCCTGTGCTAAGTGACAACTTTTTAAAGAAAGCTTTTACCTAATGTGAAGTGAAAACATTTTCTTTATGAGAAATATGCGATCCATATGTGTGTTTATATTTCAAAGCCCCCAATTCACTAGGATTTCTCTAGGCTGTTTTGTCAGGGCTTGAAAAATAGCTCCCTGTGATTTTTTTGATGTGAGTTAATATAGTGATAAGCACCATAAAGTCTGTGGGAATAACACATCATTAATTTACCTCAGAAAATAAGACTTCATTGACAAATAAACCTCATAAGGGCTCTGTGGTTAAAGTAGCTTGGCAAGCAATGGCTATTTCAATTGAATGAAATTAAAGGTAAAAAGAGTGCAGTGAATGTAACAAATAATTATTTTATGTAGCTGAACAACACATAGACTGTTTTATGAAGGGTCCTTGACTAAGTTGAAGGGAAAAACAAATTATTGGAAATGCTCCATTTTAGTGGAAGACAACATTATGTTCTGGGAAGATCATTGGATTCGCAAGAGGCCTAATTTAAATTCTTGCCTGGACACTAATGAATTGTTTGACCTTGAGGAAATAACTCTTTCTCAAGACCTTGATACCCTCATCTGTTAAATGAGGGAATTAAATTCTAAGAACTCTCCAGACCTATCTAAACCTAACTCTCTAGAATTCCACAGATTTTATGGCACATAATGATGGAAAACACAAATATGTTCTCAGGGAAGAGTGAGGTTCATTAGGCTTAAAGCCAAGGGATTCAGGCGCTAGGATGCTTAATGATTATGCATAAACTATGTAGTAAAGCTGACCTGGGCTTGAGTCCTTGTCCCTCCACTTACCGGTCAGGTGATTTTGGATAAATTTCTTCACCTTGTTTAGACATGATTTTCTTTCTTTTTAAATCAATATATTTTATTGATTATGCTATTAGGTTGTCCCATTACCCCCTCTTCATTCCCCTCCACCCAGAATACCCTCTCCCACTCACATTCCCCCCTTAGTTCATGTCCATGTGTCATAAGTTCTTCAGCTTCTACATTTCCCATACTATTCTTACCTTCCCCCTGTCTATTTTCTACCTACCATCCATGCTACTTATTCTCTGTGTCTTTTCCCCCTCTCTCCTCCTCCCACTCCCCTGTTGCTAACCCTCCATGTGACCTCCATTTCTGTGGTTCTGTTCCTATTCTAGTTGTTTGCTTAGTTTGTTTTTGTTTTTGTTTTAGGTGTGGTTGTTAATAATTGTGAGTTTTCTGTCATTTTTACTATACATATTTTTTATCTTCTTTTTCTTAGATAAGTCCCTTTAACATTTCATAAAAGAAAGGCTTGGTGATGATGAACTCCTTGAACTTGACCTTTTCTGAGAAGCACTTGATCTGCCCTTCCATT
>CM052543.1:45978015-46005845 GCA_028533065.1 Trachops cirrhosus | reverse complement strand
TTCTAAATGAAAGCTTTGCTGGATAGAGCAATCTGGGATGTAGGTCCTTGCCTTTCATGACTTGGAATACTTCTTTCCAGCACCTTCTTGCCTGCAAGGTCTCTTTTGAGAAATCAGCTGACAGTCTGATGGGAACTCCTTTGTAGGTGACTATCCCCTTATTTCTTGCTGCTTCTAGGATTCTCTCCTTCATTTTTACCTTGGCTAATGTAATTATGATGTGCCTTGGTATGTTCCTCCTTGGATCCAACTTCTTTGGGATTCTCTGAGCTTCCTGGACTTCCTGGAAGTCTATTTCCTTTGCCAGATTGGGGAAGTTCTCCTTTATTATTTGTTCAAATAGGTTTTCCACTTGTTGTTGTTCTTCTTCTCCTTCTGGTACCCCTATAATTTGGATGTTGGAGCGTTTAAAGATGTCCTGGAGGTTCCTAAGCCTCTCCTTATTTTCTTGAATTCTTATTTCTTCATTCTTTTCTGGTTGTATGTTTTTTTCTTCCTTCTGGTCCACTCCATGGATGTGAGATTCATCTTTCATTCCATCACTATTGGTTCCCTGTGCATTTTTCTTCATTTACTTATTGTAGCCTTCATTTTTTCATCTAGTTTGCAGCCAAAATCAACCAGTTCTGTGAATATCCTGATCACCAGTGTTTTGAACTGTGCATCTGATAGGTTGGCTATCTCTTGGTCACTTAAAAGGATGGGTTCTGGGGCTTTCAATTGTTCTTCTGTTTGAGCCATCTCTTTCTTTCTTTTTTTTTTTTTTTGTCTGGTCATGCCTGTTATTTATGAGGGGCAGAGCCTTAGGTGTTCACCAGGGCGGGGCACCCCAGTTGCTGGGTTGTGACACTGTATGTGGGGGCGGGGTCCGAGAAGGAACAACGGCGCTTGCTTCACTCTCCATTGGACCCCAGTCCTTTCTGCCGCTTCCCCTGAGCAAACTGGGCGCCTCTGGTGCCAATTCCCGTGTGGGTGGGGTTGTGCACCCCATGGGACTTTTCAGCCTTTTCAAGGCTCCACTTCCCAGTGCCATGACCCTGGGTTGCATGCAGTGCCTTGCTTCACCATGGCCACCTCACTGGATCTGCAGGTTGCCAGCTTCGGCTGGGGCCCACCAGCCATTGTTGACCACCCAGGGTCTGCTTGCTGTGGTCTTGTACACCCTGGTTGCTTGCACGCCCCCATTGCCCTATGCATCCAATCCCAATGCTCTCTGCTCTCTGCTCCTTGATCCGCCCAGCTGCCCAACTCCACCCCTCCTACTAGTCTGGATGAACGTGTCTAATTTAACTCCTTGGGTGTCTGACTTCCATACAGTTCAATTTTCTGTTAGTTCTGGTTGTTATTCTGTTTCTGAATTGTTGTTGTCCCTATCTTGGTTGTGCAAGGAGGCACAGTGTGTCCACCTATACCTCCATCTTGGCTGGAAGACGACATGATTTTCTATGAGATCATGTATGATGCTTTTCTCAAAGGTTTGTCATGAAGATTAAATGAGATACAATATATAAAATCCCAGGCACAGTACCTGTCATACAGTAGACACATAATACAAGTGAACCTCTACTATAATATTTAACAGGCTGTCTTAATATTTTTGCTGGTGATGGGGAGTTAGGGGCATGCTTGTAGAGAAGTAGATGGCAAAGACAAGTTGAACCAAATCTTAGTGGCAATCTGTGGGGTCCAGGGAGTTTTCATCCAGAGTTGAAAAACTTGTGTAAGTACTAAAGGCAAGAAAAGCCAGAGTGCATGGAATGAGTAGGGACAGATGTCAGTGCTAGAATCAGAGTTAGGAATGTGACCCAGGGCTGGGAGCCTAAATTTGAGAATCAAGGGCATATGGATGATGAGTAAAGCTATAGTATGAATGAGATCACTCAGCCAATATTTCTCAGCCTTGCCTATATATGGAAACCACCTAGAGAGTTTTTTAAAAATACTGATGCTTCAGAGATCCTATGTAATTGGACTCAGGTGTGTTCTGAGCATTTGTATTATTAAAAACTCCTTGTATGTTTCCAATATTCAGACAAGGTTGTGAACCACTGACTTAGGGAGAAAGTGTAAACAGAAGAGGTTCAAGGACTGAGCTCTGGGCTTCTCTCCACATTTAGAATCCATCATAGAAGGAGGAGCCAACAAAGAGACTGAGAAACAGTTATACTTCAACATAACTTCACACTCCTCTAGATAGTAGAGTTTATTATTTTCTTTTTATAGATTAGTAAAAATGCATGACTCTGAAGGGTCCTAGAATTCACAGGTGGAAGTGCCAGATCTCATACCAAGTTCTTAGGTGACATACCTACAAAAGGCAACAGTATCATGTTCTGACTCTAATATAATATTATGGAAGATGAATTCAAATTCAGTAAATATTTACTGGCCTATTATATGACTAGTATTGTTGAAGGTCCTTGGAATAATACAATTAATCCAAAATACAAAAGTCCCTGCCCACGAGGAGTTAATAGTTTTTTTTCTTATTACCGTTATACCTATTTCCTTACTCTGAATATTCATTGATTGGAGCAACAGACCTAAGAGTCCTGGCCTTTACTTGGGGAAATGGCCATGTGATGCAGTGTGCATATGTTTTGTTGAGTTGTACACCTGAAATCTGTATAGTTTGGGAACCAATGTCATCTTAATAAATGCAATTTTTTTAAAAAAAGAAAGACGGGAATGAGACCAGTTCTCATTCTACTTTTAATTTGCCATTAACTGACTGTTTGGGTTTTTTAAAAACTTTTTTATTGTATTTTTTACCATTACCATTTAACCCCCTTAGACCGCCCTCACCCATGCAATCCCACACTATTGTCCATGCCCATGTGTCCTTTTCCTTTAACTTACTATTTGACCAGGTACAATCCCACCTGGGATTGACCTCAGTTTTCCTATCTTTAAAAGGAGGAGTTGGGTTAGATTTGTTTGTGATATTATGATGCTCTGAAATACAGATTAGACCCAGGGACCAATGGACAAAGGCTCAGAAGAGAGATTCAGGAACTTATTTAAATCTCTTCCTTTGACAAAAGACCAAAAATTAAAAAAAAGAAACAGCATAATTCTTCAGCTAGATAACAAGGTCTTCAACCTACCCTCACCTCCAGGATATCTTTGAATCACAGCTCAGCTGACAGCCTCTGCTGAGGGAGGATTAGAAAAGTGGCATAGAGATATTGCCCGGTTCCGAGAAGGAGGCAAGCTAGATGAGGATGAGATAGCATCTTTATCTTCACAAAAGTGATGCTTCATGCTCTCTGTCTGGCTGACATCTCAGTTCCTAAGGACCCCAAATTCAAAATGACACCTTTAGTAGGACTTTTTTTCTTGAAGTAATTATTGATTGAATTGACTATTTAAAAGTTTTACTACCAGGATGGTAAATTGTAAGATATTTTCATGTCAATTAACATTCTCTTCATAACATTTATCTAAAAACTGCAAATTGTTATTTCATCTAAACAGGAGAAAACAATATTTATGATGTTATTTTGAACTTGAGAGCTCTCTCTGTCTTACTAACTCTACCTGCCATCAAGCATTTTTAGAAATGGAAGTAGGTAATTATCTTATTCACACTTATTTAACAAGCATTTTGTAACAGCACTCAGAATTCAGGGAAGAAGAGATACTTGTGGGGTAATGGGCTTTAGCAATTGCTTAGGCTTTGTTTGAGGGACTATTGCAGGGTGTTTTATTGAAAAATAAAAATCTCTGGGTCTCTTGGACAAATATTTAAGTGAGAAAAGATGGTTGAAAGAGGAGATGGGTGTAAAAATGAAATTCAATAGATTATACTTTCCCTTTTCTCAAAGCTGAAGTGCCTTGGTGAACAGGAGGGGTATTTGTACATGAAAAGGCTACCTGAAGGAAATCGAGAGGGCTTCCTCCTACTTCCAAAGTGAGACATAGTGAAGTTAAGTGGAACATGTAAAATAAATTCACTTAAAATTCTCTCCAATCTACCATCTTTCTGCAAGTGTGATGGTGGTGATATTTGCTACTTGCAAGAGTATTTTAGTGAGGCTTAATCTCCCCTGAGATGCAAAATCACACATTTGAAGACCATGGGAGGAGTTCTGGTACATCAGAATTGAAGCATATTTGAGCTTGTGTTTTGCCTTTGACTTAACCTGCAAGCTACCTAGCTCTTAGTTTCTTCACCTAGACTGGCACCTCCCACCCTCCTACCCATTGGCCTCAGGCTTGCTTTTACATATGGAGCTGCAAAGTAAAGGTTCATTGCAGGTAAAAGGCTCCTGCTACAAACATTTGCACATTGAAGTAATAGATGATGTCTAAGGGTACTTGAGGTTTTTAACATCTAGGATTCTAACTTAGAAATTTTTATCATTTATAAAGCCTCTACAAGGAGTGATTTTATCAAAAACATAATGTTCCCTCTGCCTGCTGGGCTACTGCTCCTTGGGGAGGCCCCTTCTTGAGAGTAAACTGAATTCTCAGAATAGACTTATACACATCGGCATTCAACAAATGGGTTCCTGAGTATTGTAACATTTTCTTTAGCTCCTGCCTTGGTTTACAAAACAATTCTGTACTGCAAGTGCTCAATGATACTAAAACAGTCAATGGAGACACAGAATATTTCAGGAGCATCCATATATCAGTTACTGCATGTTATCAAGTCAAGAACATGAGATGGGAGTCACCATCATCACCACTCCTGTTTTCCTGACCTGCAACCTGGGTGTAGAGTAACTTGTGCAGGGCAATTTGGAGAACAAGAAGCAGTGTTAGGATTTGAGCCCAGGGCTTTCTGAGATAAATCCACAAGGCCACACTTGCATTTCATACCACCGTGCTTAGGCTGAGAGCCCACAGCTTCAGAAAGCTCACCTGAGGTTTACTCCCTGCACTGGAAATCACGCAGCTCAGTCTGTCACCTGAGTCTGCAGTGTTTTCTGAGCCACACATTCCAAAAGCCATTAGCATCCACAGAGGTGGGGTAAAATTAGGCTTCTCCACAAAACATTGGCATTCTAAGAGGTCCTGGTTCAGATGGCAGTTCAGATAGGTGAACACTGTGCTTATGTGCTTTCATGTCCACATCAAATAAACTACAGAACAATCAGTATCAAAAACTACCTGAAGTCTAGCTGAACAGAGTCCCATACCTAAAGATATACAGAAGAAGCCACATTAAGACTGGCAGGAGGGACAGGTACATAGAACTGAAGGGATATCTTGGCTGTGGAGTTACCCCTGAGTAGCAAGGAGTCCTAGCTTCACACCAGGTGCCCCAGTCCAGGGTTCCAGTACCTACTCCTGTCAGCAATGCGCTATCATTCCATCATTCTCATCTCAATCCCTTCTGATAAAGCCCTGGGAGAATCCCAATCTGTAGTGTATACCTGAGTTATTATAGCTTAGGCTTTTAGTTGTTTTTCTCTTATGGAATCAAAATATGAAGGAATCTCATTATTATGATGATAAAACCAAAAGGACATTAACTGTCTGCATATGGCACTTCATGTTTGGAATGACGTGAAGCAAAAAAACTAGCCAGAAATCCATTAGTATCCACAGTGTTCAGAGGATATTTGTCAAAGTCTGAAGACAGTTTTGATCTCACAGTTGTGGAGAGGAAGGGACTAATGGCATCTAGCATTTTAAAGAACAATTTTACAATATGTAGAACAGTCCCAACAACAGAGAATTATCCAACCCAAAATATCAATAGTGTGTAGTTTGAGAAACTCTCCTCTTGCCTAATGCCAAGTACCTGACAGATATAATAGTGATATAATAGTTTCAGATATAATAGCGATTAGACAATCATATGCTTTACAAAGTACGCCCCTGATATTTCCAGTGCCCATCTGACACCATATAGAGTTATTACAATGTTATTGACTGTGTTCCCCGTGATGAACTTTACATCTAGGGGAAACTGTTTCTGTGGCAGCCCTTGTGTCAGGACCTGTGAGGAGTGTGGGGGAGGGGACCCAAGGGAACTGCAGGTCTAAAGTGGGTGAGAGCTGCTGAGACTGGTCTTGAAAAGCTAGGAGCCCAAGGTGAGGCAGGAAAGATGACTCGTAAGCAGATTGGGTCACTGAGGAGAGGGAGGCCCCAGGGAGAAACTGAGTTCAGGAGAAACATAGGCCTAAGGATGGATTAAAAAGCTGGATCTGGGTACCTAAAGTTCATCAAGTGTGGAGGCAAACCAGGGCCTAGTGAGACTGGAGAGGAAAGATTAGGTTTCAGACATCAGGCCAAATGGGTAGAAGAATTGGAATGGGAATGGAAGATGTTTACATATATGAGTAGTGTAATGTGTAATATGTGAGGTCCCTTACACAATCTCCAGTACTAGAGTTACACTCATTTTCTATAAAGAAAAGTGAAACTTAGAGTTGTCAAATGGATTGCTTAGAGTCTACAAGACTGTGAACTGTGTGAGGACAGGGACCAGACCAGGTCAGTTTTGTTCACTGCATGAAAAATTCTTGCTGGCTGACTTGAATAAGGTCACCTCACTGGTAAGAGGTGAATGGCAGGAGCATGGTATTCAAAATTCCATCAGCAGAATACAGCTCCTCCCTGAACCAGATTGCCTTCCTAGCTAAAACCAAGTCATAAATCAGAGAAAACTTAGCAGGAGTAAAGATGTTTAGGCACCAGACTTGTCCAAAATAGAGTTGTTACTTCATTTGTCTCCCAGCCTGAAAGGCTGGGCACTTGCCTTTTGTCATGTCCACAGAGATCCAATGATTTCTCCATTTCTTTCAGATTAAAAAAGAGAAGCATTATATTTTTTAATTTCTTTGGAATTAGATTTTTTAGCCCACTTTTTAAAAGGATGAACATTAATTTAAATGTTCAGACATTGCAAGTTGGCTTGTGTCACTTTAAAACTGCATAAAATTATTTTGGAAGCAGATTACATGTATTCCACAACTGCTTTTTATAACATTAATTAAGGGTCCCATGGTAGCAGGTGGTCAATTGTTATGAACATTTCAAAGTTATAAGCTTGAATTTTATTTGTTCTTTTAGGATAATTTAATTTAAAATTTACTTATTGAATAGCCTTTCTGCCTAGTGCCAACAGCAGTAAGACCTAGGATGCAAGTGAGAGAACCACTTAGGATGTCTCAGAACACTCACCCAGGAGAGAATCACTAGGCAATCAAGGGGGTGTCCATAGAACCAAGAGCATTCCCAGACTGTCAGCTTATGGGTGTAGGTGAGTGCCAGTAACCACAACAGTTTAAGTGATACTAGTGTTTGTCCTGGTCTGCTCGCATATATTATTCTATTTTCTACCAAATACTTACAAGCATTTCTGATAACTTCCAGGCTGTACTCCCTTGTGCTGTTTAGCAATTCTGATCTACCTGGCCATTGCTATTTTATTAAGGATTGCCACTGATGTCTAATACTGCACAGGGTAGCTGGCAGAAGGAGGGAGCTTGCCTTTCTTTCTTTTGTATTCCCTACCATAGGCAAGAGCCCGACACGGATGTTTCTGTGTACCCTCATACCACTTACAGAGCTCTTAGTGAAATAGTTCTTCTATTATTTTACTTATTATCATTTAGGATAGTAGTTAAGAGAATAAATGTTGGTGTCAAACTCCCTAGGATCAAATCTTGACCAAGATTCCAACATTTGTGGGACTCATAAAATTACTCACCCATCTGTACAATGGGTACAATAGTAATACCACCTTGATAGTGTTGTAGTGAAGAGTAAATGAACATGTATAGCACTCAGAACAGCACTGACACATAATAAGCACTATATTTATAATAGCTATCATTATCATCATTAGTCATTAATTAGTAATGATTACTCATAAATAATAATGGCTAGATTAGCTAAGTGCTTACCATCTACCATCTGCCACCTGGTATGCTAGGTATTTTATATTTAACATGCTCAGTAGCTCTTGAGGCAAGAATTGTAGTTATCCTATTTTTCTAGCTGAGGAAACTAGGCTTAGAGGGGTAATAACTGCAAGTGCACACACAGTTGGCATATAAATCCCAGTCCCGGCTGGCAGGCTGATGCCAGAATCTATATGTGTCTATGGAGCTGGTGGGGATGGCATGAAGTGTCAGCCATTATGCTGAACTCACTGCTTCAATCCCCCTCCAAAGACTGCCATCTTAGTCCTGAGTTGGGCTCACTGCATCTGGAACCTTCTCCCTGTTAGCTGACTTCTCTCCCAGGAGGCACTTCAGATTCTAGCATTCGTCCATGCATTTGGAGAAGCTTAAATCATTCAATGGGACTAGAGCAATGGTGAAAAAGATGTGGAAGATAAAGCTAAAGAAATGAGGAGCCAGGCCATAAATGTATCTCCTTCTCAGAAGTTTGTATTCCACCCCACATGCCAGCATTTCCCACCCTGAGCTCTATGACGAACCCCTACCAGTCCCTGATAATACAATGCAGGCAAAACAAAGAAAAAAAAAGAAAAAAGAGTTCAATTAGAAAAATAACTCTAGAATTCTAGTTTAGACCAAAGAAAAACTTCTCAGAGCTTTTAAGATTCTGTCTGGTATGTGTTCCCAAAGGAGGGAATGAAATGGAGTGCTTCCCAGATAAGCTCTACCACGGAGCCCTTTGTGCTCAGCTCGCCAGCCCACAGCCCCTCTTTCTTGTCTCGCCCCAGAGTGTTTCTCAGGACGAATGTTTCTAGGAACAGCTTAATAGGGCAGCTTCTGAAATGAAAAAATATTAGTAAAGAGTTCTTAACTCTTTACTTTTAAAGAGCAGAGCCACATAATCAGATTATGATAATAATTCTCACAGAAGTATAGAGAGGGCAAGTTCAGTGGCCTGAAGACCTTCAGATGATAATACAAACCCCCGAAAAGGGAAAATAAGTATCTGAATCAAGGCAGCACGTGTAAGGATGGGCACCAAGGGCAAATATGCCCTGCCCCCTCAACTCTCCTTTCCTCTCCTCCAGCACCATTCCTCCTCCTCACTGGTTCTCCAACCCTGCCCTCTAGATTCACTCAACTTCCAGACTGGCCTCCAACATCTCAAAAAACCTCACGAAATCTCCTTCCCACTTGGAATAGGCTCTTAATGACTCTCTGAAACACACACGTACCCGCCTGTGCCTGAAGAACTGCTATTCATTATCTCATGGGTCATCTCAGGAGACTTCCTCCAGGAAGCACTCTCTGACCTTCTCAGGCCTCAAGGACGTGGGCTTCCACAACACTGTCCCCTCAGCACTCACCCCAAAGTTGGTCCTGAAGTTTGTCTTTCTCTCTCTAGGTTCTGAGATCCTGCTAGGCTAGAACCTGGTCCCACTCATCCTTCTGTTTCCTTTACTGAGCTCAGAGTCAGACATATGGAAGTGGTGCAATTAAGTTTCTTCTACAAATGGATGGCTTGTTGAATCTTTACAACAACCCTGGGGGGTAGATTTTATTTCTCCCACTTCATATATGAAGAAACAGAGTCCTATGTGGATGAAGAAAGTAAACTAAGTTAATGGCCACATTTAGTAGAGCAAAGACCATCCCCAAAGAGCATTAATTTTATTTTTCAGCTAAGAATAAAAGTAGTAACTTCTAAGGTCATATTAATTACATATCTGGAAGACTTCCAGTGTGGCAACCGTATCTCCCCTCCATGAGTAAATTACCTCTTATGTTTCCTGAGCTCTGAACACTCAAAGAACACTGAGAAGCAGTAGGAGGTCAGAGAGGGCATAGACAGGAAAATGTTATTGATAGAAGTATCAAGCAAATTCAGAAGAGGTTTGCAACAATTTAAAATCTGTCTTCTTTCAAATTCAGCCATCATGAAGTATCCATTATACATCAGAATGTCTTCTTACCTCCAGGGAATGGTCCAGCTTAACAAAAATCATAGAGAATTGGGTTTTAAAGAACTGACAATGGGGTCAGGTCTAAGTAGCTGAAGCAACTTGAGACAGGAAGGGCCCAGACCTCAGTCTTAGAGAGCTTTGTGGGCTCCATCCAGGAAAACAAAATGCCAAGAATCTATTCTTAATGGGAGCATATGTTCATCCATAAAAGACAAGTGCCAAAGGCTAGAAAGAGAAGGGTGAATCCTGGCAAAGAGGTCCTGAGTGTTGCCAGAGAATGCTCGAAGAGTTCCCCCAACTCCTCCTTCTTCTTGGAACCTCTTATGCATTTTGTGGGTGTAATATATGAGACATTCCGGGGCACTGAAGGGTGTAAGCCGGAGCATGCACCACAGGGAGGGTGCCAAGTTGAGAAATTTCAAGTGTAATATAAACTGTATTTGAAAACATTAATAAAAAAGAAATTCCAAGTGTTACTTTGTTTAATCTTCATAACATCATTATGAGACATGCATTATTATCCCCATTTTACAAATCAGGAGATTGAGTCTCAGAAAACCTTCTGTTCAATGAAGAAAGAATTCATTCCCATCTATATGCTCTCAATATTCTCATAGTCCTAAAATAAGTAAATAAAAACCAATATTACATGCACTATTACAGATATTGCACGTCTGGTCTCTGTCTCTCTCCCTCTCCCCCTCCTCACAACGAACACTGTTTTTCAGTATGCCGCAAATAGCTTCTCACTTTCCAGAACTGGAAAGAGAAAAGATTAAATTTAAGTGAGTGAAGCTTGTTAAATGTAAGACTATTAAATACAAGCTTTTAAAAATGAGGTATTGATGTTATGTTAATATGCCGTTTCTCATAATGGCTTGATGATGGCACTAATTCAGATTGCCTTCCTGTTGAGTACTAAGTTTATCAACCATCTGAAGGGCTGCCATTTCTAAGGTTTGTCAGTTTAGTTCAGCAGAATATATGTAATGTTTAGAGCCAAGGTTATTTGGAAAAAGGGGCCTCCTGAGTGTTCTAGAAAGATGGGGTGAGAGGAGTCAGAAACCTGGGTCTGAGTCCTAGTTCCTGTCTAAAAAATTCAAATATAAAATTGGAAACAAATAAGATAAAGAATATAAAAAGTGTACTATAAAGTAAAAAGTGAAGGGGACTTGAAAGAGATTTATATTGTAGCTGCTATTTTTTCCCCAAGTTGTAGGCTCTGATACAACAAACCTTAATCTTTAAATCTACCGACCTCCCCATTGCCAAAAGACAGTCAGAACATTAAGGTGCTTGTTATGCCAGCTGAAGCAGTTTTATTTATGTTTTTGAAGGTCATACTACCTCCACCCATTCCCCAATATTCAGTCATTCCTTTGTTCCTTCAGCAAACCTAAGTCCACCTCACAAAATGCAGTTGTGTTATTATTACAAGGTTAATAATAGGGCCAGGGGAAGCCTGGCACATAGGATAGAAGTGAATCACTAATCTTGTTATGATTTGCTCTTGTAGGACTTCATTGTTCTCCTGGTTAGCTGTGTACCAGATAGGCCCCATCTGGATGGGTGGGGTGGAGAGAAGTAGAGTCCTTGAAGGGAGGGAAGTGCAGTTGGATTAGAGTGCATAAAACAAAGTTCTTGCTTGTTAGTGGCTGCTCACAGACTGGCAGGGATTATATGCTTTCAGGACATAAAATAAGTGGCTCCAGGAGCCACTGGTGCAGGTCCTCTGCCTTTCTTTCAGGAATTAGTTATAATAGCCCCTACATGACCTCCTCACTCACAGCCTTGTTTCTTCCAATGCATATCTTAACCACCAGATCTAATTGTTTTATTGTATTAGTCACCGTCCCAATAAGAAAAAAGCATCATGCTAAAATTAGATCAGTCAAAGTGGCTTCGGTAAGGACACAATTTAAAATGGTGGGGACAGGACTGCACAGCAACGCAGGGCTATTGACAGTGAGATGTACCATCCTTAAGCCAGGAATGAGGAGGAGGGAAACATCACTGGAAGCAGGAAGGAAAGAGAACTGTAGGGCTGCCTCTCTTAGAGGGTCAATGATGAGGGTAGAGAGATAAAGCCTGTCTGAGGAGATTCTGCAGGAAGGGAGCCTGGAAATAACTACCACAATTTCACTCTCTTCCCTTCGTCCCTCTCATCTCCTGCTGGGGCATCCCGTGGCCAGACCAACAGAGTGTAAAGGAGGCTGCTGTGGATGTAGTCAACAAGGAACAGGGTGGAAGGGATGGAGAGTGAATCTAGCATGGATTTTTTTAAATTTTATTTTAAGTCTACCTGTGTGCTGGAAACACAAAGGAGCAGAATTGTTTCTACCCTGGAAGAACTAGAGTCAAGGGAGAGTTTGAAGAAAAGCAAACTACAAAGGAATTCACAACCCTGAGAATGCTGTAAGGAGTTTATTTTCATTGATCTGGAGGTCTTTGACAAGGAGAGGCAGGCCTTGAGGACTCTGGATTACAGGGATGTAAAACAAGACACGATCCTACTATCTATGAACTCATTACTATTTGCAGAGAAAGACATGTAAATAGCAAACTGCAATACACAAAGCCCCAAGGTCTTCCTTTCAACTGAGCCTTCTTTGCAAGGATCCACACACCCAGCTCATAAGGCACAATTAGTTCTGTCTGTCTTGGTCTATATTTGGATGGTAACTGGTTTGGACAGCAGCCTATGTTCATTAGACTTAGAAAGTTTCCATGTCACTTAATTTGATTAATATCAGAGAAAACTCAATTAGACTTGTCAACTTTTTGCATATGACATTTAATATCTATTAAAATTATGTCACCTCCCTCAGTCAGGGGCCTTATCTTCCATTTCTCCAGACCTTCAACTTGAGAATGCCAAACACTGAGATAAGGGAGCTGGAAAATGTGTGGCTATCATTCCTTCTAGACATTCTTAAAGACAGTCTCACAATGACTTGAAAACAGTTTTCATATTAACGTGCCCCTTACTTTTATTTTCCTAGAAAACCATACTTTAAAAAAATATGACAGGCTGAAAGTTAATAGTTCAAATAGTACTAAACACAGAGGTAGAGAGAATATGCAGAGAGAATAATTAGGTTAGTAAGCTTGTTTGAAGGTTATTCATATACCTGCTGTCACTTCCCAGCAACTACTCCATTTCTAGGTCAGAACAAGGCTGTGAACTCCACAAAGAATACTATTCCAATTCTTAACAAAATAGAAGAGAATGCAAAATTCTACTTACTAGTGGAAGCTCTTTACATGAGAAGCTTTAAAGCTCTAGGTGAAATTACTACAAGATGTAACATACATAGAAATGTAATTGTATAACTAACTATATCATTTCAAAGCAGAAAAAGAGGCTTAAGGATTTCAGTATTTAATATCTGTGTTTATTTTGCTATTCTACAATAACTTCTGATTCTTGTGCTTGTTCCACAATTTATATTCTGTCTACTGGAAAACTCAAATAATTGGCTCTTAAAAAAGGAATATACATCAGATTCACTTGGAAGATTTCCTTTAAAATGCACTCACTTGCATCCTGATGCAGTCAGGGTGAGGTCTTGGAGGCTCCATTTTGTAAGGTATGCACAGGTCCTTCTCATGGGAACCCCCAACTAAGAAAGATGCACACGAACGCCCCCAGACAGTCCACACTATTTTGTACTGCCGGGAATTTGTTCACACTCTTTAGTGATGATTATGCTTATCTGTTTTCCTGGCAAACGTCTAACACTTTTCTGAAGTCTTACAAGTTCTCTGAAGCCTTTTCTATAACCCACAGATAATTGCCCATTTGTATATTTTATATACTTTTCTATTTCTACTATCTCACACATTGTATGTGCTCAGTAAATGCTTGTTGAACTGAAAGGAATTACATGGATATTGAATATATTGAGGTCATCTATTACTTTCTTGGCTTGTTAATCATAATTACTCTCCATTCAAAGATAGTTTATATAACACTTAAAAATCTAGTGGTCCCATGTGCTTCAGGCTAATTGTGTCGCTACATTATTAAAAGGAAGAGGAAACAAGAAGTCTACCAACCAAAAATAAAAACCACCCCAATTTTACTAACACCTGCAAGAGACATTAAATGAGATTCAATTTAACCAATGGCATGACTTGCACATTTTTTTTTCATTCTCCTCCCTTCTCACTGTCCCCTGCCTTGCAGTCTCCTAAGCCTTTTCTCTCCCTAGCTTTTACTTTCCCAAAGGCCTCGCCTTCATGTGGTTATTTGCTTTTTCTTTCCCTCCTTTCTCCTTGTTTTCATTGGTTCTCTCTCTCATCTTTCACTTTCCCCAAATTCAAGAAGCCAATGTCATATCTGCCGCCACCATCTCTTCCCAACATTTAGCCCAGTATCTCTCTGATCTCAGTTCTATAACGTGCTCTATGACTTTTAACAAACTAATAATTCTCCCCCTATATAGTTTCTCACTAATGGATAGTCCTCTGCAAATTTTCATTTTTGAGCCTCAAAAATGTCAAAATATGATTATAAAATTTGTGATGTGTTTTAAATGTTTATATTTTATGAATGAACACACTTAAGATAAAAATTTAAATGTGTCCCAAGAAAAATTATAGGATTTATGAAAGTCCTCATTAATGATCCACCAAAGGCAGTGCATTTTGTTAGTGGAACACATAATGTATGTCACTTTCCTTCAGTACATCCAGGGTATCCCGTCTGGGTGTCTGACCTCATTTACATAAAACATTAAAAAAGGTCTCATTTGGAAGAACAAAAACCAAAAAATGCTCACACTGAATTTTCCTTCTGATCATGTCTCACCACTGCTAATAAAGATCAGAAAGGAAATCTTCAAACACACATAGAAATATTTGCATCCAGGCTGGAGTCAAACAGTGGCTCCTCAACTTTTTTTAGCTGTGTAATCTTAGGCGAGAAGTAAGCTTTCACTTCCAAAGAGGGCTCTCTTCCCTTTGAAAAGATAGAGTTATGTTTTCATTTCCTGTAGGATTACTGTTTCCCAAGAAGAGGGGATGGATGGAATACTGACAGGAGTGCCTAAGTACAGGGAGAAAGTTAAAATACCAGAAGGTACCAAATGAGGGCTCTGGAGTCACATGATTGATTTTCAGTGACAGATACGTTACTCACTGGCTATGTGACTTCAGGCAAGTACCTTAGCCTCTCTGAGACTCATGTTTGTCATCTGTTAAGTGACCATTATAAAAGATTGGATTTCATTGGGCTGTTAGGACTAAATGGGTTAGATGAGATAATGTATGAGCATAGACTGAATATTGCATGTGTTTGTTTATTTAATACCATCAGTGTGTCTGTTCTTGCATAGAGACCCAAAACACTTTGAGAGGATGAAAGTATGATAAAGTGGAAGGTTGAAGGAAGACGTATGGAGGTGAAAACAACTTGAGGATTGGCCAGGCAGGACTCCAGTATCAGTGTAGGACACCCCTTAAGGGGGTCAGAAAGGACAATAATGACTTAGCTTTGTTCATTTACTTCCTTGTTATAATCCAAGCATTTGACATAGTTCCTAGCACATAGTAGGTGTTCAATAAATACTTGCTAAATTCCCCACACCAACAAACCTGCCATCTTGCATACAGTATGTCTTCAATGAATATTTTAAAAAGAGTAAGAATAATAATTGTAACTAATATTTATCTTTATTATATGTCATGTTTTATATGTATAATTCATTTAGTTTTCTCTCTGACACTATGAGGTAGGCACTTTTGCTACTCCTATTTTTCAGATAAAGGATGTAAGGTACAGGTTAGCCACTTTTGTGTTCACACAGCTAAAAACTGGCAAGGCCAGGATTTGATCCTAGAGTCTGTGTCCCAGCCTCAGGAATGTAGTTAGCTTTGCTTCTAGTTTTAGGCTTAATAATATCCCTGGAATTAATTCAGTGGTTTTGGAATTGAAATAAGGCTCAATTTGCTAATCTGTAATTAGAGAGCATAATACTTGGCCTCCCTATCAAAAAGAATTATTTGGAACAGCAGTGAAGCTAATGTGAACTACCATAAAATATATTACATTTCACATTCTGTATATTGTAAAATAACTGAAAGAACATTGACTTTGGAGTTCAAAGACCTACATTCAAATTTTGGCCTCTTTTTATTAGTTTTATGGCCTTGGGCAAGTCATCCTTCCTTGCCTTTTTCATCCATAAAGTAAGAAATATTATACTGACTTCGGGGGTTATCATAATCACAAATGTGATAAAGCATGTGATAAGCCAGAAACCATTGCCCAGCCCATGCAGGTAGACAATGACTAGATGCTGTCCAGTGAATGCTCTGTTTTCTGTATATGTAGCAGGATTGTGATTAGCATTTCTTGAGTACCTACTAGGTATGCATCTCATAGAGAGGAACTTAGTAAATACAGCTCCTGTTCCCGCACTCCCCACTCCCTCAAGTCACTTCAGAAGACCTGTTACCACCTCCTCCTTGGTAGCGTGCCCCCTCCAAGCAGTGCTCAGACTGCTTTCTGCCTCATCATCTGTAAAAGTAGCATGTTTCCAGACTTGTGTTTTAATGAATATTTATGGTATAATTTACACTGGTGTGCAGCCCACAATAGCTCCTTTCTGCATTGTTAAAAGATCTGGAATTTTGTGTACCAGGGGCAGTATTAGTGTCTGGTTTCCCTGGTCGCCATTAAGAAAATGTGTGCTGTAAAGTTTAGTGGAGTGGGACCCCGGGGCCTGCTTTCCCCAGAACAGGAGCCCTTTTGCAAAGACTTCTGTTGTTGTCTTTCAGGTTCACATTTTGTTTCAAGAAACTGCTGGTCCCATTTGACTGAAATAGTAACTTTAGGACATTTTAGACAGTCATTAAGTCTTTTGTTTCTTACTTCACTTGCAGGTAGAGTTCATTATATCCAAGCTGAAGTGAGTCCTGTAATAAAATTAACTTTCTTTCTTCTCTCTCTCTCCCCCTCTCCTTCTCCATTTCTCTCTCCCTCTCCCACTCCCTCTCCCTCTCCCCTGTAAGAAGCATGAGATGGGATTTTTAGTCTATGTGAAGACAAGTGGTTCTAAAGGCAGGGTGAGGGGCAGTTAGCAATGTACAGAGACATTTTAGGCTGTTAAAATTGAGGAGGTGCTACTGGCAACCAATGAGTAAAGGCCAGTGATCATGCTAAATACCCAACAATACTAGCAAACCCCCTCCACAACAAAGAACTATCTCACCCCAACATCAATAATACCAAAGTTGGGAACATTTTGTGTAGAGAAAGTATTTTATCAATGACTCAGTTTCTAAGGCTATATATAGCTTCCCCTGAAGAAAATTAGTGTCAAGTTTTCTACCAATTTATTTTCTGGCTTCAAGGAGCTTAAGACAAATAGTGAATGTTTTTGAATACATATTAGCCTAAGTTTAAATCTAGTGCCACCAAACTTTAGCCATGTAACCTTGGACAAGGTGCTTCACATTCCTGATCCTCAATTTTCTCATTACTATAGGAGATATTGTCAATAATATTACAGTAACTAAATAATAGTTACAGGCTATAACTATTATAGCATGCTGCCAGGCTGATATTAGACTTATGGGGGGATCACTTTGTAAATTATATAAATATCCAATCACTATGTTGTATGCCTGAAACTAATGTGATACTGAATGCCAATTGTAATTGAAAAAAAAACAAACTATAATACCTATTCTGGTGATCTATTATGCAGATTACATGAAATAATATATTTATAGCCCTAAAAATGTCCAACACAAAGCAGACTCATGACAAATACTATTTGTATGTTTTTTTAATAATATGTAACTGAAACAATCACTAGAGACCCTTAAAACTGTCCTACTCACTCCATGTGTTAAGTTCCTGTAAAGACACAGGATGCTTCCCCTATTTATACACAGCTTCCATCTATCAGGGAAGGACAAAAAACAGAGTCATGCACCAGGTGCTGTGTGAACGCACCCAGGGTCCTGAAACCTTACCTAGGAGTAGGGGAAGACTGGCTCAAGGAGAAGATGACCGGCTTAAGTTTAAATTGTTGTGATTCTGAGTTACCTAACAAGTCTCAAATAATCTGTTAACTTATTCCACTTTCTCACTGGCTGCGGTCATTTATTCCCTCAGCAAAATATTGATATTTATATTAGTAGCAATTGCATTGATGGTTCAATTAAAATTTGAACATCCTATTCAATATCGGCCAGCCGCTGTTTTATATCCACTCATATTTCAAAAGCACAGAATGTTTCCTTTTTGAATACAAGTTGGCCAACTCTGCTTTGGGTGGAACAAGAAGCCCAGAAAGGCTATATTGATAGAATGGGTAAATGTCCATTGGTCTGGGTATGTGGCACATTCATGACTTCCACACATCTACAAAGGACAGGCCCAGAAAGGTATCCTTAATTACAACAACTGCAAGGAACTCTCTAGTTGAAAGTATTTACTGTTAGTGGTGTAAGGCCAGCCATCTTACTACTTATGAATCTATTTATGTTTCTATTAGCAACTAAGTAGATATTTAGATCAATGTGCTCTTAGCCTGCAGTTACCCATTTCTGATAAAGATATTGAACTAACATTGGAGCATTGAATTATGTTTAAATGGAAAATGGTATACCATTTATGTGGACGCTAAATAATGATATCCCTGATTTGTGGCTGTTACAGAAAATTAAAAGAAGAGATGAAATTGCAAACTACCACAGGACATGAAAAGATTTGGTTAGAGAAAAGTTGGGATGACTCTAGGGTTTCTCCCTGGAGTAGGAGCTATTACTATCATGACTCCCTTGAATTGTGTTCAGCTAATGGATTCATGGAAGATATGCATCCATTGTATGTATCCATCTCTCATGCTCCCCTGTGAACACCTTAGGGGGCAGGAACAGAATTTGAATCATCTTAGTCCACTCAGTGTCCAGCACTGTGCCTGGTATGCAACAGGCATTCAATGAGTATTTGCTGAATAAATGATTCTTGACCTCTCTCTTTTATCCATATTCCACATCCAATCCATCAGTAAGTTGTGTTAGTACTACCTTCAAAACACATTCCTAAATCCATTACTTCTCTTCACTTCTGCTGCTTCCTCCTTCATTCTAGATATCATCATTTTTTTACCTGAACTACTCGAAGTAATTACTCATCTATCCTTACACACCTACCACTTTATTCTCATCACACCATCTCCCAGGGACCTGAGTGATTCAGTGGTTCCAGTGCTCAGAATTCCCCAGAAGCTTCCTAACTCACTCACTTTAAAAGATGAAGTCCTTACAAAGTACAAGGCCTTGAACACTGATACTGTCTATTATTTACTCTGTTACAGACATACTGACCTCCTTGTTTATTATTCTTCAAAGTACAAGCAAGTTCCATCTCAGAATGTTTGCCCTTTTTGTTCCCTCTGCCTTGAATAGTTATCCCTATGAGTTCTCTTGGTTCAAACCCTTTCTTAATTCTTCTCTGTACTATTCTATACTATACTCTATAGAGCTCTATACTGCTCTACACTATACTCTATATAGTTCAGAGTAGTATAGATCTCTGCTCTATACTACTCTAACTAAAATATAGTAGCCTCATCACTTTTTATTCTCTTCTCTTGCTTTATTGTTACTCCATACTAGTTACCCTACCTGGAATTATATATCTATCTGTTCATTCTCTGTTCCCTTTACTAAAATGTAAACTCCTGCAGGTAAGTACATTTCTGTTTGCTGCTTGAAAAGAGTAGCTGGAATTTAGAAGCTGCTTTGTCATGTGCTAGATGAATGAATGGACAGAAGGAAGGAGAGAAGGCCAGTGTAGATGGGCCATAAGTGAGTAAAGGGAAGAGTGGACCATAGTAGGCAGCAGGGAGAGAGCAGATTATGTTCACCTGTAAATTGTGCTTGAAGTTTGGATTTTATTCTAAAGGTCAATAGAAAAGCCCTTGAAGTGTTTTATGTAGCAAAGCAATATAATATAAATTATGGTTTTGAAATATTAGCTATTTTGTAATAAAATAAATCAACTACTTTGTACATAGTAGATGGAAGGAGAGCAAGAATAAAAATAAAGAAACAAATCAGAAATGTCATGAAGCAGCACAGGTAAGAGGTGGGGATGGAATGGGCCAGAGTAGTGGCCATGGAAGCAAAGAGAAATAGACAGGCTTGAAGTGTTTCGCAGAGGATAGGACTTGACCGCAGACTGAATATGGGGGTGGGGAGGAAGAGGAAGGAAAGAAAATAATTGTTACCCCTTGATTTCAATTTGAACAACCTATGACAATATTGTTTGTAAGGAAAGACGGGGAACATTCATTTTGTGTGAGAGTCAAACCTCTGTTTTGAACACTTTTTTGAAACACTTTTAAGTTTTAATTAACTACTAGATATTAAAATAATGGTGGCCCAGAGGACTTGATATGCAAACATGGAAGTGAGAGAGATCTGATATACACTTAAATATTTGAGATTCAAAAACTGTAAAAACTGTAAATGACAAAGTCATGGAACCAAATGAGATTTTTAAGAAGAGAAGTAAATAGAGAAGGCCTTGCCCATATTCTCACTGAAAATAGATCAGAGTATATACCGTGACAACCATTCAGCCTATTCCCTAAGCAGGTGACATAAGCAAATGTGGAGGAGAGTCTGGCAGGAAATCCAAACTCCAAAGAGAAGCTGATAAAAAAAAAACCCTCAGATATTCACATCTCTACAGTAGGAAGTGAAGGGATCAGAACTGTTTAAGGGGGGAAGGGGCATAAGAAGGGGGAAGGGGCTTAGATAGTTTAGAAAATTATAAGGCCAAAAAGGTAGAGGTCTCCACGAGGTCTAAGAACTGTCAGAGTGGTAATATTTAAGAATGTGACCTAAAAATTTAAGAAGTTGTCAGAATGTAATGCCATGAACATCTATATTATGAAGTTGCCTTTGGATTTGGCAGTTTGTTCTCAACCTCTGTGAATGCAATCACTCAGATTGACATCAATTGCAAGTCTTTATCAATTAATGTGTATGAAGGTCTGTCCTTCCAAGATTCCCTAAGTGCCTAATAGTAATTACTCATAACTAGCAAAAAGGTTCTTTTTTTTTTTTTTGTCTTGCATCACAATTCTCCCTCTCCCTCTCTCTGTCTGTGTCTCTCTCTTTCCTAATCTGAATACTTGGTGCCCTGTTACCATCTCTGCCAACTTTTTCTTACTGGGTTTCTGTGCTTTCCCAAGAAAGGTACACTGTTTGTGGGAAGAACAATTTCTTGGCTGAGGTCCTAGCTGAAAAATAACCCCTGTCACATAGTGCCTGTTAGATCCTGTGTAATGCCATTTACTATTCTTTATTCCTAAATGTTTCCAAGATAATCCTGTTTAATCACTTTAGTCTATATGACTACCTGGCATAGTAAACAAGTTAGTAGGTGCTGAATAAATTCTTGTTGAGTCATTAATGGATTTATACTTTTAACACATATATCTTCCACTTCCATATTGTACATTACCCAAAGGAGAGCCAAAGCTGATGTTTGAGGTAATCTAAACAATTATCTATAAATTAAAAAAATGTGCATTCTCGCATCTTTTTTGTGGCACCTGAGAGGTGGTAGACTGCTTCAAGATGAAGCTGAACATCTCTTTCCCAGCCACTGACTGCCAGAAACTCATTGAAGTGGACAATGAACACAAACTTCGCACCTTTTATGAGAAGTGTGTGGCCACAGATGTTTCTGATGCTGCGGTGAAGAATGGAAGGATTATGTGGTTCAAACCTGTGGTGGGAATGACAAACAAAGCTTCTTCATGAAGCATGGTATCTTGACCCTGGCTGTGTCCACCTGCTGTTGAGCAAGGGGCATTCCTGTTATAGACCAAGGAGGACTGGAGAGCAAAAGTGCATATCAGTTTAGGGTTGTGTTGCAGATGCCAGCCTCAGTTCTCAACTTAGTCACTGTAAAAGAAAGGGGAGAAAGATATGCCTGGTCCCACTGATACTACTGTGCCTTGTCACCTGGGGCCCAAAAGACCTAGCAGAATCCACAAACTTTTCAACCTTCTAAAAAAGGTGATACCTGCCAATATGTTGTAAGAAAACCCCTAAACCAGAAAGGTAAGTACCTAGGACCAAAGCACCTAAGCCAGCATCTTGTTACTCCGCATGTCCTGCAACACAAACATTGGCATATTGCTCTGAAGAAACAGCATACTAAAAACAATAAGGAAGTATGCTGAACTTTTGGCTAAGAGGACAGAGGATGCCAAAGAAAAACACCAGGAACAGATTGCCAAGAGATGTAGGCTGTTCTTTCTGAGAGCTTTTAGCTCTGAGTCTAGCCAAATATGACTTCTTCAAAGAGTAACAAATAAGAACAAAAATCAAAAAAAAGAAAAATATTCATCCTCTAACAATGGAGAATTTCTTGAGCAGACATACTATAGATATTTGCTATTGTTTTCCATCTTTTTGTATTACCTAAAAGACACAATTATTTATAATGTATGACCTACTTATATAAAGTCTGTCCAGAAGGTATCCAGCCATGTAATATGAAAAATAGAGACATTTATTGAAGAAGATACAAGAAACATTGTACATAGGACAATGATGCCCAGTCCCCTTCAAAGTATGTACTTTGGGACCTCACACTGTTTTCCCAACCACCATCAGCTGCCCCATCATATTTTCCTGAATCTCATCAAATGGTCTGAAATCTCTTCCTTTTCAAAGATTATTTTAGTTTTGGGAAAATGCAGAAGTCACCTGGGTAATTTGATCTTTCACAAAGAAACTGCATGAGAGGTGATGCATGAGCAGGCACATTGTTATGATGGAGATGTCAATCACCAGTTGCTCATAGCTGTGGCCTTCTGAATTATCCTAATAGTTTCCACAGAGGAATGTTCAAGCTTAATGCAAAAGTTGATGCAGATTTGTCCCTCTACTTGCTCAGTCATTTTGAATGTGATGGCCACAAGCTACACATGCTTACCCAACAGCATCTATAGCCACTGAGTAATAGAGTGAGGTTGTCATTGTTTGTGCATGCACATTCCAGTCCACTCTCATTGGCTGCCAGGTTACATCAAAGTTGCATATACCATTCTCATTATATTAACAATGGCTGGACCTTTTCTGGACAGACCTCTTATATTAACAGTATTTGTTCTTGCAAAAGAATGCTTGCTTTGAATGTATACTCCAGACCTGCTACTACTTCATTTTATGTGGACACTTCATAAAATTCTTTGTTCTTTTGTGTACTATCATTGTTTGGTCACTCCCCTCAGCAGGAGATCCAGGTTGCTGATAGGCAGTATCAAAAGTAGGCTGGCTCAGGTAGCTAGACTTCTAGGGGACCAAGGCTAAGGGTCACTCCTGTTGCTGTACCTACAACAGTGCCTTGACAAATAACAGTTGCTCAAAAAATATTACTGAATAAATTAGTGGGAAGACAGTGTCTTATAGGAGCTATAGCTCCCACTAACAGCAAAGGAGAATGGAGAGCTAAGAATCCAGTCATACTTGTTGGTGAGTGTGTTCATATATGTGCATGGTGGGAGGGTGGCACCAAATCAAAGATTATATCAGATCAAATCAGAAGGATATATTGGAAACTGGAATATAGAATAAGAAGGCAGAAAGTTAAGAGGTTGAAAGAGAAAAAAATAGGTAATAAAGCAATTCTCTTTGAGTAGCTTCCACTGAATTGTTTCCTTCATTAACTTTTATGGTCTCAGAGTTAATCATTGTATTTAATGCTTCAGAAGAAAAGAAATAATCATATTTAGCAATGGGACTTGTGAACATTAAGAACATACTTTGAAGTGGACATAAAAGTCCTTGTAGCAAGCCTAGATAAGTGAGGCAATGTAGAGTTTAATCAATGGTTTAGATATCTCAGGTCATTGGAGAGAAATGTTCTTTTATGATACAAAGAGATTTGCTGTGTAGTAGTTTGGATGCTTTTGTGAGGCCAGAAATGATAGGCAGACCCTCCAATAAATTAATGTGTTCATCCAACAGCAACATTTATTGGGTATCCACTGTGGAGCTATCACTGTTCTTGGCACATGGGATAAGGTATGGGTGAAGCAAAGTCCCCTGCTCTCATGGAGTTTCCATGCCAGGGAGTTGGCTGATTTATTAGAAATACAAAGTATCCAGACTAGTTGATCAACACATAAAGAAAAAATAAGCATATCATTATAATTTGCACTAAGAAACACTGAAAAATTGACAATATTATCAGAGTTACATTGACATATGGTGACCTATGTCTGCAATTCTGTGTGATTTTAAAGTGTTGGAGATTTAAATTTGAGAAATGACCCAAATCCTGGGACTAGAAAGAAGGGCTAAATATCTTATAAACTGAATATTCAAGTTCAGAGTCTAACATATAGTAGATATACAATCAATGTCAATTTCCTTTTTCTTTTTTTTTCTTTGGTTGTCTTTTTTCCCTTATAAAGTTATGAGAAATGTCATCTTATTTAAAACTGAGAGGAATAAAAACATATGCACAAAAAGTATGAGAAATAAGTTTCAAAATATGTATTAATATAATTTATTTTAGTCAAGTGGATAACCTAGTTCAACCCTACTATAGTGAAAGACAAATGAAAGGGAGAGATTCTCTTGAGACATGATTAACTGTCAATCATTTTTCTGTGAGTGACTGAAGGTGAAAGACAAGTGGAAGCGTTCTGATCTTGCTGATTAAATCAAGAGCACAGGTTTGAAGGGCAAGGATGGAAGATTAAGTTAAATCATAGAAATTCAAGCAGATGAAATAACAATTACGTTGATTAGCCTATGTCCTGCCAGAGAAGGGGGAGCATTTTTAGAACACTACTTTGCCATCAGTGTGGCATTAACAATCCAATTTTGTAAGTCCCACTCAATTCATGCACTCAACAGATATTTATTGAGTGCCCACTATGTGGCAGAAACAGTTCTGGGCCCTGGAAATAGAGCAATGAACAGTCAGACAAGGTCTGTGTCTTTGTAAATCTTATAATAAAGTCCTGGAAACTGATAATAAACAAATACATACATGAAGTGTTAGTAGTGATAAGTATGAATAAAAAATAACTTAGAATCTGAAATCCCAGAACAATATTTATATCACATGCCTTTGGTCAAGTCAGTTAAGACCAGAAACCATTCAGCTGAAGACAGAAGTAAGACTAGACTCCACCTTTTAAAAAGAGGAGTAGCAAGTATTTACAGTCATCTTTAATCTAGCACAGAAGTCCTTAGAGGTTGTCAGCAGGGGAATAATATAGTCTGACTAAAATTTTAAAAGCTCACTCTTGCTACTCAACTGTGGAGGGGTGGGTGCAAAGATAAAGCAGAAAGATCAATTGTCTATACTTAATCCTAATTTACTTCTAATTTTGGGGCCTCAACTCTCAGTGCACTTATGGGAAAAAATTAATAAGTGTGATATCAACCAGGAGTGCATATTGATTGATATTTTTCTCATGGGATAGTCTCTGTGTGATACAATTTTATTCTCCGTTCACCCAGTATTTTATGAGTACCTATTATATGTGGGGCACTGGGGACACTGTGATAAGTAGCCATAACCCTTATCTTTAAGGAGCAATATATATATATATGTTCCTTTAAAAAGGGAAAGAAGCATATAACATGCAAATTTCAACACACTTTTCAAATGACCCAGTATTAGTCAGATTTTTGGTTTCTCATTGTTCATTACAAAATGCCAACCTGCTCATCCAACTCATTTTCAGAATATAAAAACCCACCCTTTTCCACAGTATAGAATGTCATTCTAGATCAGGGGTGTCAAACTCATTTTCACCGGAATCCACATCAGCCTCGATGTTGCCTTCAAAGGCTGAATGTAATTTTAGGACTGTATAAATGTAACTACTCCTTAACAGTTAAGTGAGAGCTCGGTGCTGCCGCCGGGTAGAAACAAGGTGCCAGGCTGGATAACACAAGCTGGAGGGCCAGATCCAGTCCATGGACCTTGTGTTTTCCACCTGTGTTCTAGAGTCTCATCATAGCTTGTAAGCTTGAAATTACTCTTCTACTGAAATTTAAGAAAGCTCACATTAGCAAACTGATGATTTATCTAATGAGTGTGGCATCTGACCACTTCTAGAGGAATTTTGTGGAGGAAACTGAACAACTAGAAGGCTACACTCTAGTTTGTCCCTATGAACCTAGGCCTACTCTTAAATTTAATTGTACACCTTTAGCTTCTTCACTTAATGGAATCATAAATTTTTAAGATTCAGCTAAACATGACACCTGCTCCAAGAAGTTTTTCTTGAATTTTGTCAGTGGAACTTCCACAGTAGATTGTTTTGACCTCTGTTAAGTGTTTTTAAAAATGTATTTAACTCTTCCATTTTATATAATCCATGGCAATCATTAATAAAGGAGTTGTAGAACTATACTTTTAAGTACCTACTATGTGTCAGACATTAGGAAAGATTAGGTTTCTACATTTTCCCTTAGTGTTAATGGAAATTCTTTTGAGATAGTTAATATTACATACATTTATAGATAAGGAAACTGAGGTTCAGAGAGTTTTATTTTATTTTTTAATTTTATTTTTTAATTACTTTATATTATTGTTCAATTACAGTTGTCTGCATTTACCCACCACCATTGCTCTCAACACCAGCCAAACCCACCTCCCTCCCTTGCTTCAATCCTCCCCCTTGAATTTGTACATGTGTCCTTTATAGTAGTTCCTGAAAACCCTTCCCCCCACTGCCCCTTACCCCCTCCCCTCTGGCTGTTGTTACAATGTTCTTAATTTCAATGTCTCTGGTTATATTTTGTTTGCTTTATTCTCTTGTTGATTATGTTCCCATTAAAGGTGACATCATATGGTATTTGTTCCTCACCACCTGGTTTATTTCACTTAGCATAATGCTCTCCAGGTCCATCCATGCTGCTGCAAGAGTAGGAGCTCCTTCTTTCTCTCTGCTGTGTAGAATTCCATTGTGTAAATGTACCACAGTTTTTTGATTCATTCATTTGCTGATGGGTACTTAGGTTGCTTCCAGCACTTGGCTATTGTAAATTGTGCTGCTATGAACATTGGGGTGCATAGGTTCTTTTGAATTGGTGTTTCAGGATTCTTAGGATATAATCCCAGCAATGAAATTGCTGGGTCAAAGGGCAGTTCCATTTTTAGTTTTCTGAGGAAATTCTATACTGTTTCCCACAGTGACTGCACCAGTCTGCATTCCCACCAACAGTGCGCCAGGGTTCCCTATTCTCCGCATCCTCTACAAAACTTATTTATTGATTTGTTTATGATGGCCATTCTGACCTGTGTGAAGTGGTATCTCATTGTGGTTTTAATTTGCATCTCTCTGTTGGCTAGTGATGCTGAACATCTTTCATATGTCTCTGGGCTCTCTGTATGTTCTCCTTAGAGAACTGTCTGTTCAAGTCTTTTGCCCATAAACGACCCTGAATAGCTGCAACAATGTTGAGAAAGAAGAACAAAGCAGGAGGGATCATAATACCTGATATCAAACTCTATTGCAAGGCCACTGTAATCAAAACAACCTGGTACTGGCATAAAGGCAGATACATAGATCAGTAGAACAGAACAGAGAGTCCAGAAGTAAACCCAAGTCTCTATTGTCAATTAATATTTGACAAAGGGGGAAGAAGCATAAAATGGAGTAAAAATAGCCTCTTCAACAAATGGTGTTGGGACATCTGGACAGCTCAATGCAAAAAAATGAAACTTGATCACCAAGTTACACCATACACAAAAATAAATTCAAGGTGGATAAAAGACTTGAATATAAGTTGTGACACCATGAAAGTCCTAGAGGAAAACTTCAGCAAGAAAATCTCAGACAATCCATGCAATAACATCCTCACAGATATGTGTCCTAAAGCAAGGGATACACAGGAAAGAATAAACAAATGCGATCTCATCAAATTAAAAAGCTTCTGCATGGCTAAAGAAAACAGCATTAAAATGAAAAGAGAACCAACTATATGG
>CM052543.1:45940939-45977515 GCA_028533065.1 Trachops cirrhosus | reverse complement strand
TATGATGTGCCTTGGTGTGTTCCTGCTTGGGTCCAACTTCTTTGGGACTCTCTGAGCTTCCTGGACTTCCTGGAAGTCTATTTCCTTTGCCAGATTGGGGAAGTTCTCCTTTATTATTTGTTCAAATATCTTTCCCACTTGTTGTTGTTCTTCTCCTTCTGGTACCCCTATAATTCATATGTTGGAGCATTTAATGATGTCCTGGAGGTTCCTAAGCCTCTCCTTATTTTCTTGAATTCTTATTTCTTCATTCTTTCCTGTTTGGTTTTTTCTTTCTTCCTTCTGGTCCACTCCATTGATGTGAGACCCATCTTTCATTCCACCACTATTGGTTCCCTGTGCACTTTTCTCCATTTCACTTATTGTAGTCTTCATTTTTTCATCTAGTTTGTGACCAAAATCAACCAATTTTATGAGCATCCTGACCACCAGTGCTTTGAACTGTGCATCTGATAGGTTGGCTATCTCTTGGTCACTTAAAAGGATGGGTTCTGGGGCTTTCAATTGTTCTTCTGTTTGAGACATTTTTTTTTTTTAGTCTGGTCATGCCTTTTATGTATGAGGGGCGGAACCTTAGGTATTCACCAGGGTGGGGCACCCCAGTTGCTGGGTTGTGAGGCTGTATGTGGGGGTGGTATCCAAGAAGGAACAATGGTGCTTGCTCTGCCCTCTGTCAGACCCCAGTCCCTTCTGCCACTTCCCCTGAGCAAACTGGGCCCCTCTGGTGCCAATTCCCATGTGGGTGGGCTTGTGCACCTCATGGGACTTTCCTTTTCAATCAGTGCTCCAAGGCTCTATTCCCCAGCTCTGGGACCCTGGGTGGCATGCAGTGCCTTGCTTCACAATGGCCACCTCACTGGGTCTGCCTGTTGCCACCCCTTGGCCAGGATCTGCCGGCCACTGCTTACATGCCCAGGGTCTGCCTGCTGTGGTCTTGCATGCCCTGGTTGCCTTGCGAGCCCCAGTTGCCTTACGCATCCAATCCCAATGCTCTCTGCTCTCTGCTCCACAACCCGTGCCCAGCTGCCCGACTCTGCCCCTCCCATATTATGGATGAACGTGTCTACTTTAACTCCTCGGGTGTCCGATTTCCATACAGTTCAATTTTCTGTCAGTTCTGGTTGTTATTCTGTTTCTAAATTGTTGTTGTCCCTATCTTGGTTGTGTGAGGAGGCACAGTGTGTCTACCTACGCCTCCATCTTGGCCAGAGGTCCTGTGCCTCAGATTTATTCCTCACCACCTTGTCCCCAAGTTTCACCATGCCGGGACTCATTTCCTTGTTAACACCTACCTTGTTTGACTCCAGCTCACCTACAGGCTTTGGTTCTCTTGCTGGTTTTATTCAAATTTATCATCATTTCCTTTGTCCTTAATGATATCAGGACTCCTTGTCCTGGTTCACTCTCCAGAACTTGTCCCTATGGTTTGGCTTTCACACTTTAATTTCAGCCCTGACTGCCACTCTCACAGTATGTGATAAGGAGATGACATTGAACATGTGACCTGGTACAGCCCTAAACCTCCCTGAGACTCAGTTTCTTTTGCAAGATGGAAGTAAGTTTCCTCCATCCCTGAGCCTGTAAGTCTAATATTTGCAATCAGCCTCCTCGTTCCCAGACCCTGAGAAGTTGTTTTCCTAATATATAGAGAATGGGAACCAGCAGTGATCACAGCCGATGAGGATGTTATCCAGTCTGTGCTCTGTACCTGTTGTCATGGAGTAAAGCTCCATTTCTGACTCAGCAATGGAGATATCCCACTTTTAACTGTGCTAAACTAATGTACATTAGTTTATCTCATTCAAATGAGGCACTTGTTTGTTTTCAAACCAGGAAGGCAAAAATGCAGATGATAAAAAGTCCCAAATACTGCTGTTTTACATTTTTTTACTGTATCCTCTGCCTGCAAAGTCAAAAGTGCATTAAAAAGTAATATTGTGCTGAGCTCAGACATATGCAAACATCTCTAGATATCTTGTCTCAATAAAGTTTATAGAATGCATTCCCAAAGGTCTGACAACAAAACAGAATAAATCGCAAGGCTCATAAAAATATAATGCGTGCTTGTTTTTTTCCTGACTTACATAAACACAAGCAGATGTGATGAGGAACAGAGTGTCTGGACTTAAGAGGCAGTCCCTTCTCCTCACAGTCCCTGTTATCATTAGCTCCAGCACAGAATGAATTAGCTCCAAAAGGCACACAAACATGAAAACTTAAGGAAAGAAGAGGGGGTTGAATACATTGCAAATGGTACTTTCCAGGCATTCTTTGCTTCATTCATTAAATTACTTGGTCAATTACTTACTCAACCTTTCAACCAGGTTTTATGGACTGGACTACCTGCTGTGCCAAACATAATGGTCGGTAGGCACACTAAATACAAATGAAAACCACACAGTCATTGTGCTTAAGGGATTCACAGTCTCATAATAAACAGGCATGTGCCGAAAAACTAACCACAATTAAGTGCTATAATCAGAATAGCATTTCTTCACATTTTTAACACATTGATCAGATACTCATATGGGGGTTAATGCAAAAAGAATCATGCCCAATTTGGCAAGACAAATTTTATTATTACATACAGGGATAGAAGGTGACTAACACATTTCAGACATAATTGTGACTATTTATTGAACACTTTCAATGTACCAAGCTCTGTTCAAAACACTTTACAGTATTAAGTTCACAGCAACCCCACAGACTATTATTATCTTTTCCAAATTTACAGATAAGGAAACTGGGGCGATGTGAAGTTAAAGACTTGTCCAAAGTCACCATGGCTTCTAAGTGGCAAAGCTAGGATTTGAACCTTGGCAATTCAGCTCCAGAGGCTGTACTGTTTGCCACTATACTCCACTGCTTCTCATAGAGGTACAATGCAACATCCTGAGTTTGTAGGTAATATTTCTCCCTGTCTTGCTCAGTCTCTTGGCTGATAAGAAGAGCCAAGATTTGATTGGGCAACTTTAGTGGGAGGACATTGCCATCCTCCGTACTGAACCACTCACTCCGACATGAAGGGGAAGCTTCATACATTCACTTAACCTGCATCCTTTTCTTTAGCAGGTTGGCTCCCAGAGAGAACTCACACTGAGACAGAAATGTCATAAAGCTTTATTATGTTAGCAATTTCACATCATGTTATATTAGGATCTCTCTCTATTAATATTGCTTTTCTCTGAAAGATCACATTACTGCTTGTTTCCATCAAACAGAACTCCAAGCTTCCTATAAACACAGCTCCTGCTCTGGCTGCAGTCTTGCACAGGCATGGCAGTCTCCTTGCTAAAAGAATGCGTGTGCAGGAATCCCTGGACCCTGTTTCCCACAGGTTGGCACCACTTGTAGAATCATAGATACTTCTAAATTGAAAGAGCAATAAAAATAGAGCTAGAACACTTGTCAATTTTTCTATGCTGCAAAAGGAAATTATAGTGCAGTGAGTGACTATAAGGCATTAGGTATAAGATATTTACTTGCATGTTCTTATTTAATGCTAAGAATTACTTCAAGGGGTACATGAGGTATATTCATTTGATAAATATATACTAATATACATAAACTAATATACATAAGCTAATATCAAGAAAAGTTGAGAGATTTGCCTAGTGTCACACAGCAGTAACAGACTGCAGGGCCTGCTATACTCAGTGTACAACGTGTTTTAACTCAGACCTACTCCAACCTGAGCCCAGCCTAATGTTTTCATATAAACTCCAGACTATGAGGCCTGAAAAAAATTTACTTAATCATCAGCACCCCTCCATTATGAGTGATTTTCCTGGAACTGTGAAGAGTAACATTCCAATATTGCTCAACATAGGGAAGGAATGATGTGCTTGAGTAAAGATAGGCTTTGTTCTTCCCATTCAAGTATGCCTCACTTGGACAAAATAATTGAATATAGAAGACTAATCCTCTTGGTGTGCAATTCTGTCTGCATGCTCCATCCTTCTGTGGACTTCTAAGGGAGCTCTATGGGGCCAGGGGATGATACATGCTGGGAATATCAAAACTGGAGCTTCAAAGCCCTCACTACATGGAGTCCTGGCCCCAAGACCTGCACCAGAGAAAACCTCTGATTAAGCCCATAAACTCACTCCCTTCATTAGGAATTATTAAAATTTAGCTCTTATTATTAATTTCACTAGTGAAGCAGACTTGAACAGGTAAAAGGAGAGTTAAACAAAGGCAAAAGTAATAAATAAATTCTTTTGACTCCCAGAAATAAATTGACAATCTCTCTCAGGTTCATAGAGAAGGTGAAGGGATAAGGAAAGTAATAGCATGTATTATACCCACTTTGGATTTCTTCCCATCTCATGTTACAAGCCACATGTTTCTATGTGGTGCTGGGAGGTTTTACTAAAACCTCCCAGACATACAGCTCATAGACATACAACTGCCATTATCATTGGTAATGAAATCATTACAAAGGAAGACAGTGTGATTTTTCATAGGAGTTTTAATTTGCATCTTCTATATAATTCCCAGGCTCCTGTAGGTATTAAAGGTTGAGTTATAGGGTAGTTGTAAAGGTCTCAACCAGCTGGTCAAGACTGTCTTAACACCTATGTGCCTGGTAAGACACCTTGACATAATTAGTTTTCTACTAACATAGTCAGTTTTCAGGACTCCCACCATCCATTCTAAAAAAGCAAATGCACAGAGGATTTGACTGTGTGTAGATATACTGGTTAATATTCCTATATACATATGCATAGCCAGGAAAAGAGCTATTGAAAGAAGTTTTACCAAAGGGAAGGAGATGGGATAAGAACAGTTTGAATTTCTTCCTTACCCACTAGGTGCCAAGAAATGTGTGATGACAAGAACAAAATGTGGGCTTTGATATCAGCCAAATCAATGCTCAAATGCCAGCTACAACTGTTCTCAACTTTCTTGGTCCACACAGTTAAAGTTCGTAAGCCTTAGGTTTACTATCTTAAAAAGTATATTTGTGTCTTACATTTATTTTGCAGTAGGTTTTGAAAAATGTGTAATATGATGGACATTAGAAAGTATTCAAGAAATGTGTATTCTGTTCTTTTATATGTATATAACCTGTCTCATTTATTTCTAAAAAAAATACTGGTGAGTACTTTTATATTTTATAAACATACTTATTTATGAAAGAAGAAACTAAGACTTCTCAGAACATCTGACTAACTGGTCCAAGGCTGGGATGATACATACTCATTCTATTATTTAGACAGGGCCACCCTCACATGGGTAGGAATTCTAGGCAAATCATTTTTGTGTAACTCCTGTCTCTGGAGATGTTTGAGTCACTCCAAATCAACATGCTCATGTTATTTCAGCAGTCCAAACCCTCAAAAGCCCACTCAATCAATAATGCTTTATTAATAATGCTCCTTCTAAAATTTGACCATCCTCCTGTGAGTTATTCTGCCCTTTGTACTGATGAGAAAACTGAGATTATATCACATATTACAGAGGAGAACCAGGACCAGAACCTGGGTCTTTCAACTCCTAGGCTAACACATCCATGATACCATTTTAGACTGGAATCATTGTGGAGTTACTTTCCAACCATTAGACTTTTCTTCTTCATACCCCTTAATTGTAGTCAATGTTCTGCCTATTTAAGGTCAACTATGCTTTTATCAGATTCCTCACTGGGGCTGGGGTGGAAGGTAAAAAAGAAAATTATATTATAAGGTGTGCTTGTAGTAATTGGATTGGAGCTAAAGTCAAGGGGAAAACCTGTTTCCTATTAAATGTGTACAACTTTTTGACTTTAAACATGTCCTAATGCTTTTGTAAGCCTCAAATCTTCAGTTGTTCTACTGGAGTAAGGACGGGACATCCTTACTGGAAAAGAGTCAGAACTGGGCTCCAGTTGTAGCTCAGTCACTTGCTAAGTGTGAAAGTGTACATTTCTAGCTTTTTTCCTTCATTAGCATGCTAGATCATAGTGAATTTTAAAGGCTATTTTTTGAAAGGCAAGGTAATTTATTAAGTACCTAGCATATAATACACACTCAATACATGGTAGTTGTTAGTAGAAGCAGAAGCAATACAGTTACTTTCTTTGTCTTCTTTATCAAGTCATTGTGAAGATGAAATGTAATCATGATAATCAGGAGGGCTCCGAAAATGCTAAACTTCTATAACAAATGCAAATTATGCTGCTCCTCTATTTTGTAACATCTCTACATAGCTGGATGAAGTCCTTCCTTTCATGACCATGTTGCCCCTCCTCTTACGGTTGGTATGAATCTCCACAGGACAGCAGCAGATTGTTAGATTTAAAGCAGCATTTTCCAAAGTGTGCTGTACAGGAGACTAGTCCAGTCATATGTTTCATTAATATTAAGTTAAATAAAAAATATGTGTAGGTGGTCAAATAATTTTGGGTAATTACTATGTCTATTAATAACAGAGATTCTTGGAGATGTTAGTCATATCTATTACCTTGATTGTGGCGATGGTATCATGGGGTATGCATATGTTTGAACTTATTAAATTGTACATATTAAATATGTTCAGTTCTTTGTACATCAGTTGTATCTCTATAAAGCTTTTTAAAAAAATATACATGAGTTTATCCAAAATCCCAGTTTTATTGAGCCATAGAGATACTTATTTATGGATAGATATTATGTACCAAAGGAGCACAGTTTACTTCAGTGACTGAACCTGGGTTGTCCCCACCACCACCCTGGCTTTGAGCAAACACTCAATAAATTGTCAACATGCTGTTTATCCATTTTTAAATTTTATCAAAGTAAAGTTATAATGATTTTTTCAAGTGGGGAGGAAATAAGAATTACCATATTTTTCAAACTAGAAGATGCACTTTTTTACCATATTTTTTGCTTCAAAGTTTTCCCCCTATTTTCCTCCTCTAAAACCTAGGTGCATCTGGGGTCTGCACCATAAGATACACCTAAGTTTTAGAGGAGGAAAATAGGGAAAAACATTTTGAAGCAAAAAATGTCGTAAAAAAAGTGCGTCTTATAGTCTGAAAATATGGTATTTTTTGCAGGCTGGAAGTATGACAGTACAGGAAATAGATCTTGTAAAGTATAAGGAGGGCAAGTGAAAGTCACTTAATTGTGACACCTGTCATTCACTTATCACTAGGATATCCCAGACATGACCATCCAGGCCAGTGTCCTATCTTTGTGGACGTCTGCTAAACTTTAAGGAAATCATGATATATCTTCATTAGCTAAACTATTTAAGTAGTGGGTCTGTACGTTATTAAAGATGGTTGATTGTGTGTGTATTTGCTTATCATAAAAATCTTGTGAACATGTTCCACCTCTTCTTGTTGTATGGCATATAAAAAGTGAAAAAGAGAAGGGGAAAAGAGAGGAGAAAGGAAGCAGGAGGGGAGGAAGAAAAGATAAAGTATTAATTTTGGTCCAAGTGAAATTATCCCACAGACCAAGAAAGAGGGCAGCAATGGCCTCAACTCCTTTAAAAGTTTTTCAAGAGTCCTCTTCCCTGCCGGTCATCCAATTTTTGCCTTACCATCTGAGTTAACCTAGTTTCAGCTCTGCAAAAGAGTCATACATTGGACCAGAATTCCTGGGTTTGAGTCTCAAGTGTTCTGAATGCTCTATATGCTTAGAGTTCCTACAAAGATTATTATTAAAAAGGTAACAAAGAATTTTTTAAATTATTTATGTTTAAATTTACTCCTAAATAATGAATTTAGGGCTTGGAAATATTTTATCATGTTACATTGGACAAATCAGGGTTTGAATTCTGGCTTATACCACTTGTTAATTATAAGATGCTAGGAAAATTACTTTGGATCCCTGCACTTTATTGTCCCCATTGATTAAATAGGAATAATATCTCTATAGTGTAGTGATGGGGGTGAAGGGCCAACTTTTATACAGTGTTGTATCTGTTACATAACAAGTCCTATAGATATCTGCTTCCTCCTTCTTCAGCTTCCTATGCATCGCTAACTTTTTCTCTTCTGTTGTTTATTGATGACAGACAAGTCATGATTATGTTGTTAGTCAAAAATTCAAAAGATTTACCTTGATGTGTAACCCCTGCAGTAATCTCCAAGGACTTCCTTTCCCCTCTTCTTGTCCCTTCTCTTCTCTTTCCTTCTCTTCTTTCTCTCCCTCTCAGTTCCTCAAAAGAAATAATGAGGCAAGTTGCTAAGCAGAGGATTTGTACAAAAAAAGAAGGTGCTGACATGGTGTTTAGGGAACTCCTGATGTTTGTGATCAGTCTTGAGTTTATTTTCCTTCTGTCCTTGCTTGTGCCATCAGCCAAGATCGTATGGCAAGAGCTAACCCCAGGCTTCCCAACTCTCTGAAGTTCAGATAATCATAAATTTAACCCCCAACTACAACCTTCCCTTCCTCCACTGCTGTAGTTTAGAGTAACCAATAGAAAAATGTCTAAAACTCACACCAAGTGAGTTACAAGGGTGGTTTTCCCTGACAGATCCTCGATCTGTTGAAACTATAAAATTGAGCAACAGAGGGGAAAACAAAACCCAGGGTGGTCCCTGGAGTCAGGATGTGAGTCAGCATGCCACTGTTCAACAGCCAGCCTTGATTCCATTTCTGATTGCACTCTGGAAGTTGGGTTCCTGATAACTGTGCAAGGAAGTGTTTAAGGAGACCAAAATGCAGAAAACCAAAACCTGGAAATTCATCTTTGCATGGCAAACAGAATAAATTCATAGAAAAAGCATCACATTAGTAAAAGCAATGTATTTCCATGTGTTTAAGTAAAAATAGGTGGTGTTGTGACTTTGTATTTCAGATCACACCACATGCTGAAGAGTAGGGGATACACCATGATCTATGATATGTCCATTGGTACTGAGTAAGTTAGAAGAAGAGGTGTAGGCATTTAAGAACCCATCTCTGAGCCACTGAAAAGTGCAATCTTTTCTAAATTTTTGCTGTCCTTTCTGACATCCTACACTGTAATTTCTTGTACTTATGTGCAATATTAAATAAAAGGTAAATGTCAGTAAATATCACCATGGAAAATAATAAATAAAAAGAAGAAAGCTTACTACTTCTCAAATCTTACTAGTAAAAATACTATATATATTTTTTCCATGGAGGAACCAACTCACATAGTAACATAGTTCATTCTTTGTACATACCATGACGAGGTGGAAGCATTCACTTGAGTAGCAATATATTAATTTTTCACTTTTAAAAACAACAGCACATTGTACAATTGATGACTAAACTATGGACAAGAACTGCAGCAGAGGCTTTGACAGCCATGCTTAGGTTCCTGCCCTCCCAGTGATGGCCGTGTGGTGAAACACTGGGAAGGCATACATATGCACATACAATGATGGGCTAGAACAGCATGGGGACAGAATTCAGCAAGCAAGGGGCATGTCAAAAACATGAGCATGACCTCGCTTGCATGGCACAGCCCTTGTTCTCTTAGCAGTGCTGTGTCTTACCTGATCTAAAACTGATGTAACATACTCTTTCATTTCTCTATGACTTCAATGATTTGTGGAGCCACAGTTACCTAGGGAAGAGTCATCAAGTACATGGATCTTATCCACAGGCAAGTATGTTATTTTTTCTCTACAGCATACCTCTCAATAAATGAATAATGAATGGGTTAGGAAATTCTGCCTTCTAGGAATGGAAATTTGCCTAACCTTATAAAGATAAATGGTGTATTTAGTAATAGAGGAGGAACATGTTTTAAATATTTTTTCATTTTTATAACACTTTTATTTTTACAGAATCATTGTGAAAATGACAGAGATTTCTTGTATACCCCATGCCCTCCACTCCCAGTTTTCCCCACAATTAACATCTTAGGTCACTATGGTATATTTGTCACAATTCCTAAACCAATCTTGATACCTGATTTTAACTGACATTCATTCTTTGTTGAGATTTCCTCAGTTCTTCTCTAATGTCCTTTTATTGTCACAGTACCCCATCCAGAACACCCTAACATTTCGAAGGCATGTCTTCTCATCCTCGTCTTGGTTATGACAGTTTCTCAGACTCCTTGCTGTTGATCACCTTGACGGTCTTGAGGATTACTGATCATGAATTTTGTAGAAAGTCCCTACAATGGGATTTATATGATGTTCTATTTACTTTTTTATGATTAGACCAGGTTAATGTGTTTTGGGGAGGAAGGCCACATAAACAAAATACCATTCACATCATCTCTTATCAAGGATACACACTATCAATACGACTTATCACTGTTGATATTAGTCCTGATCACTTGTCTTGAGAGAGTGTTTTCCAGGTTTCATCTTTGTTCAGTTCCAATTTTTCTCCCCTTTTTTATGTTTCATTCTTTAAAAGAAAGTCACTATGTGTAGTTAATACTTAAGGGATGAGGAATTATGTTTTACCTCTTTAAGAGAGGAGTATCTACGTAATTTATTTGGGATTCATTGCATAGAAGATTTGCTTATGATCTCCCATTGTTTTTTACTCCATCATGTATTTATATCAATATGGACTGTTCAGCTTTACCATTGATAACTCTTTCAGATGGCTTTTGTGACCCTTTTTTATACTCAGCACTGGGGTTTATATGGTCTTGTGTGTGTGAGTATAGTTTGTTTTTTGAGCAATTTTTCAGTTTCTGGTCCAGCCCCAGTCCTAGAATCAGCTACTTCTCTGAGGATCCCCAGTTCCTTTTATTAGTGAATGGTATTAGAAACCAAGAAGAAGGTGCTAGTTTTTTTCATTGCTACCAGGATATTGTTGCTTTTGGGCCCTGTCAGCTGACAAAGCAAAGAAATACGTGTGTGCATATATCACAGTACCTAGCATACAGTGAAAGGAAATGATAAATTATTGCTTTTATTATACTTTTAAACAGTATCTCCAATAATGGACATGATTTATGAGTAACTCACATCCTAATTAAGGAAAATAAAATAACTTGGAAAGTATACCTTGTAAGCCAAAAATCATTGAATATTTGTACAGAGGACGGGACATTCGTGTACACACACATGCCCACACACACATCCATATGCACATACACCCACATAGTTCTTTCATTGGGTGCACATATCCAACAAAAAAATTAAAATTTCAGGTGCCTTGTGATAATTGTAGATGATCCTGAAGTAAGATATTTAGATGCAAATGAATGGCAAAATAAAAATTAATTTTGTAATGATCATTATTATTCAAGTTGTATAAAAGCTATTAATTTTTTTAATTTACAATTTTTTGAAACTTAAGTGGTATATGTAGAGTGTTTTATTACATTCATTTGGCACCTATACCAAGCTTGTATGCTAGGAAAAATATTTTAAAAATTATTATAGCACTCCTTTTCCTTCCTGAATGCATGTTATTTGCCCTAGTAAAAGAGAGACATCAATTTTCTTAGACAAAAGTTAAGACTCATAATGGAAGATTGCTAAAAGAAAAAAATGAAGAAAATAGAGAGAATAACAAAATTTCAGCCTCAGATGGGCAAAACAGGGTTTTGCTAAGGTTTGTGACAGATCTTCAAAATTGGTTTGTTTCTTTCACGTAACAAAAGTTGTCTGTGGAGGACACAGCTGGAGTTTACCACAGTGAACATCCTTTCCATATGTGATCAGAGGAAGGCATGTTATAAAGGAGGTAAAATAAAAGCTGCCTCTTTCTGACCCAGTGTATGGCAGGCAGGAAAAGAGAGTGCATCTCCCTCTTCCTCTCTCTGGGCTTTGGCTGAGAAAGTAGTTCTTATCACAGCTCATAAAACATGGAAATGTTGCTCCCACTTTTCACTTGGGACTTTGGGAGAAAGCTGTATGACAAGTTTTCCCTTAAATAAGAGTGTGATTAGGCAGAGAGGGAATCCAGGGCTTAGCTTTCATAGGTTGCTCTTGGTTTCCATGTGCTTTGGACTCAGATATTTGAAACAAGGCACTCTACTAGAAAGAGGTGACTCATCCATATCATCATAAGTTTTGCTGGAGTTTTTAATTTTAAATTTTTTTTCTCAGTATGGTAAGAATTTGAGTGAGTCATAATCTTAGGCCCATTTATTGTCACTTGAAAGAGAGAAGGAGCATGAACTTTGAAGTCCAAAGACTGAAGTATGATGCTCAGTCTGTCACTTGCATTGTGTTTGACTGCAAATGAGCCCCTGAACTCTCTGCCCAGCTTTGCCATTTGTAAAATGGAAATAAGAATAATCATTACTTATGT
Organism: Trachops cirrhosus; assembly: GCA_028533065.1. Taxonomy (NCBI): domain Eukaryota; kingdom Metazoa; phylum Chordata; class Mammalia; order Chiroptera; family Phyllostomidae; genus Trachops; species Trachops cirrhosus. Next base: position 45,965,342 of record CM052543.1, on the reverse strand, counting down.
TAGGAGAAGTCAGTGAAAGAAGGCATGTAAATTGATCAGCACAATTCCCAAGCCCGGGTAAGGAGTCAGTAAAGAAGACATGCCAGTCATTTATAGATAAATATTTAGCAGGACCCTATTATGTGCCAGCTACTGTCCTAGGTGCTTGAGACACCAATAATTCTTCTTCAGATATGACCTAAAGTTGCAAGGAGGACAAATGATAGTAGCTAACTTTTATTTAATACTTACTGTGTCCAAGGCACTATTCTAAGCATTCTTCCTATGTTAACTAACTTAATTCTCATAGCAACCCTTTGGAATGTAGCCCTGTTTTATTTTGAGAAAACAGAGGAGCAAAGAGGTTAAATAACTTGCCTCAAACCCCAATATAGATAGTTATTGATGGAACTGGAATTCAAACTCAGGCAGGCAGAGTCCTACATCCATATGTGTAGTCACGATGCTGTGACACTTCACTAAAAGAGGACTGTGGACCTCAGACAATGCCTATTTAAAATGACACAGTGCCCAGAAAAGTGTTTAATGTATTTTTAATATGATTCAGTTTTAATTATTTTCTAAAATCCCATGTGATTGCTTTCTTTGACTCTTGGATGATTTAGAGGTGTGTTGTTCAATTTCCTAATATTTGAGTTTTCCCAGATATGTTATTTGTTTCTAATCTTATTCAATCTTGTTAAGACAACATATACTGCACACTTTCAATCCTTGTAAATTCATGATGAAAAGGGTGGTCACATACAAAACCTAACAAGCCAAGGAAAAGGCCTGCATGGGGGAACTTAGACCTAAACTAACCACACAGGATGGTCTGAAATTTAAACTTGCTAGCTCAAAGTTAGCAAGTAGTCCTGTCCTAGGCCAGTATCTTTCTTGACAAAGTTCAATCTTCACCTTAACAGAGCCTGTCTATTTTCTTTTGGTATCTACAATAACATACCTTTAGGATGTCCAGGTATATCCTTTTTCCAGACCCCTCAGGGTACAATGTCCCACTAAAGTAGAAGCCCCTCATTGTTACTGCTATGGTGTTTATTGTCAACTGTTTGCAATCCTGTAGCCACCAATGTAAAAGAAGTATGTGTCTATTTGTTTTCCAATCCCAGATATTTCTCCACTTTGCTTTCTCCGACATCTCCAATCCATTGCCAGTAGATTTTAAGTAACCGCTTTATGCCTTTTCCTTTGATTCTGATGTATAAAATAACTGGTAAAACTGCCATTTTCTGGAGCATTTTCTCAATCCGTTGAGATTTTGCTTGTTAGAAATTGCCATTGGTTTGGTTCAAATAAACTCACAAAAATTCTTGCAGATTTAGATGTGTCTTACACTGACACTTGTTTTAGGGCACAGCATATGTTTTATCTTAGTGAGTGCTGGAGTTGTCATATGTATGGCATCCATGTATGTTATAAACTTCATAACTCAGTGTTACTATTTTTTCCTTAAACATATTCTTAAAATTATGTATTTTAGAAAATATAGTCCTTTGTGTGATAGGCAGTTAGACAAGCATGAGCAGAGCAAGGACGCGGAGCCACCTTGCTCCACGGGTCACTGGGGTTGACATCCCTGGGTACCTAGCAACAGACAAAACTGGAAAAACAAAGATCTGGCCCCAAGGTAACATTTTCTCCCCTGGTACACTGCTGGTCATGCAGCTTGGACCCTTCCCTGACCTTATCTCCCCTGGCACGTTACTAGTCATCTGGTAGATCCCCTTAGAGGAGGAACAAGTAGCCTAAGAGTGGCCTCATGTGACTTCCATGCAGGGCCCCTGCATGACCACTTCATTATGCATTAACCCCTGTAGATAACACGTAGGCCTCAGTTGTGTTTCAGCTCCAGGCACAGAAAAGCAGCAAAACCAGATAAGCAATACCAGCCAATCAGTAGAGACCAAGACCCTGAAAGGACACACCTGGAAAGCTGATGAATATTCTATTGAGATCTCCTGGGACCTCCCGTAAAATTCCCACCCTTAAAAGCACTTCAGGGTGGAGGGGAATGAAGGGGGGATAATAGGACAACTGTAATAGCATAATCAATAAAATATATTAAAAAAATAATACAAAATAAAAAAATTTTTAAAAAAGCACTGAATGGAGGATCTAGCACTGCTTTCTCCATGGAGTTCTGCTCCTCCCCACCACACCCGCAGCCCCCTCCCCCACCCAGGGTCATTTTCCTTGCCTGACTCTCCTAAGCTCCAAGGGAGATTCTTTTGCTTCTGTAACTTGTTTTCTGAGCTCATTTTTCCTATGGCTCAATTCTTCTACCTCTGTAGCTTTCTAAATAAATTTTCTGTTATAGTTTGAGTCTTGGCCCTGAATTCTATCTCAAGCAGAACTGAAGTACTGGGGTTGCTGCACTGAGGTCCAATCACCAATAACATTCTGGTGCCATTTTGCTGCCAATACTTTGTATACACCTATATATTTATCATTTCCAGTGTTCTTTACTTCTTTCTCAGTTTTCCATCTGTCTTAATTTCACTTCAGTCTTGAAGAAAAACTCCCTTCACTGTTTCTTGTGGTATATAGACCTACTGGCAGCAAATCCTATCAGTTTTCATTTGTCGGTTATGTTTTTATTTTTAGCTCATTTTGAAGAGGATATTTTTGGGGTTTTTTTTCTGGATATGGTTTCTTGGCTTGCCCTACCTCCCCAAATATTGCATCTAAAACACTGTAATTTATATATTGTAAAATTTCTGGATTCTGGTGATGTTTCTTTGAAGTGCATTTTTTTATTTCTTTAACAGACTTTAACTTGGCTGAACTCAAACTCCAAATCTTAGCTTTTATCTGTTATGCATGAAATCTCTGCTGCTTTTACCTAATTGTGGAGCTGGGATCTACTCTATGCCTTCCTAGTTCAGAGGGCCTTCAGAAGTTCAGGCAGAGTTTATATGCAGAACATAGTATTTCCCTCCTTTGGCTTTTTCCTTCCTTGGTTTTCTTCCTTCAGTTTTCCACTCTTGCCGTCACAATAATCTCTCTGCACTGGTTCTTCAAGCCATTAAGACTGAATTTCCAACTGAATTTAACTTACCTGGTGTGGTGCCAACTGAGGCCCACTCTTAGGCAAAAAAGAAGGGAAAGGAAACCTCCTTGATTATCACCAAGCAATTGGAACTGCTTCTGCCAGTGTTTTACTGTGTGTGCTCATTTCTAGATACACCTAATGATGATTTCCATTTAGGGCACATCTTAAAGAAGAATGGGAATTTGAAAACACAAAGGGAGGAACAAGAGGAATTTGAGTCCAGGGGTCAGGGGATGTACTTAACCCTAGGGAAGGGAGACATGTACGTGCATGTGCATGGCCATGGTCACTCCAGTGGGATGGGTAGAAATGTGGCCCAGGGGTCTGTAGACAGCACAGATGACATGCTTATGGCCAGAATCTGAAACAGCAGAGGTTCCTGTGGTACAGAATTGGCAGAGGGTAATGTATGACAAGCAATTGGGAAGATTAGATTCATTACAGAGGGAGGGTCTTAGACTGTGCAGAGAATTTAAACTCATCCAAGAAGTTGTACTTCTCTTCACCAGCTTATTGATAAGGTTACAGCTGAAGAATATTATGATTCCATGAGCATTTTAGTAGTTCACTTAGACAGCTACGCAGAATGAGAGGAAGACCGAAGGCAAAGAGACCAACTAGGAAGTTTCTGCTATGTCCCTCAAAAGAGCAAACGGGTGAGTTCTAGGCATATATATTTGTAATGTGCTATGGGAGCCCAGAGAATAGAATGTTATTCTACTTATAAGAATCAGGAAATAGCCCTGGCTGGTGTACCTCAGTGGATTGAGCTTGAGCCTGCGAACCAAAAGATCGAGGTTCAATTCCCAGTCGGGGCACATGCCTGGGTTGCAGGCCAGTTCCCGGAAGGGGACCCACGAGAGGCAACCATGCATTGATATTTCTCTCCCTCTCTCCTTCCCTTCCCCTCTAAAGATAAATAAATAAAATCTATTAAAAAAAAAGAATCAGGAAATATTCCACAATAAAGATAACATTCAAACTAGAATTGAATTATGTGATATTATAGAATGAATTGTTTCCCCTAAAATTTATCTATAACCACCTATGTGAGTATATTTGGAGACAGAGCCCTTATGGAGATAAATAAGGTTGAATGAGGTCACAGTGGGGCCCTAATTCACCAGAGCTTGTGTCCTTACGAGAAGAGGAAGAGACACTAGGGATATACACACACAGAGAGAAAGGCCATGTGAGGACACAGGAAGAACGCATACATCTGCAAACCAAAGAGAGAAGCTCAGGAGAAATCAACTCTGCCAGCACTTTGATCTTGAACTTTCAGCTTCCAGAACTGTGACAAAATAAATTCCTGTAGTTTAAGCCATCCAGTCTGTGGTATTTTGTTATTACAGCCCTAGCAGATTATACATGTGGGTAGTTCATAATTTTCAGCCATCCATCTATCCATAAAGTTTTCCATGCATTCTTGATTGAGGATCAGTTATTTGCCAGCAAATGTGTTATATGCTGGGGAACACAAATGAAGAAGATGTAGTAGCTAACACAATATCCTTGTCCCACTTTCTCCCTCATTCTCCTCCCACCTCTCCTCTCTTCTCATTTTTCTTCTTCCTCTTCATACCACCAGTGATAATAGTAGTGACATTTGCACTGTCCCTGCAGTGATGATGATCATTAGCACTGGTCACGAGTGCCATCCAAGTAGAGGGAACTCAATTTAATTACCCCCAACCTGCAGTCCCCAGTAGATGCCTTAATCTGTACATCTCTTATAACTGTTTAGAAAATGATCAAAGTTATCTGTTAAAATAAACTCACAGGAAGATAACACAATGCCAAAGCAATTTCATTGTATTTCCATTTTCAGAGGAAGAATGCATTGAGAAGGTTTATGAGCCTTTGTAATCACAAACAACTTTTGTTCTGATAACTGCAGGCAGTCTTCACCCAATGGTTGTGGAAAAGATAACAAACCAAATGATAACATTTCTTTGTTCCAACCCCTAGCTATCATATTACCTAAGGTTTTTTTCAGGGAATATGTCCCACTGTCAGTGCTACTTAAAGATTTTGTTTATTTATTTTAAGAGAGGGTAAGGGAGAGAGAAAGAGAGGTAGAGAAACATCAATGTGTGGTTGGCTCTCACACACTGCCAACTGGGGACCTGGTCCACACCCCAGGCATGTGCCCTGACTGAGAATCAAACCAGCCACCCTTTGTTTCATAGGTTGGCACTCATACCACTGAACCACACCAGCCAGGGTTAGTGCCATTTAAATATAATAAAAAATTTTGGTGTCCACTTTTCTCCCCCTCTCAGTGATTTACCTTCTGTGTATGGAGCTAGGGGATCCGACCACACAGCCAGGAATCCTTTGATAAACAACCTGTTTTGGGGAGGCAGCCTGTGGCAATGTTCAGAGCATGGCATAATTAGGTAGATCTGAGTTCAAGTGCCTACTGGCTTTACTTATTTAGTAGTTAATTCATCCTTTGAGCATTGGTTTTCTCAGCCATAGAATGAGGATTCATGACATAGTTTGTAAAGCATAATGCCCAGCACCAGGAGAAGCCACTAGGTTCCTAGCATGTCCTGGGATTAAGTCTGCTTAAATTACAAGATTAGCTGAAGGGAACTTTCTCACCAGCCTGATAGCAAAAGACCCAGGGGGCAGAGGTTGGCTCCATTCAGCAGACTCCTCTTGTGTTCATTATAAAGGCACCCACCCCTGGCAGGCACCTCAAACCTCATTCTCTCCCAGAGAATTTGATATTCATGCTGCTATATCAGAAGGTTGGGGCAGCTATTACATATTAAAATGTGTCATTTTAAATTGCCTTTTTTTTTGCCTGTATGAGCAATATAGATATTGAAATTTCTTCAGAAAATGCTTATCTCATCAAGACTAAAATTATAGTATATGAAATACTAATTACAGTATTATGAAGAAGGTTGAACTTTTCTGTGACATTCTGCCTATTAGGAGAATACTAATTTCCTCTTTTTCTTAAGGCAGATAGAGCCATGTGATCCCTTACCACTTCTATTCCCTGGTGCCATTTTCACAGAGTGGTGGGATAAGGGCTCCAACTCTTAAACTTGGTCTAAGTCGTCTGTATCTTTGCCTCTGCTTCCAAAGGAGCACTAGAGATTGCAGCCAAATACACCACAGGCTGAGTTTTAATGCAGTGGGAGATACACTGCAAAAGGAACTCCAATCACTGTCACAGGCAGACATACATACATACTTACAACATAAAATGTATTTTAAGTGCAATGAGGTAATACTTTCAGAATACTTATAACTTTGCCTGGCCCATGATAAATGTTCAATAAATAGTAGCTGCTATACATGTATGATGATGATGATGATGATGATGTAATATGCTCACCTAAGACCTTTAATACCCTTTTGCCAGTATAAATGACTTTCCTGAGGTGAGAGAGCTAACAAGTTTGGGAGAAGGAACTTGAACTAGAATCCTATGAACATGATTTTTAGTGAGCCACTCATTCATGTAACAAATATTTGTGCCTGCTGTGTTCCAGACACTCTTCTAAGTACTGCACACACAAAGACAAATAAGGCTCAGTGCCTCTCTTCCCAAAGCTTCCTATCCAAGGAGAAAGTTGAAGCACCAACCATCCACTGAGATGCCATCTGGTCAGAGCCATACAGGGCGAGACCACAGCATCAGAGTAGGGCCATAACGTCCCTGCTTCCCCGGAAGGGTGAGAACAAATGGAGCTAAGAGCACTTTCTGCTCCAGGAGAGGTCATGGGGTTTGTCTACACCCATCATCTTATCGGACAAAACAACGGTATTAAAATGGTTGATACATTTGGCTCTCCTTACATTAAAATTTTCAATTTTAATCATTATCTGCCCAGTAGAATGCTTTTTCAGAGTAGTTCTGAAAAGTTCCAGTGAAAGTATCTTGCAAATTGCAGTGTAAGAGAACTGATTTACTTTCACTTAAAGCCATACTTCTAAGCTGTTCCAGTCATGATATACATAGACAATGATGATACTAACATGAAACACTTGAGTAAAGGAAGTGGACTTCACCTCCCCTGAGCACTGACGAGCTCAATATCTCAATGCATCAGAAACCCATTGAGACACAGCACTGAGGCCACTGGACCCCACTCAGAGAGCCCTGGATTATGGGACAATGGGATGACAGACACAGTCCTGAGAAATGTGGGAGTGTTTTGACACTGCTCTGAGACCAACGCCACCACCTGCAAATTTAGGTAGGTTATTAACCTCTACAGTGCACAGTTTCTTCATCTCTCAAAAGAGGCAGGTAATTGTCTCACAAAGCCATTATGAGGAGGGAGTAAGTTGCATGAATAAGCCTGGCATGTAGTGAGTGCTCAGTACAGCTAGCTTCCTTTACCATCTTCTTTCCCAAATATAAGCATGGACAAGCATTTTCTTGGACCTCTTCTAAGTTTTTGCTTTTGATTTGTAACTTTTTTCTATTTTGAGCATTTAATTTTTGCCTGACTAAAAATCAAAACAGATAATCCAAAAGGGAGACTATTCTTGCATGTCCTCAGGATGAACAGCAACAATTAGAGCTTTCGGGTTTTCATTCCTCTAACCTTTACCAACTTACTTCCCATTGCACAAAGATTCCAGTTGTGGAAGATTTATTTAAGCTCAGAAATGCTCACTGGCCTATGAAGTCACTGCTTCTGTATATGTAATCGTAACCCATGCTCATGTCCTGTGAACAGGCGGAAGGAAGCCCTCATGTAATGGCCAAGTTTTATAGCAATATATGTTTTGCTTGTCAAAAATGGAACATTTTATTTTAATTTTTCTGAATTTATTTTTATTATCATAAAATTGCTACATGGACATGTGGACAATATTTTAGAATTAAATAGAAAGGAGAGGATTAAAATGAAAAAAATCACTCCTTGCCTCATTTTTCCCCCAACTTTTGAAGTCGCACAGATTTGAACCATTAGTCTGTCTGTCTGTTTTCACTGGTGTGATCTCTAAATAAATTGTTTATATTATCATTTCTTAATTTACCCATGTTAAACATTTTTACTTCTGTTATAGTACATGAGGTCTTGGCTTTCTTCAAAATTAGTTTTCATTCTGCAAAATTAATGTTATCACAACTTTTTTTAAAAGCAACAGTCTGATTAAAAATTAGTACAGCGAGTAAATATTATTTGTTGCCATTTCAAATTGTATATTATGATTCATTTCTTATATGTTATTTTAATAAAATACTATTTTATTTATACAATATTTTTACCAATTATTCAGAAATACTTCAATAGATTTTTCAATTACCAAATTTATTTTTAAAATTCAAATTATGTGTGACTTTCTTCTTCTATATGGAGGCTTCTGTTTCAGAGCCCTCTGTTTTCCTGTTTGAATGTAAACAATTATATCCAGTCATTCTAAGTCTTCCTGCACCCTGCTCCTGGCAGAAATACCCCAGTTACTATATCATAGACATTTTTAAAAGATTTATTTATTTATTTATTTTTAGAGAAGAGAAGGGAAAGAGAAATAGAGGGAGAGAAATATCAGTGTGTGGCTGCCCCTCATGTGCCCCCTACTGGGGACCTGGCCAGCAACCCAGGCATGTGCCCTAGACTGGGAATCATCCTGGCAACCCTTTGGTTTTCAGGCCAGCACTCAATCCACTGAGCCACACCAGCTAGAGCAACATTATTTTTAATTTAATTATTTTTCTGAAGTGCATCCTTGAATTACTAGAGGATACTTGTAACTATTAAATCATTTCCTAATACGGGATTCATTCTAATTCTATTCTTATATCTAATTGAGAATGTGTGTGAGTGTAGACCACCAGGATAAAAATTGTGTTTCTTTAGCAGTTTGAAAACATTGAACAGTGAATTGTAGAGTTCACTGTTGCTGTTGAAAAGTCCAATTCTGTTCTGACTCCTGATCACCTGGGAGTGACTTGTGCTCCCTGGAGCATTTTAGGATTTTGTCTTTATTTCCAGTGACCTTGATGTGGGTATGTCTTTATCTTGTGAACATGGGCATTCTGGCCCACACCCCGGAGACTTGTGTTCTTCACTTATGTGACAATTTCTATAATTTTTCCTAATTAATTTCTCTCTATTGACCAATAAAAGTAAGGAAACTGATCATTTTTTCACACTGTAACAACAAGAAGAACAGTCAGATTTGAAGATTAGAGGATCTCAGCAGACTTTTATTCTTTTGTCTTACGTTTGTATAGGAAGGAGTAGGGAAGTTTTAGGTGAGCTGATTTACAATTGGTATTTTCTTTTTAAATCAGTGGGTGGCTCAGTCAGTCAGCGGACCAGGAAATGTTTATCTCTGCTTCTATCTACTTCCAGGAAAATGAACTTTGAATCTTGGCTAAATATCCCTTTGTTGGATGTCAGATATCCCCTTGTTTCCTATCTTAGCTTTCCAAATTTGCTTTTTAGTTCAACTTTGGGGAGAATTTTTGAAACTTTTCTTTAAATTCATTTTTTAACATTGATAATTTTAATTTTTAGAAATATGAAATGTTAAAGGGACTTATCTAAGAAAAAGAAGATAAAAACATGTATAGTAAAATGACAGCAAACTCACAATTATTAACAACCACACCTGAAACAAAAACAAGAAGAAATTAAGCAAAGAACTAGAACAGGAACAGAATCACAGAAATGGAGATCACATGGAGGGTTTGCAACAAGGGAGTGGGAGGAGGAGAGTGGGGAAAAAGGTACAGAGAATAAGTAGCATAGATGGTAGGTAGAAAATAGACAGGGGGAGGGCAAGAATAGTATGGGAAATGTAGAAGCTAAAGAACTTATGACCCATGGACATGACCTAAAGGGGGGAATGTGGGTGGGAGAGGGTGTGCAGGGTGGAGGGGAATAAAGGGGGAGATGGGACAACTGTAATAGCATAATCAATAAAGCACATTTAAAAAGTAAAAAATAAAATAAAATATAAACATTAAAAAAGAAATATTTTTCTTTAGTTATATATTCTATACTTGTTTCAAGAATTCGTCTTTTCTTTTAATTTTCTATTGTTGTTCATCATCATCTTTTCTATCTCTTACTTGAAATTTTCTCCAGCTTCTGTTTTTTAAGTTTCATTCATATTGTCTATCTATCTATTTATCTATCATCTATCTATCATCTATCTATCTATCTATCATCTCTCCTTATGTTGAAGGCATTCCCTCAGTAGATGCTCACTTACATCTAAAGATGAGATACTAAAAAGCAGATTGAAGATTCTCTGGGTGGAGGGAGGGGAAGTGGGTAAAGTTGGCTGTTGACTCCTGGGCTTTACTTCAGGGAAATGAGAGGGCAAACAGCTCTCCTCCATAGCTTTTATCTGTATGCTCTAGCCCTGGGTTTTATTTATTTATTTTTTTTTCTAGAGAGGAATCCTCCAGCCTCCTGCTTTGGAGAGACACACTTTGTTCCTTGCATTTCAAAGAGTAAACAGAAGGAAGCTGGAGGTTCTACTATCCAAAATATAGACTCTTACTTTTTCCCCCTATATTATTGGCCCCCCACCTCACTTCCATCTTCCCTTGTTCCTGGTGTGCAGGAGTCCAGAGGCTCCAATGTTCATTTCCATAGGGTATAAACCTCTGGTTTCCTGGGGGTAGAAGGATGGAGGAGAAGGGAGAGAGAGAGGAAATAACCCCTCCTCAGAGGAGTACCAAAGACAGAAGGTCCCATGAAGAGTAATTGCTTTGCACACCATTTTACCACACCCCTTATTCCCATTCCTCTCTTCATTGACACCTTTCTAGTTTCCAAGCTACAAGTCTTTCTTGGGCTCCTAGGGGAGATCTGAATTCTCCATGGTTCATGCCCCCACCCCACCAGTTGAGAGGTTGTTATGACCCCAGCTCACCTATACCATTTACCACTTCCCCAGCTACTTCCAAACTTCAAAAATCTGTAGAAATCCTTTGGCTGCTCTTGTCTTCTCTTTATTCTCTTTGTTATGTTGCTTTTTTAAATAATAAAAATTTCTATAATTTTATTTTAATAGAGTTTTGGGAAAGAGAGAAAATAAATGTATATAGTCATTCCATTCTGTTATAACTGAATTCAAATATGACATTTATTATCTACTTGCTTTTGCCTTTTCATTCTTTAATACACATTTAATAGTCATTGAGTAATCACCATAATAGTAAAATTATAAGAACATTAATAACTTTCATTCTTGAAGTAATATAGTATTTTAGAATTATAAAAGCCTTTTAGCATTTAATTATTCATGTGAAGTAGATGTTTTTATTCCCATATTACACAAGATAATAGAGGTTAACAGAGTTTAAATAATATGTCTATGGCAACATGCTTACTTGTTAAAGGGCTTAAAACTGGACTCCAAATTCCTGACCCTTACTCTGATACTCTTTTTAGGATATTATAAAACCATTTTACTAACCGCTTGTGTGAAGTGTCAGTATGAATAAGACCTAATTTTTGCTCTCAAGGAGCTCTCAATCTAAGAAGAACAAACTCAGATATATTTCAACTTTATTATAAAAATGAATGAAATATGTATTTCAACATTAGCAGGCTTCCAAGATAGATAAAATGCTCAGAGAATAAAAGAAGGAAGTCTGTTTCTAATTAGAAAGGTCCAAGAAAGTGGGTGTTTGAGCTCCGACTATGAAGGAAGGGGACACATTTTTTATAGGAGACAGGAAGACTTTCCTGAATGGGATAAAAGGATAAGCAAGTGCAATCCCCAGCCTATTAATGGAACAGATAAGGCAGTTGTTGCAGGATGAGTGAAAGAGGTGTGTTGGAAAGATAGTTTAGAGGAGTACAATAGAGGGCTTGAATGTCTTGCTAAAGAATTCAGGACTGGTTAATTTTTTTAAAAGGAGAGTAAATGAAGTAAAATGAAAATATGATTACTTTTTCTGTTTTTCTACCAATTATTTTTTTCCAAATGATCTCACACTTTCTAGATACAAACTTAATTTTCAGAACTTACTAAAAAAGAATTGGAGGTCTTTGTACCTAAAGTTGTTTCCTTGTGCTTAGGGCTGTGAGTAATGTTACCAGAGACTGGGAAGTTACCAGGAGAAGTGTTTAATAACTTTCCTAGCATGCACAAACGTGGGGGAAAAAAGGAGGCCCAGGGAGCTTACAAGCTGCAATTCCTTTCGTGTTTGTTACAACACATGATTACTGCTTCTGCAACAAACAACAACAGTGTATATTTTTATGATACAATGCAGCCATTAGGCTTAGATTTCTGAAAAAACACTGCAGAAGGATGGTTCATATTGTAAGAACTTAAGGCATTATGAAAAAAAAGATTTAGTGGAAAGGAAATCAGGAGTAAAATCTATGAAAGGCTTTATGTTTACTAAAATAAAACAGTAATGGCAGAACACTCAATATAAATAGCACTCCTGATATTTTATGCATTCTAAATTGGAAATAATAGCTTTCTGTGCAATTAATTTTCATTTGCTACCTCATGAAAGTGTTCGGAGTTTTGTTCCCCTGTGGTTTCTAGGGTAGCCCTGTACATTTGCATTATGGACACAATGCAAAGCAAGAGGCATTTGTTTCTATATGTTTCCTCCACACAAATATGTCTTTTGTTTTTATGACTAGAACATTTGAATGTCTCTTCTCCCAGTTATTCCAAAACACCTAAGAACTATGATTCTTAAGGTGGAAAAGTCCTGAGTGGTAAGTAACTGAGCACACTTCAGGAAACTAGGGATGTGTTTTGAGCTCAGCTACTGAGGAGTTCTAGTCTAAGTACATTTTTAGCCTTTCTGACCTAGGTCTTCACAGGTGTTTCTTGGTTCACAGGTGCTCCTTTTTCCTTTATCTCTGCCTAGACTTTATCACAACACACACACTGCTGCTCTTACTTTATGTTACCTCCCTTTGATATTTTCAACCGTTATTTTACTCCCTTCTAATTACCTAAACAGTAGGTTGACTACACTCTCAAGTCTTGAATTAAAATGCATGTGGTTTTTGTAAAGGTTTGAAAAGCAATTCCTTTACAGAAAAATCTTCATGAAGGAAAAGTTGTCATTGGAAATAATATTCTAATCTCAACTTTCCACACCCTAGCAACTCAATCACTGCTGAATCATTAGGGCAAGACTCCCAGGCTTTATTTGCTTAAAAAGCATCCACTCTACCCTTTCAGCAGACTGAGATCAGCCTTGGAGAAGGAATGCAATTTTTTCAATCTCCATATGTGAGGTATTCATTCTGCTCATTGGGGTTGGATGCACAGGCTTAGTGCAGAAGATTTACATGGAATCAGAGAGAAATGGCCACGTAGTTCATCTGGTAGGGTTGGCCTTTAGCCTAGTTTTCTCAGGAATGAGCTACATCACGAACGCTGAAAAATAATTAGATCCAAATCTCCAGAGTCTCCACAGGAAATAGTACATTGTAGGCACTCAGTAAATATATATTTAGTAAATATACACTTAGTAAGTATGTACCTGATAAGCATGCACCTCCTTCTGACTGATTCTGAAAAAGGAAGAAGCACCCAGGAATGGCATTAGCTGAGAAATACGAACCCTGGGAATTCTGAGGGGAGAAAAGTTATTAGACAACCCCACAGAACTTGCATCCTTATTTATATATCCTGTGCATATACCCTTTTGAATTGGGGGTGGGGATGGAGATTTGAACACACACAGCTAATTAGTACTAAGATTTTTTGAAGTTGTGCCAAATGTGTGGTATCACTGAAGCAAACCAAAGTCTATGAGAAAGATAGAGAAAATGTTAATATTCCCTTTCTGTAGATGGAGAAACTGGGGCTGAAAGAAGGAATGGGACACAGGCACATGATATGCACAATGCTAAAAAACATGTGCATATGTGCACACAGTCATACCACTGTTCTGCCATCTCAACAGCAGGATATGGTCATGGCATGGATGTTGGGGCATTGTTCAGAGTAAGCGACAGTGTAATATTCAGTTGTCTTGAGTCACCGCCACAGAGTGTGAGACAATCTAAATAGGTACCAGCAAACGTCTTCAGAAATTAGTAAGATTTCTTTCCCTTTCCTAGGTTCCCTTTTTAATTTTTTACTTGTATTTTTATTGAGGTGTAATTTACATAGAGCTTATATACCTAGTCTCATTATTTTTGACAAATGCATGCTCCCATGTAACTTCCAGCCCTATCAAGATACAGAACATTTCCATCACAGCAGAAAGTTTTCTTGTGGCCCTCCCAGGCAATAGTCCCATCTCCACTGGCTTTTTTAAAATGGCTCTGTAATTCTAAAGAAACAAGATAACAATTTCCATTAATTTTTATAGCAGGTAGACAACTCTATGAAATTTATCATCAGCCTCTGAAAGTAATCTGTAAGCTGCACCTCTACCTTTTCCTTTTAGACAAATTTACTCTAAATATATTAGGATCCTTGCCATAATTATTTTTTAACCTAGCTCAGTATAATGCATGGATGGAAAATATGTTGTATGGTTTCATAGGAAAAACATTCCCTGTATGTGCTTATTGAGTAAACTTGCTGTCACTTTATATCAAAAGCTATCTTACACACTCTTACACTGGTCTCACTTTGTAAACAGATGATAAATTCAGTGTTGTCTCTCTATGCCAGCACTGGTTTTGTTAGATTTGTAAAATTATTTTTAATTTGGATGGGTGTTAACCCCTCATTGTCATGTCCTATTTTCTCAATGATGTTTTCAGAAACTTTCCAGCAGAAACAGAGAGTGAAGTATTCTATGGTTTTGCTGAGTAGAGTAATATTGGTTGTAGGTCCTTGCTTCTCATCACCTTGAATATTTCTTGCCAATCCCTTCTAGCCTGCAAAGTTTTTTTTAGGAATCAGCTGACAGCCTTATGGTAGCTCACTTGTAGGTAACTAACTGCTTTTCTCTTGCTGCTTTTAAGAACCTCTCTTTGTATTTAGTTTTTGGCATTTTAATTATGATATATTTTGGTGTGGGCCTCTTTAGGTTCCTCTTGTTTGGGACTCTCTGTGCTTTCTGGATTTGTATCCTATCATTTAGAATCAGAGGACAGATTATGAAGAAAAGAATGAGGTTGAAGTTAACTCCCTGTACCTTGATATATTTTCTCAGCCTGTGGCTTCTAGTTGTATCAGCTTACAAGCAAGTGTGAATTATTGCTCCTATTAGGCCTGCCGAGCTGTTGCTGCTATGCTACAGCAAGCTGGACTTCAAATGACCTCTGCCAGCCAAGTTTACCTTGGGTTCTCTCCTCAAACTATAGAGTGCCAGACTATGGGAACCCTCAAGCACAGCATTAATTTGAAGCCCAGACCCAATGTTTTAGGCATGTCAATATGATATTTGGTAGGATCATCAATGAAGTGAAAACTGAGACCATATGCAACCTAAATCTCTGACCAAGCCAAGAGAAAATCCTTTGATAGGGAAAGGGCTATTTCACATCAACAAGGGAACTTTGACCATATCCATTATATGGGTATTCTGGAAGTACTCAGAGTTAGAAGGTAGTACGTTTCAACCGTGGTCCTGAGTGAACAGTGGAGACAAGTTGGACAAAGTGCTGCAATTTCAAAACACAAGCTGATTCCGTAGGCCTGTCATGCCTGCTTATTTCAGGGTCACACCTGTTTCCTCCTGGTGATGTTTAATAGGGTACTTCAAGTAATTAGGTAAAGGCACTAGCATTCTGGCTGGGTGGGCTGGTCTTTTTTGGCTACACTGAGCCCAGGTATCTTGCCTATCATATTCCTCCATAAAGCTCACTTCCCAGTGATACTGGCCCACACCTGATGGCCTCAGATCTAAGTCCATCAAGTACACCCTCAGCTCCGATACACTCCTTAGTTTTTCATGAACTAGTCCACAATCTGGAATATTCTTACCATCTTCTCTTCCTAGAGAAATCTAATACTTTCCTCAGGGTTCTTTCTTGGTCCTTCCTCTGAACTTCCATAGACTCTTGACTTTATAATAACTGATTTATTTTATCGTCTTGTATAGAGAGCTTTTGTATGCATGAAGTACAGACTAGATGGTGAATTGAGTCATAGTAGATGTTCAATAAATATTTGTAAAATAAATAAGAGAGGTTTTTAAAAGTTGTTCTCTAACCTAAGGCATAAATCAGCATAATGTGCATGTTGTGGGGAGGATAAAGGAGTAATAGGGATGCAGACGAGGTAAGAAGATGGTGCTGTATACCTGTCTCTAACTTTATAGGTATGAGACTGGCAAAGCAGACTCTCTTCGTATGAGGTATGACACAAATCAGGATTTACACTGATGTTTTGAGCATCATTTACCAAGCTCTTGCTAAGTAGCTAAGTATTTTAACTCATTTTAAGTTCCCAGTTAAATGGAAAATAGTAATATGCACTTGCCTAGTGGTTTGTGATTTCCTGAGTGTATGTATATCCACAATCACAGGAAGTGGTATTGTGTAGTGGTTAATGGCACAGACTCGGTATTTGCATGGATTTGAATTCTGCTGTACCTTTTATTTACCTGTAACCTTGAACAAGTCTGTTAACTTCCCTATCCCTGTTTCCTCAAGCATAAAATGAAGGTAGAACGTACCTATAGGACAGTTATAATTAGTACTGGATCCCTAATACATACAACCCACATTCTGTTTAATTTTGATTTACAGGATGCACTCAAAAAAGTTAATGATAATAATAAGGTTCATTTTGAATTCTACATATAAGCCTATGGAAACAAGCAGGAGATATTTAATTCTCCCCATTTTATAAACAGAAAAATTGCAATTGTGTTTAAGTGTCTTTCCAAAGGACCCAATTATGACATGATGGTAAAAATTTGATGTCAGGTTTTCAGATCCTGAATTCAGCCTCTTTGTTGTATACTGTCTATAACCTCAATGGTGTCTCACTGTTCTTTCTTTGGATTGCTGCGCTTTGTATCGTCAGCCTTGGCTCACGTTTATGAAAGGCACGTTTGGGGAAGGAAGGATTTGTGTTCAAATGAAACACAGTGATGAAAAAAATTGAACCTAACCATTTATCCCTACTGAGCAAGCTTGAAGGGAAGCTATTTTCCTATTTCTCTGCAAACCATTCCCAGTTACTGTGAACAGTTGGTGGGGGAAAAAATGTTGGTTTCACTATTTTATTAAGCATCTTTTGAAAAGACTTCAAAAGGGTTTTATTTATAAAATATTGTAAAGGTATGAAAACATTACCAACTACAAAGATAGATGGTTGAAGTAAAACAGGGACTGATCCTTTTGGATAAAAATTCCTAGTCTGATAACCCTGGCTGTTTCTCCCTTAAATGTACCTTCTGAGAATTTGATGTTAATCAAACCAGTGTTTAAATACTTACATGAAGGAATGTGTATTTGTCCTCAGAGATAATGCTGACTCTTTTTTACTCTTTATCAAAGCACATTTTAATTGACTGGAAAATTAAGAAATCACTCCCTGCATATAATATGAAGAAATATGCTCACAAAAAATAAAATAAAAGATTCATTATAGTTTTTTCTAGCTGCACAGTTACACAGCTGTACTCCGTTTGAGACTACATCTACTGTAATGTAGCTGGGTTAAATTTTAGCAACTATGTGGACTGTAGAGAATGCATTAGGACTTTATACACACATACATAAATGCAAGTGTTCGTATATATAGTCATATTAATATAGAAATATAAATAGATATTTTATATAATACATATTTTAACATTAATATTGTGACATAATTAGCTTATATCTGTAAACAGTCCTCAACCCCATAAACCTCACTGATATTTCAGAGAGAGAAGACAGCTCATCCTTCAGTCCAAGACTTTTACTGAAAACACTTTTTTGAAAGCATGGTATTATGTGTTATATTTTATAAAATGGAGAAATGGCAGAAATAAAAATGTACTCTTCTAGTCCTTAAGGAACATAAATTCTAATCTGTTATGTTGAATATTAAATAATAAAATTTAAAAATGACATCAGTAATTTATATTTTTATGACGCTTTGCCATTTTCAAAATGTATTCATGACCGTCATTCCAAGTGACCCTTACAACCAACACTGCTAAGTAGGATTTGACTCAACACACTTTGCTGGGATATGACTAGTGAAATAGATATTATTATTAACTCCATTTTATATATAAAAAATTTTAAAGGACTTTCGCAGAGGTTACTTAGCTTGCCCAAAGTGACTTGCTAATAAATATTTCAGTTTAGATTTTAATCTATTGGACAATGAGATTGTTAAATCCAGTGCTGCGGTTGGTAAGAAAAACCTAGAAGTCAGGAAAATTAATTTCTCTTGTGAGTCTAAATGATATAACCCAATCCTGACACTCTTCAAAATTAAATGCTTTTCTATGTTACCATAGTATATTGTTCTTTTGTCTGCTGTATAGCACCCAGTATAGAATGACATGTAGTATATTTAGTTAACTATCTTTCTCCGTGAAACTTGAGTTTCTGAGGGCAAAGACCAAGCACTTTATGTGTTCCCGTTACAGGGTCTTATACGGCACTTTCTGGTTCTCTTCTGATTTTCCGCCTTGTCTATAGATGGCATCGAGGCTGAAGCAGGAAGTTTCTCTAGCTCTAGTGGATAGTTTGCAATCTATGCCCCTCCAGCTGTTAGACTTTGCTCTGGCCTGACAGCATCAGCTCCCACTCAGAATTCTGAGTTCAAAGCTAAGGATTCCCCTCCCTGAGTGTTCCTACTTTTCAGCAGCAGTGAAGAAGCCCTTTTCTACCTCTTTATTGACCCTTCTCAATAACTAGATGTCCCTCTTCTTTTAATTGCTACAAAAATGAACATCTCACCATTCCTCATGAATTAATGAGTCTTTATCCAGCTGGTGGAACCGAGATAGAAGTGGTCTGATAGCAGGCATCTCCTCACATGCAGTTTTAAGTAATATGGGTCTCGTGGCTGTCACACAGGGGTAAACTCAGAGGTTGTACCTTCTACTTTGTCCTTTAGCCATTCAAACTGCACGTCTCTTACCAAGGCTATCTCCTCCTGATAATGTTCATCTCTGTGTTTTTCATTTGATTCCCATTTTCTTCTGATCTCATACTTCTATCTAGTCCCTAAAGTTTTGTTGTTTTTTGCCATAATCCACTGATATCTGCAACTCATCTCTAGTGTAATTTACTTTTACTTTTTATTCCTGAGTTCTTCATTCACCTGTTTATCTCTATTCAAAGATTCAAACAATTTTAGCTTTTTTAATTAGGAAACTTTATTTTTAGAGCAATTTTAGGTTCAGGAAAAGTTGAACAGAAAGTACAGAGGCTTCCTATACACCCCCTGTCCCCACAAATGCTCAGCTTCCCCCACTATAGCACAGTGGTACATTAGTTACAATCCATGAACCCACACTGATACATCGTTATCACCTAAAGTCCATGATTTGCATGAGGGTCCATTCCTGGGTTTGGAAAAGTTTATGATGATATGTTTCCACCACTGTAACATCATACTGAGTAGTTCACCATGTAGAAAGCCCTCTGTGCTCTGTCTTTTTACCCCTGCCTCCACCCTAACTCCTGGCAACCACTGATGTTTTTACTGTCTCAATAGTTTTGTCTTTTTCAGAATGTCATATGGTTGACATCTCACCTTATATAGCCTTGTCAGATTGGTTGTTTTCACTTAATTACATGCATTTAATATTCTTCCTTGTCTTTTATAACTTGGTAAGTCATTTCATATTAACATTGTATAATATTCCATTATTTGGCTGTATCACAACTTACTCGTTTACCTACTGAAGGCCATCTTGGTTACTTCCAAGTTTTGGCATTCATGAATAAAGACTTAAAAATGGGATAGAGGCCTGACACTCTTCTGGGCACTTTTACATAGGCAAAAACATTTATCAGAACTACTTAGGATGGTGACTGTTTGGACCTAACACTCAGAGAAGTTAGGTGATGTGCCCCAACTCACCAAGTTGGTGAATATGGTCGTCCGTACTCAAACCATGTATTTTTTAACATAAAGTTCACAACCCAATCTCCGGCCCAGGAATGGCATGCATACCACTCCTCTACCCTCCGTCCTTGCCCATGGTATACATTGCTGGTTGAGTACAGCATACTTTCTTATGAAGCCTAATTCAGTATGAGCTGCCAATATCAATCAATTACGGTTGGCATACAAGATGAAAACTAGTGACATTCTTGTTATAAAAGGATGTCATCTATCTCCTTAGAGCATACATATTCAACTTTTGACCACATTTTGGCTGACATCAATGAGGTATAAATTTTGTTATGATTAATATAATGCCCTAATTCAAGAAGAAGCCATATATCCTTATGATTCTTATAATAACATTTTGATACATTAGTAACAATGTCTTAATTCTGTTAAATTATTAATATGCCATCTTTAACAACCTTATTCACTTCTATCTCCATGCTTAGCAACAGATGGAATACTCTAACATCTGGTCTCTTTTTTTTCTATATGTGCAAATGCTACCTATATATGAAGAAATTGAGCTTCAGTCCCCATTAATGCAGAAATATCTCTATTACTGTTAGGACTGCAGACCAGCAGACAGAGCCTCAGAAACACACTCAGTCCAGGCTGTCTCGTGCTGGGCACCTCACACTTTTCCATCTTGATTAAATTGAACTTCTGAATATACAATGGTCTTCTAATTTTATGTGTATATGTATGTATTTAAAATGATCTTCCACATTTATTTTTTTCTTTTTATTGAAGTTATTGGGGTGACACTGGTTAATAAAGTTATACAGGTTTCAGGTGCACAATTCCACAACACATCATCTGTGTACTGCACTGTGTGTTCACCACCCAAGTCAAGTCTCCCTGTATCACCATTTATCCCCTGTGTTGTTTTTAATGTGTGACTGGCATCAGGTTCCATAGCTTTATTATCTTGATTTATTTAAATCCCAGGTATCTCTATTAGATACCTAGTGTACTACATATTGTATAACAAACTGCCACAGATTTAGCAGCTTCAAACATTATGCATGTATTATCTCATAGTTTCTGTGGGTCAGGACTCCAGGCACAGCTTAGCTGTGTTCTCTGCATAGGGTTTTACAAGGCCAAAATCAAGGTGTTGGCTGAGTTGCCTTATCATCCAGAGACTGGACTAGACAACAATCTGCCTGAAGCTCACCCAGATTTTTGGCGGAATCGCAAGTGAGTCTGCTGAAGAGTCATAGATAATGTCACTTAATCAAGGGAGTGACATTCTATAAACTTTGTCAAAGTCCGTTGGTTAACAATTCCTGTTCACTCAAGTTGAGAGGATTATACAAAGACATGAATACCAGGAGGAGGGGATAATTAGGACCATCTTAATCTGTCCACCCCCAGAATCTAGAACTGTGTGACCAAAAGGGAATTGGTGTGAACTCAGAAGACCTGGGATCTCATCTTATCTTTCATACTAAATAGCATTTTGGATCTGGGACAAATTAGTGTTGTAGGACAAATTAGTTTTTGTTTTGTTTTGTTTTGTTTTTAACCTGTTGTATAAGTGGTTGGTTAGATGAACCCCAAGGATTCTATAAATTCTAACATTCTATAATAGGTATCTCCATGGAAGCCCAGGATATTAAAAGATTTTCCCGAGTTCAATGACTGAATTCTGGTGGGTTCTGTAACACACTGGTAGTTATTAATTTACTCACTCGGCAAGATGATTCATGTGTTTCTAATGAGAATACGCATATTGCCAGTTTTCTTCTTCATTGATTCAATACTAATTGCTATTTAGTGTGAGGAATTTGAAACGTCGTCATGTTTCAGGTTGATTTTCTTAGTGTCCACACCCCCTAGAACGGTGGCCAGCATATTATAAGCATTTGGGAAATTAATTGAAAAACTGTTATTGAACTTTCTGGATCATCAAAGTTTCAATAATTGTCTTCACAAATTTTAGAAGTAAATAAGCTTCAGTGAATTTGGTTTCTTTGAAATATCTGTTGGTATTTATGATATTGTTGATACTATTGATATATAAACATTTAAATACTCTAAATTCTCCTTTTCCTAGAACCACTTTTTTAAAGTAAGGTTGATATACAATACTATATTAGTTATATTAGTTTCAGAAGTACAGTACAGTGATTCGACATTTCATACCTTACAACGTGATCACCCCACTAAATCTAGTACTCATCTGTCATTGTGCAATATTATTGACTATATTCCCTTTATTTCATCCCTCCCTCTACCTCCCTCCTCTATGGCAACCATCCCTTTGGTCTGTTTCTCTAAGTCTTGTTTTGTTTGTTTTTGTTTTGTTTTGTTTTTTAGCTTACATAGAAGGGAAACCACATGGCATTTGTCTTTCTCTGTCTGACTTATTTCATTCAGCAAAATGCCTTCTAGTCCATCCACACTGTCATGGAATCACAGAAGCAATATTATGTACTTGGAATAAATTTAACTTGGTCTTTCAGAAGAGAAAAAGGAAAAGTCAAAGTTTTCTGCCTTATCAGGAAGTACTGAATGGTGTCAGCGTTTGGAAAGTTGGAAACACCTGGTATCAAATCCTGGCTCGGTGTTTACTCACTGTGTGTCCTTGGAAGAATCTCTGTCTTCTCTAGGCTTCCCTTCCTTCCTCTGGAAGATGACTAGTGACTTTCAGAGGCTTTCTTTCCAGACTTGACTGTCTGTGGCCTAAGTAATCATAGTTAGGTTAAGATCTGGCCCATTATTTCAGCTCAATTTTTGTGCCATGTAAATGGGGGGAGGAGTCCACAGTATAGACTCTGTTCCTACATCAACAAATGGCATAGACCTCCTGCTACCATGCTCATATTTTAAACAAGTCCCTCCTAATCCATAACACACAATATTCTCATGTCCTAGCAGGGTGGCCATTCATTCAAGGCTTTGACACAGTCATGAATCCTCAGTTTTTTCTTGGAATTTCTAGGAGGCCTAGGGCCAAGATCATGGTGATCTTACAACTTTAAGGTTTTGATTCCTGACTTGTTCATTTCCTGTCTTATATAGAACCTCTGACAAGTTGTTTATGCAGTCCTAGACTCACCCCAGTGCCATAGCTAATGTTAATATGGCCAGGGGGGGTATTGGCAGACACTGAAATGTTATTTACAGGGTCTAGAATAAATCTTGGTGGTCACATCACCCCGAAAACCAAGGTATATGTGCTATATCATGAATGCCTACTAACTTCCAGGCACTCTTCTGAGAAGAATGCAAACACAAATACATTCTGTTCTCAGCATAACATAGTCTATCTAGACAGAAAAGTAAATCAGTAAACCCAGTAAGTAGCACAGCAGAATATAATAAGTGCTATGATAAAACTAGGTGAAAATTGTATAGAAACAGAGAGGAAGGGGATAGGATCAAGCTGAGGGAAATTGTAATAAAAGGCTTATTGGAGTAGGAAATGTGGAGTTGGGTCTCCAAGAACAGAAAGAAGTTATCCCACAATAGAAGACAATGGTGGTGTGTGTGTGTGTGTGTGTGTGTGTGTATGTAATCTCTCACATAGGGAACAGGCATAGAGGTATACACAGTAAGTAAAGACCTAAGGAGTGACATAAGATGAACTTATGAAATGATTCGATGCCTTCACTGGGAAATTGTAATCAGTACGACTACAACACAGAGTGCTCTGGGGATGGGGAGACCAAGCTTAAAGGGCCAGTGTAAGCTTCCTAAGGGAAAGCCTTGCGAGTTTAAAACATATCACCAGATAAGGTATGTATCATGTGTATTTAATATCCTGTCTCTCAGAAATTCATCTCCTAAAGATATCTTAAGGAAATAAATTGGGTAAGTGCACAAAAAGAAATTAAGACTGTTCCTGACATTTTTCTTATGAAACAGTGAAAAGTTGAAAAAAAAGCCATATAGAATGTTTTTTAAATAAAATATTATACTCAATTAAATGCACTATGACATAGATCTTGTGTTGAAATGGAAAGACAGCCATAATATGTTATTAAATAAGCAACGCAGGTCACACTCCAGTGTAGAATACAGTCACCTCATCAGTGCAGGTATGTATAATTTTACACGTATTGAAACATGTGGAGTAATATGTTCCAAACCTTTTGGTATGCTAAGGACTTACCCTTTTTTTATGCATGTATGTTTATTTGAATTCTTCCAATAAAAAAACAATAAAGACACTTACATTTTTTTTCTTTTTTTTTTATTTTAGATTATTCAGTATAGTTTCAATCTTTTACTCCCATTCCAGCCCACCCACCCATCCCTCCCAACCTCCCTTCCATTTCCAAGCCCCGTAGTTTTGTCCATGTGTCCTCTATATTTGTTCCTGTAAACCCTTCCCTTCTCCCCTGAAATTCCCTCCCCTCTCCCCTCTGGTCACTGACATCCCGT
>CM052543.1:45883916-45940439 GCA_028533065.1 Trachops cirrhosus | reverse complement strand
GTCGCCATCTTCTCTCGTTCTGACACTTACATTTTTTTAAAGAATTCTGTATCAAGAAGCTTACTGTAGGATTGGGATGGAAAAGTTTATCAGCTGGAGGAAAAGCTGAAGTGCCCTATAACCAAGATTCACAGGTTACAGTGTTTCAGACAACATATAAATTGATTTCCCTTTCATGTAGCACTTCAAGTTAAGGAGAGTAGAAGGCTGTGAGTCCACAGGCCACCAGGGACCCAAGCTAACAGGGCAGGTGCAACATCCTCAAAATTGTGATCTGAGACTTTCCAGCCCTTGCTGTTTCCAGAGTGGGAAGCAAAAGAGAGAAGAGTATCCAAGAGTCTTTATTAAGCTGACTTGGAGTCTGCACACCTCACTTCCTCTTATGCTCATTAGGGAGAATTTTTTTCATAGAATGAATTAAGAGTTGGGGGAAGGGTTATCAATCAGCAACCTGCCACAAGGAGCAAGGATTTTAGATGGAAGGATTGGTTTGCAGACTGATATATTCATCAAGCGAAGAGATGAGTTCTGTTTCGTGTTATTGTTTGTTTTTAAATGAGCCTCAGGTGCATAAAATTGGATTAATTGTCACCCCTGGTTCACAGTACATTCTCTCATCATTGGTTCATATGCTCTCATCTCATTTGTTTGATTGTTTGTTTGTTTACTATCAAATAAATCACCAGCCTACATGAAAAATAAATTGGTTAGCTTATGCTGTATAATAAAGTACTCCAAAACTCAGAGGCTTAAAATAACAATGACTTATTTGTTCATGCCTCAGTGGTTCAGCAATCTGCCTGGGCTCACCTGCGTGGGTCCTGCAGTCTGAGCAGGTTTGGCTGGATGCTCTCAGATAGCCTCACTCAACACTGGTCTGCAGAACGGTGCTGACTGTTGGCTAGTGCTGGCTGTCAGCTGCGAGTGGCCAGGCCATGTTTCTCTACCAGGCTAGTTTAAGTGCATTCACAGGGCAGCAGTGGCAGTGTTCCTAGGATCAGCCGAAGAAGCCAAGGTCAGTATGTAAGCATATCCCAACTCAGCTGCCATTATATTTGCTTCATCCCATTCTCCAAATTAAGTCATTTTCCAAGCCTATAGTCAATACGGGATAGGACTAACCCAGAGCGAGGGTACAGGGAGACATGGCCCTGTGAAGGCCATACGTACAGCAAGCAGTCTACCATAGCATAGCTCCATCAGAGTAGGTAGGCTTTATTCCATGCTGTCCCAAAGGGTAAAACCTCACCTAACTCATTCCTCTGTCTCCCCCATCCAAGATAACACTACACTGAATATTATATAAATTCCTTTATAAAAAGTTTTCTCGTGTGTTTATTTTACTTGGTTTGACTTTTATTTTTTAAAAAAGATATCATGGAGGATATAATCTTTTGGTATTATTTTCTATGTGTGATATTGCTAGCAACCTATATTGTTGTGTATAACCATAGATTATTTTTGACTCCTGTATAATATCCCATTATATAAATGGGAGTTCTGTCTGGAAAAAGTACAGCCATTGTTAACATAATAAGAATGGTTTTCTTGACATTGATGTAACCTGGTAGCCAAGGAGAGGGAGCTGGAATGCACATGCGTGGATAATGACAACTTCACTGTAGTCAGTGGAGGAGGTAGACTCCATTGAGGGAGCATGTGTACTGTGTGGTTGTCACATTCAAAATGACTGAGCAAGTAGAGCAACAAATCTGCATCAAATTTTGCATTAAGGTTGAACATTCCTCTGCAAAACTGTTTGGATGATTCAGAAAAGTGCAACTATGGGAAACTAGTGATTGGCAGCTTCATCACGACAAGATGCCCACTCATGTATCACATCTGCAGAGTTTTTTGGTGCAACATCACATCATCCAGGTAACTCAGCCCTGCTACAGCTCAGATTTGGCACCTTGCAATCTGGCTTTTCCCAAAACTAAAATTACCTTTGAAAGGGAAGAGATTTTAGATCATCAATGAGATTCAGGAAAATACGAGATGGGGTAGCTGATGGTGACTAGGAGAACTGTGTGAGGTCCCAAGGTAACTGCTTTGAAGGGGACTGAGGCATCACTGTATTATGTACAATGTTTCTCATAACTTGTATCTTCAATAAATGTCTCTATTTTTCATATTACATGGCTAGATACCTTCTGGACAGACTACATATACCATATCTTATTTATCATTTTTTCTGAGACTGGCATTTGGGTTGTACCCACATATGAGCTTCTATGGGCAGTGCTGCTGTGAACCTTCCTGAACATGTCTGCTGTTAAACCTGTGAATGTGTTTCTCTTGGGTAGATCTGGGAGTGAAATTGTGAATACTCAGTTTAAGGTAATTGTGAAGTAATGTCAAAGTATTTTCCAAACTTGTTATACCAATTTACATTCTCAGCAGCAAAATATAAGAGACCCTTACTAGTTCAGTTTGTTCATTTGATTCCACAATGAGTGAAATCATATTGTATTTGTATTTCTCTGACTGACTTATTTCACTTAGCATAATGTTCTCCACATCCATCCATGTTATCGCAAAGGGTAAAATTTTCTTCTTTTTATGGCTGAGTAATATTCCATTGTGTAAATGTCCAATAGTTTTTTTATCCACTCACCTATTGATGGACACTTGGGCTGCTTCCATATCTTGGTGATTGTAAATAATGCTGCAATAAACATAGGGTGCTTATGTGACAGCTAGTGGGGTAGGAGTTTAGGGGTGCAGGGATTAAGCAAAAAAGGAAAAAAAGGATTCATGGACATGGAAAACAGTATGGGGATTTCTGGGGGGAGGGAGTATAAGGGGACTAAAAGATAATATAAAAAATACAATAAAGATAAAAAAAAAGATCCTATTGATCCTCTACTTCTTCCTGACTTTGTAAAATATTGAAAGGTGGCTTAATTTTTATAATTTAAAGGTGTGTAAGATTGTATTGTATTATGGCTTTGATGACAGTGATTACATGACCTGTCCTTAGGCACTAAGGACCCCTGAGCCTAGTCCTAGGCCTGCTTGGTTCCCTGGTCCCAGTCCTACTCCAGCTCAGCTCCAGCTTCTCCTGTTCCTGACACCCCTGTGATGGAAGACCAAGTAGGTCCTGTCACCATCCCCATGTAGTCATGACATAAAGTGCTTCCAAATGTGAGATTCTGCTTTTTTATTTATTTTCTTTCAAAGTGTTTTTTCTCTGACATCCCAGCGCAGGGGAAAGAACATGAGATTTGGGATTGAACAAAACTGCTATGAATTGTACTTCCTGTATTTAACTACCCATGCAAGTGTGGACAAGTTATTCAACATCATTTGTAGGCCCCAGTTTTCTCACAGGTGAAACAGATATAGCACTTCTCATTTTGTTGTGTTATATGTGGTGACATAGGTAAGAAGTCATGCAACACTTGGTGCATAATAGGTGCTCAAAATTGGAAGCACTGCCATTGACACAGAACATGCTCTCTTGAGTTGAGTTGCAAGGTGAAGGTTCCAACCTGTTACAGCATCAAGATTAAATAGGTTAGCCTGGCCTAAGGTTAAATAGCTGCTTCAGTATTCATTCATGTCAAATGAAATTGTGATTTCACTGTGGCTCATGAAACCGTAGTCAGATCTGACAAATTCAATCAGCTAATTTTTAGGGAAAGTCTTAATGATTGTAATAGAGATCGTTAGTCACTATTCCACCTGTACATGAAATATGACAGATCTCAGTGTCTAGCAGTTTCACAACTAGTATTAACAACAGAGAAAATAAGGCAATTAAGGCCCCTCAGTGCTACTTTGCTTCAAGAGAGGGGGCAGTGGGGTGACAG
Organism: Trachops cirrhosus; assembly: GCA_028533065.1. NCBI lineage: Eukaryota > Metazoa > Chordata > Mammalia > Chiroptera > Phyllostomidae > Trachops > Trachops cirrhosus. The sequence goes on along the minus strand of CM052543.1, from coordinate 45,936,624 downwards.
GATGTTCCAGACATCATATTCTTCTGAGGGTCAGAGGACCAGCCATGAGCACATTGGGTAATTGTGAACATACCCTAACTTCTCTGGGTCTCAGTTTCCTGAGAAAGTTGATAAATAAACATTTGATAAATGTTGAGTTAAAGTGAATTAGATCTCAAAGATGGCAATGTTGGACCAAGCCATACCCTGTCCCTGGTTACCTTCTCCACATTCTTTATGCTTCAGCTGAAGCACCAGCTTCTGTTTCATTCCTCTGAATGTCCCAGCCCTCCTGTTGAAGCCCTTTGTGAAGGACACAGGAGCATAATTGGTCCAATGAGGCCTGAAAAGGGATGCAAAAGTAACAACAGTTTCCCAAAAGTCTACACCTGTTCTACAAGTGACATTTAAAGTCTGGATATGCTTGGATCCTGTAAACAAATGGCTTATGGGGAGTGAGGTGCAAACCCCTTTGCTACCTTCTATAGCTCCCTTCTTGTTGTCACATAGTCTGTCTTGTGGGCAAGTGGCCTTTCCCTAGAATAACCTTATTATCTTAAGCTAAATCATATATTGTTGTCACTGCACCATTCACCTGTGTTTAGGATACTAGTGTCAGAACAATCATTTAGAGAACTGCCATTTCAACTCCACAAGACCCACAGAGGTATGAAAGAGATGTTAAAGCATAACCATATGACCTCAATTTAGCACAAGATGGTAAGATATAAACCTGTATCTCAAAATTAGAGTTCTAATCCCAGCTCTTCTGCTAATAGCAAATATGAATTTCAGTGATCACCTCTGTTTTCTGGGTCTCCATTTCCTTATTCAAAAAATAGGGATAATAATATCTGTTCTTCCTCCTGTGCAGGGCCATTGAGAGGCTCAAACAAGATAATGTGTGTGGTATTGCCATGATGTTGCATTGAGGGTTGTTATTACCAGGAGCCACCTCCTTCTGTTCTGCAGTGGTCCCTGGCAGCCCTTACTAATCCTTTGCTGATGGGACACTGTCATAACCATCATCTGGATGTGTTGTGTTTACACAGCACTTACTCAGAGGAGCTAAAGGCAATGGGGCTTCTCTTCTGCACCATCCCTGGGGGAACTTTCATACTGTAAAAGCTCAGATCTCAGACATATTTTGCAAAATAATCAGCTCAAATACTCTTTTGGTTGGTTTCAGCCCATTTCCCTTGTCCTATTCCCTAGAACCAAACCTCTCTCTCCAGTAGTAGGGAGAGCAGGACTAGCGTCAGATTATCCAATTGTAGAAGCTAAAACTATCTACATTCTGCTATACATTCTGCAAATATATTTTTACATTATCAGGGTCCTGATACTGATTTCTGGGATGTCGCATTGCATTAGTGATGTGAGATTTTCTCTCCACTTTGTGGCACTTCATTCCACCCCTTATAGTGGAAAGAGACAGACTGCAGTCTAATTGAAATGCAAAGGGCATTCTTCTGTTTCTTTGTAGAACACCATAGCGATAAAGAGTATATTTTGGACTCCAAGTGAACTGAGATTAAAAATCTATCTATCTTTGCTATTTACTGGTTGTATGACTTTTGCACAAGTCGCTAAATGTCAAGTTCCTTATTTGAAAAATGAGGTAATAATATATACCCTAACAGGATGGTAGTAGTATGAAGTAACCTAATTTGCATAAAGTGTTTCATACAGCACTTGGCACATAGAACTCAATATTAGTATGTACAATTATTATGTAATGTATATGATCTCATTCCCAACTTTGGTTTCAATTACATTCAAATACAATCTTTCCTATGGATTGTCCAAGAACACTGGGGTGTATTAAAACTGAGAGTTAACCAGTCTGAGTCCCCTTCCATCATGCCTTCTTGCTGTCACATGGGGTCGCTGTGGAGGACCAGCTCTGCACAGCCTGAACTAGCCCAAAGCCCCAAGCTTGCTGCTCTGAGCCCGTCTTGGCCTGTTTGCAGGCAGGCCCATTCTCACCCTTTCCTTGCTCTGGTCTGAATTACACGGTAGATGGACCGTTTCCAGCAGATAGGAGTTTTCTCTGCGTCAGCTGCCTTCTAAATGGCTTCAGCCAATGGGAGACACTAGAGAGAGATTAGAAGAAGAAACTAAGGCGCCAAAGTGTTTCTCCCTCTTCTCTTCTGCCTTAGGCATTCTGGTCAGATAACATCTCTTACTTCCTTTTCCTGGTTGGTTGGTTTGTTTGCTTGTTTCTGCCATTGCTAATGTCTAGGTCACCCCACAGTATTCTGCTTGGCTTCTCTGTGCTCTATCATCTGCATAACAAATTCTCCATATTAAGACTGGGATGGTTTCTGTTTTCCTGGCTAGACCCTGACTGGCACACAGTGCCAGACCCCTGCTGGTTTTGTGGGGGACTCCTGCATCAGCTCCACGTTTCCAACTTTGGCTGCCATGCTTTGATGCCCTTCTACTGCTCTCACAAGCAAGACTCTGAGTCAGGGTTACGGAATCCTGGGGAGCTCCCAGCCTCAGCCCAGCCTGCTGGACCCAGGACTTTTCTACAGCCCTGTGCCCCGCACTGAGCCAGGGCCACCAGCCATACTCCCTTGCTTTCCTGGTGAATTCTCCTTGCAAATCTTGTCTAAGATATTTCTACTTTTAAGTTTCTGAAACAGAGTTTGGGGCTTTGGTCTCTCTATCCTCTAAAGGCTCCAAAATCTTTAAAATTAATCTGTCTTCTCCCCAACACCTAGCCCCATATGACAAAGGTCACAAAATTTTCTACTCCAGTTGTTCCCCAGGGTAATGGCTGCCTAGTGCTCTAATTAAGAGAGGTAATTGCATAACTAAGAGAGGCCACTAGTAGAAAGCTCTTCCTAGGGACTTTCTGGTATTGGTTACTGAAGATAAAACTGGAGCTCAGCCATAACCTCCTCCTTGAAGCCCACCTTTCTTTTCACACTCAGTGTTCAACCACACACTCCTCTGTGGTACCACAATTCTCTGTTTATGCATTTGTTGAGCACCTCATGCTTTATTTATAATTGTGCGTATGTGTATATGTTGAAAAACCTGAAAACCCTTTTAAAAAGTGATGGAAACTTTCCGAAATTATAAGACTGCAGCTCAAGTCCTGTTCCTCCAGATGATATTCCCTTCTGCCTTCAACCACTCACTTGGAGATCAGCTACTTAAAGCCATACACTCAGTACTTGCAAACGTGATGGCTAAGGATTTTCTTTCTATTTTCTATAGAAGGAGAAATTTCTAGATAAGGAGACATTGAGTAAACTTGTCCAAGATTTTCCAGCTAGTTAAGTGGTCTAATTTAGAGTTGCACCCACATCTATGCAAAGCCAAGGTGGCCTTTTTCTGCTCCCCAGGCTGCCTTTACTAGAACACACAGGGATGTGATTTACCTGTGTAGCTAAGGGGGGCAGGTGGCTGCCTGAAAGCTATTGCTAGACAGGGAATACTGCTTTGGAGAAAGTTGTTCTATATAAAATGGAAAATGGGAAAAAGAAAGATAAAACATATACCACAGATTTCTACCAGGTAGCAGCTGAAAGCCTCCACACCGGAATGGTACAGGTGTACACTGTAGTTTAAGATTTTAATCCTCTTTTAAGTGGTTTTTTTTTAGGTCAATTGATTTTTTTTCCTCCCTGAAAAGTTGTTTGAGTACCATCTGTCACTCACTAAATTCTAAGGCAGGTTCACGGCAGCTGTCTCAGGAAAGTGTCCTTTGCCTGTCACTTCCCATGTCTGTCTGTCATCACAGGATGTTGCTCAGAGCAGGGATCTGGTGCTCTTCCCTCTGTGAGCTCTCTTATCCATTTCTTCACTCTTACCTCACCCATTCCCTCCTCTACCCACTTGTCCAGGGGTGCAGACTTTACATCAGGCTGTGGGGATGGAGAAATAATCACCCAGCCATTCCCTCACCCATTCATTCATTTGTTCCATACACTCTTCCTAAGCCCTGGAGGTGTATGCTGTCCATGGAGCAGACAAACTTGGACACACACAATTCTGGTGGTATACTCTAAGAATCTTCACAAAAATAACCATAACAGCAAGTGGGAGTGCTTGGGAGAAAAGAACTAGCCCAGCTCTGCCTACAGGAGAGGAGGAAGATGTTATTAAGGAAGAGAATTTTGAGTTCATCTTGAGAAATGAATTAGACATGCCCCTTGTGCTGATGGAGAGAGGGAAGTGGATGCAGGTGGAGGAAAGACACTGCAGCCACCATTGGAGGTGTGAGAGAGTCTGGGGTAATCAGGAACCCTTCTTCACCCCAGTGTGGAAGCAGGAAATGAGCGTACAAGGACATTTGTGAGAGCAGCTCCATGCCAGGCTGAGGAGGCTGAACTTAGTCCCGTAAACAGAAGAATGCCATCAGAGTTTTAGGCATGATGCCATGCCTGAACTGCTAAAGAGGAGCTCTTTCAAGAGACTTTTTTGGTCCAGCTATCACCTTAACCTGCATCATTTTTGCTGTCTGGAATTCCTGCTCTCTGTCAGTCATGTGACACAGCACATTGAAGAGTAGTCAATCGGGGCAAGGTTCTGAACCTCATCCTTGCAACTGCAACATCTGCCTTAAGAAAGGATACCTGGACCCATATCTCTTTCAGGCATGGCAAAGCATAGGCTAAGAGTAAGTTTGGTCCTCAGCATAGCTTTTATGAGAACCAGCTTTCTAGCTTCAGTCTCAACTATCCCTTATGAGGTTTTTTCCACTTCTGTGTTTTTGATCAGCAACAATCTCCTCCAAGAATGCTCTTCTTTCTACAAATTCTTCAGGTTCATATGAAGTTTCCCAACTTAGCCTAAAGGATGTGATTGTGTCCTTCTTTAAGCTCTCAGAACACTGTGAAGGTCACTTCTGCCTGGAGAGAGTCATGTGTAACAGAGAAGTTTAGTCTTGCCTGGAATGCAAACTCCAAGCACCAGCGCTACCAGCTCTGTGTTCCCTGAACCTGGACAGCACCTGGCTTTTAGCAGCTGTATAAAAACTGTGCAGTGACATGAGCACAGAGCCAGGAGCTGGTCAGAGCTGGGTTCCAATGCTGACATTAGCACCTGCTAAGTGTCATTTATCACTAAGTCAATAATTTTTAAAAAATGCCTTTTTATCCTCACCGAGGACATGCTTAGAGCAGGGAAAGGAGGGAGAGGAGGAAGAAAAAAACATTGATGTGAGAGAGAAACATCCATCAACCAGTTGCCTCCTCTACATGCCCTGACTGGGGTGGGTTGATGTGGGGAACTAGGAATCAAACCTGTGACCTTTTAGTTCACGAGCTGATGATCCAAGCAACTGAGTCACATTGACCAGGGCTAAATTAAGTAATTTAACCTTTCTGAGTTATGCACATACTTGACAGATTAGAGATCCTAGAGGTAAGGCACCCAGTCCAGGCCCTAGGACATAGGAGGTGCTCCATAAATGGCCTCTACTAATAAATGCCCTTTCTTTTCCTTCTCTCCTCTTTGCCGCTTGCAACACAGGCACTTGTGCTTTTCTGCTACACTAGATGCCTGTAGGACAAAAACATCTAAAGATCAAAAATCTCAATACACTAGATTACAGAACTCTCACAGACCCCCTCCATCCCCATGAAAAATGATCCCAGGGAACAAAAATACATAATCAAAGGGAGAGAGAAATGTCATACAAAATTGTCATCTCAAAATAAGAGTCTAGCCATACAGCATTTGTCCCCGTAATCGCTTCTTGGAAACATGTGCCGCGCTGCATCGAGCCTGGAGTACATTATGAACTCCTGCAGACACAGAAATTTTGCGAGCTGTAGGTTGCAGGAACCCACAGAGCTGGGGAAGCAGAGGTTTAATGGTATTTTAAATGTTTTGACTATACAGAAGGCAGAAGCTGCAGTCTAATCATTTTCAGAATACTTGATGCGCTGTAAGCAACTGTGGGTCCTGTGCCCCCTCCCCAGCAGTCTGCACTCAGGGGAAAGTTCAAGGGAAGGAAAGAGGACTGCAGGTATATGGAGCTTTTCTTTGTCTGGTGCTTTTCTTCAGTTACTTCCTTTAACCCTCCCAGGGACCCTGGGAGGTAGGTGTTCTGAGCTACACCTCTGGGCCTGGAATGTAACTGATGCCCTCAGTCCTGTCTCCTGCTGTGATCCCTTAAGGGTCACCCCACCACACATTCCCTGGGGTTTTCACAGAGTGCCTGAACATTAGAATGTGCGTGTCTCAAGTTATCATAACACTGCTCCTAAATTGCCTTTCATTTATATGTTAAAATTAAATTATTTAGTACACCTGCATTCATAGCATTATTCAAAATAGCCAAACTGTGCAAGCACCTCAAGTGCTCATAGATGAATTTATAAACAAAATGTATATACATACAATGGAGTATTACTCAGCCTTAAAAAGAACAGAAATTCTAACACAGACTGCACTATGGATCAACCTTGAAGACATTATGCTAAGTGATATAAGCCAATCACAGAAGAATAAGCCTAATATTCTATGATCTCATTTATACAAGATACCCCCAGCAGTCAGAAACAGAAAACAGAATGGTGGGTGCCAGGGGCTAGGAGAAGGGACAAGGGGAGTTGTTTAATGGGTAGAGATTTTCATTTTGCAAGACGAAAAAATTCTGGGGATTGTTTGCACAAAAATATAAATATATATAACAATACTGAATTGCACACTTAAAAATGATTAAGGTGGTAATGTTTGTGTCATGTGTATATTACACATTTTTAAAAACTAAATAATTCCAAGCTGTGGCACTTTATTGTGTCAAGATAATTTACTGAGACGTTAATTGCATTTCATTTCCTCTGAGGTAGAAAATGGGCAGAGAGAACTAGAGCTGATAGTGACTCTTCCTGTCCCCATTCTGAGGAAGAGGCCAAAACCGCTTGTTTTCTCACCCCAGGGAAACCTACCCTCCCTGACTTTTATGAAAACCAGTCCTTTAAGTTGATTATACTCATTGTTCAGACAGAGAATCAAAAGCTGTGTGGAGCAGGAGGACCTTAAAGAGAAGACTCAGTATCCCATCCTTGCGCACCACAAGGTCAAGGGCTCACACTGAAATCCCATAGTCTGTGTCTGCGTAGGTCAGTCCTGCCAACCCTACTTGTTTCTTCTGAGCCAGACTAATGTTATTATCCTCCCTCTGCTCAAATAAACCTAGATCATTCTCTTCCAGGAACCACTCCAGAATGAGTTTCTCACCATTGATCAATGGGAAGAAATAAAGTACGTGAAAATATTTTGTATAATGTATACTAGAACAAAATGATGGATATTATTGCTTTTTTATTTTTTAAAATCTTTTAGAGTTGAGTTGTAATGGGGTATAAGGAAAGGAAGAGTCAGAGACAAAATTAGAGAAGAAGAGAGAAGAGAAGATTCTAGAAGGCCATGAAGGCAGGATGCAGAGGTCTGGGTCTGCAAGTCCCAGGTGTCCTGGGAAATCCTCAGCCTTTCACATGAAAGAAGAATTGCTGGCATCTGAAATGTCACAAGGCTCTAGGCAGCTGCCTTTCTGAGCACAGCTAATGTGCTCTGAAGTTCCGAGGGCCCTGCCCACGGGCTGTACTCTGTGGGAGACTGCTGGGAACTTTGCAAGCCCTGAGGACTACAAACTTCAATATTTATTGAGATTGGGTTTTTTATCAACTTCATGAGATCAAAGTTGTGTTTACAATTATAGTCAAAGTTGTGTTAATTTGATTTAAAAAATTAAATGATGTAACATTTTTGGTATATTTGACTCTATGGGCATACATTCATAACCACTAAAATTTATTATTAACAAATTACTTGCCCTGGCTGGTGTGGCTCAGTGGATTAAGTGCTGACCTACAAACCGAGAGGTCACCTGTTCGATTCCCAGTCAGGGCACATGCCTGGGTTGCAGGCCAGGTCCCTAGTTGGGGACATGTGAGAGGCAGTCATGTACTCTCACACATTGATATTTCTCTCCCCCTCTTTCTCCCTCCTTTCCCCTCTCTCTAAAAAAGTAAATAAATAAAATCTTTAAAAAAATTATTTGCATACCCCTTCCTATTGATCTTCCTAATGCACCTTAAGTTTTTATACTCCCGCTGCTCTAAGTATTCAGGAGCCTCCCGCCTCTCAGATGCCCCACTGCACTGGCCCCTCCAGCTCACACGGATCCTGCCTGAGTGGTTCAGGCTCCTGTTTTGATGGTAGGTCCCTCGGCGGATTGCTATTCACTCCTCTGCATGTTCCTCACCAGCCTGCTCCTCCTGCATCATTGCATGTAAAGATTCCCTGCTCTAGACCCAGCCCAAGAAACCCCAAGTCTTCTTCTGTCTGTGAAATATCACATAATTTGATAACCCTAGTTCCTACCCTTTCATCCACATTCTATCCAAACACACATTTAGTAGAGGAGGGCAAAGCTTTTAAAGAAAATCAGGGCTCAGGTAAGTTGCCCAGTGTCACCCACAGACAGCCAGCAGAAAAGCTAGGAATATAAAACAAAGTTCATCTAGCTCCAAAGTTTGTATTCTCACTTATATAGCAAGCTGCCTCTAGAATCCAGTGCCCTGCACAGCCCTGCAACCAAGGTTGATTCAATAGTTTTATGTTTTTAGAGTGAAATATGTGAGTAATAAAAAAATGCCTATGTATTTTTGCGTAGGTAAAGATGAAAGAGTGTGTGTCAGGTTCCTGGCTTGTTGCAGGGGAAGGCACACTGGGGCACAGAGTATAAACCATCTTCTGTTTCCAACTGGTAGTGTGACCTTCAGCAAGGCACTTAAACCTCTGGATTTCAGTGATCTCCTCTGCGTAATGAGTATTGTAATTAAACGGTCCCTAAGAACATTTCAAACTTACAGTTCCTATAGCCTTAGCCTAGCCAGTTTCTGACGCCCCAAGCCAAGGACAGGGTTCTGACCAGCACAGGGCCCAGAGCACTTTCCCCTAAGCCTTCTGGGCCATGGATGGGTGCTTCTCGAAAACAATGTTGTTTCTGCAGAAAAGGATAGAATTTGTCAGTCTGCCACCCAGAATATCTTCTCTTTCCTCAACTACAAGAGCACAACAAATCCATCTCTGTCACACGAATATTTCTTCCCTTCTCCCCAGACATAGCAACCTGGTCACCACACTACAGTGACTTTCCTTTCTCTCACTCTTCAGAACAGCCGAGAGGGGCCCAGGCATAGCTCAGTACTTGTTTTCTGGACATGGTGTAACGTCATTTAAACAATATCTCATTAATGACATTTTAAGTCCATTTCCTTCCTCCCTTTCTCCACTTTCTTTCCTGTTTTCTCTCTTCTTTCCTGCAATTCATTTATTCTCATACATTTGCCAGGGTAGAGATCCAGATATTAAAGCCCCTGCCTTTACCAGTGTGAGAGAGGGTTGAGGCAGGAGTGAGTTCTCACTGCCGTGCTGGACTGGGACAGAGGAGGTTGGGGTTAGGCTGTGGTGGGAGCTGTGGGGAGGGCAGGTTGGAAAAGTTTTTCAGGACAATGATTACCAGAGTATTGATGTGGTGATAAAAGATAGGGAGGTGTTTTCCAGAGTGGTGACAGGTGCAATGGAAGGGTAGGGTCAGTTTTCCAAGATGAGGGTTCAACCTGTACAAAGGCACAAAGGCGGCACCTCTGGGAGAGAAGCACAGCCAGCCAGGACAGGAAAAATGGGCTTCATGCATTCACATCAGCTATGGGGGGTGCAGGGCTGTGCCTCTCACTCCACCCCACCCTGGAGGGAACAGCTTTGCCTCTAAGCCACTTTCATTTTATATATTTTTCTTTAAAAAATATACCCATTCATTATGGTAAAATCATATATGTGTTGTATGTCACATATATGTAGGTGTGTCACATGAAAGACTGAAGGACTTGACTCCCTTTATGTCCCTTTCTGGTGAGAGGAGCTACTTTCCACATTTGTGCTTATCCTGAGGCATGCAGACCAGACATGGGGCCAGACAGGCTGTGCCTTATGGCAGGATTTGAACCCAGGTCTCTCATCTCCAGCAACCCATTCTTCCAGCTGCCAATTATCAATTTTAGCACCTGGAGGAGGTAAATTAATGCTTCTGGAATGCAGGCTCCTCATGTGTATAACTGGAATAATAAGTACATCTCACAGCATTTTTGTGAGGATTTATGAAATGATTGCACACAGCCAATAGCTTCCTAATTTACCTCCCTGCACTCACTCCTATCTTCCTCTCACCTGCTCGTCACAATCAGAGTGATCTTTTCAAAATACAAATATTTTTTCTTTTTTAAATTTTTGTTCAATTACACTTGTCCTACCATTTGCCCCACTGCTCTCCCTTGACCTGCACCCTCCCTGCTCCCACAGTCAACCCCCACCCAATTGTCTGTGCCCATGAGTCCTCTATTCATGTTCCTTGACTTGCCCCTTCCCCTTCTTATTAGATTCTTTCACCTCCCATCTTCACATGCTTAGAGCTCCTGTGAGTGTCCTGTTCTTTGTAGGATAAATACTGAAGTCCTATCATGGCCAACAGAGGACTCAACTTAGATACTGTGCTTTTGATGTACCCTTAACAGTTCCTTAAAGGTTCCATGTCCCTCGTACCACCAGGCCTTTCAATCCCTCTGCTTCACTCCTTCCCATCCGTCAGAGTCCAGTCAACTGAGTCAGCCTCAGGGAAACCTCCCTGGGAGCCCACACCGGCCTCATAAGTGTTCACTTGGCACTAGATCACCTTCCTCTGAGCCCTTACCATGTTGTGATCAGATACCGGTTTGATTAATTCTGTCTCCCCACCAGTTATAAGGTCCGTCATATACAGAGTAAACATATAAGGTTTGTTTTGTTTGCCATGGTAATCTTCACTCCTGGTGCAGTGTCAACACATTGTGGACCTTCAATTAATATGATGAATGATGTTCATTAAGTGTTAGGTTCCTTCCACCCAACAGAGGAGGTGTCAGGAGGCAGTGCTCAGGTGTCTGAGTTTTACGTTGCAGATGGAGAAACTCTTATTTCTTAGCATAAGCCACTGAGGTTACATTGGACAGGGCTGATTCACAGAGGACTGAATAACATAGACCCAAATGTCAAAAGTTTCACCTATAACAAGAGGACTATTGCTCCCATACCCTATGTGTTAATTGCATATGGCATGTGGACCAAGCAGGATGAAGCAAAGAAGGAGAAGGGGGAGGAGTAAGGAGAAGATAATCAAGTAGAAAGATACCAGGTTTTGTGATAATAATAAGGTTAAAAACTAGTGCCTCATTAAGCACTTTATCTAATTAATAATATGAGGATGATGATAATAACAACAATAATAGTGAACAGGCATCAATAACATTATTGAATGATTACCACATACCTAGTTTGCTACTACGTGCTTCATTTTATTTCTATTACTCTTCGCCACAACTCTATGAGATAGGTATAGATTGGTATCTCTGTTTTGCAGATGAAGAGATGGAAACTCAGGGAAGTTAAACAAGTTGTTCATTGCCATACAGATAAAAAGTGGCAAAGCAAATATTTAAACTGAGATGTGATTACAGAATCTGAATGTTTTACCCAGCTTACTCTACTGGATCTATCACTTATGTCTGAGTATATTGACAGGTTTCATAACTTCTCTCAGCTTCAGTTCCCCTTCCTATAACAGAAATTCCAAAGCTATAACCTTGTAGAATTCTGTGACAATTAAAAATGCTATTGGATTGAAAAGTGCTTCTTTAACCGTAAAGCACTTCAGAGTTGAGGTGCTAGATTTACTGGTGTCACTGATAAAATAAATGTTCAGAAGAATCTGGATAATTTACATTGAAAAAGATGCAGCCTTGGAAATAAAGAACAAACTGACCGTGACCAGAGGGGAGGAGGGATAACAGGTGAAAGAAGGGGAAGGGGCAAGCAAAGGAACACGAATAGAGGACTCATGGGCAGGACAGTGCGGGAGGGGATTGAGTACAGGAGTAGGGGGAGTTGGGGTAGGGGTGAGCAAAAGGGAAAATGGCTAGACAACTAAACAACAATAAATTTTAAAATTTTTAAAAAGAACACTAACAACTGAATAATGAAGAGACAAATGAACTAATTTTAAAATGGGCAAATTTCTCCCAAGAAGATAAAAAAATGATGCAGCCCATATGTTTATATGGTGCTCCCAAGTTACTGGGAATAAAAACAAATAAAAAAAAATTGAAAAGTATTTTGTTGCAAGTTTGCTATCTCACTATGTACCAGTTGCCACATCTAACACTTGACATGATTTTGTAAGTCGTTATTATATGATATATATGAAAATAATAACATATACATATTTCATTCTCATGCCAATTCTATTGTTATTCTCGTTTTGATGGGAAGGAAACTGAGACACAGAGAGGATAAGGAACTTGCTGGCAGCCCCCCAACTAGCTGGTGATGGAGGAAACTTCGAATCTGAGCAGTCCCAGACCTGGCCCTTAATTACTGCCCAGCGCTGCCTCTGTAATCAGCAGAACAACAATTAAGCTGTTAAGATTTTCGACAGAGTGTACAGAAAAAGAGTGCTGTTTATCCTTTTTAATGCAATTCACTTGACACACTTGGAAAACACATTGGATGAACCAATTTATCTTGACAAAGGAGAAGAGTAATTAGTTAATGACAATTGATTTGGGTCTCTGCCATTTGTCCCCAGGAGGCTGATAAATCAGTTGGCGTCCCTCTCCTCCTTGGCCACCCCTTTATTCATAATGAGTCACACCTCCTATGCACATCGTTATCTGGAAGTTATGCATCCTCTTCTTTTAAATTTGAGCTTAGATCACTATCAGCCTCATCTAGTGAAAGGAAAAGAAACAAAAAACAGTAAAATTAGGACCCACCAAGCTATTGAATAGAAAAAAAAAGTCCATAAAAATGCACTTTTATTTCATTGTCTTCAGTCCAACCTTTGCGTGCTGTCAGTTCTGTTATTAGCCAGCTGTTTAGTTAACTGAAGTATCGATCTGCCTGTCACACATTCTTTGTCTGTGGGGAACAAGGGAAGGTGCTGGCCCTTCCCAGGAAGCACGGGTGACAGGTCTGTAATTTGATAACTGCTTGTTCAGGTAAGATTTCACTTTGTTCCTTGATGTACATCCCACAACTGGTGTGCCTTTGAGGCCTTTGATAATGCCAACCTTTACCTCCTGAAAGCCTTGGTGTGGGATAAAGGAGGGTAAAGCGAGAACCCATTTCTCTCTGTTTGGTGTTCCTTTCATGTTTTCTTAACAGAGATTAGACGCTATTGTGTCTTTGGTGAAAAAAATAATAATAATAACCATTTTTTATGATTTGTGGTTTTTGCAGAAAGGGAAAACCAGGCAAATAAACTTTTAGTGTAGGAGGGTAGTCAGTTGTTACAAACTTGAGGAGTAATATTTTAGATGAAGCCGAATGCATATATACAGTAGCTATCAAATTCCCTGGCTTAGGAACAAAAAGTGGCATGCTGTGTTCAGTTTTAAGCTTAAAGCTTGAACAGAGAAAAAGGAAAACATTATTCCTCCTATTACGTTGTGTTCTTAGCACAATAGACTAGAGATGAATGAGCCTGGATTTGTTGAACAGTAGGAATTGTATTCCAACAGTGTGGGGTTTAGTAAAATCCACAAATATGTTTTTTATCCTGCATTTTTATTCTGACTGGTAAGCCTCTTGACATTTTAATAAAACTTACCATAGACTGCTGATTGAACTGTATTTATTGAAGTATTGACAAGGCACTGTAGAATAGGGGGAAATATCCAATTTAGCTGTATACAATGAATTTTAGCCACTCGATGAATAAGTTTGTTTGTTTTTTTAGTTTTTATACCAATGTTACATGTTGTGCCTCAGTTTCTTTCTCTGACTAAAGTGGACAATAATGGGATGGATAGCAAGCCTACAGAGAACATGAGCTAAGACAGAGTGCCATCTCTTTCACTGTGGGGAAATCTCTGGGCCCCAACCCCCATGGTGCAACACAGTGAGATTCAAGATACCCTACCTTTGGCTGTAGCCTGTTTATCCTTTGCAAGAGATGATATAACTGAGCATCAATGCCACTTTTTAATATCAGCTGTTTTTAGTGACCTCCTTTTCAAGCTGTGTTGGGATGGTGATGGAGGTGGAAAAACAGGAACGACCTCCTGGTTTCCAAGTGGTACCTTATTGGCTCAGACATCAGACCCCATCTAATCAACATAGAACAGGTGACTGGCTTGTTTGTGCTTGAGATCATGTTGAAAATCACAGTGACTCATCAGAAAAATTTTGTGGGACTGTTACCCTCAGATGGGACCTATGCGTAGGGCAGGCCCTGGCTCCTTCATAGACTCTCTGAGATCCTTAGTTTTTTCCTCTCCCTCACCCCCCTTTTTCTTGGCTTCATTTAGCTTTGTTGCTCTGAGTGGAGCTCCGTCCAACTTTGGGCTTATTCCCAGAACCAAAGCCCTCCAGGATACAACTTCGATAGTTGACCCTCAGTTTCATATACTCAGCTTAGACAAAGAACATGTTCCATGACCTCTGCTTTGTTCCTCAACCCAGAGGAATGCCACCGGTTCAGGCCCTGGGGTGAGTAATCGCCACTTGTGTATCCCAGGCTACAAGGCAGACTAGGTTCCATATGTCATATTGTTCTTAACCACAGCCCACTCCATCTCCTTTTCTTCCAGTTTCTTCTTTAGTGAATAGTTCCTCCAGCCTCTGAGACACAAAAGCCAAATACTTGGGAATCAGCCCTGGCTGGTGTAGCTCAGTGGATTGAGCGTGGGCTGCGAACCAAAGCATTGTAGGTTCGATTCCCAGTCAGGGCACATGCCTGGGTTGCAGGCCAGGTCCCCAGTGGGGACCACATGAGAGGCAACCACACATTAATGTTTCTCTCTCTCTCCTCCTCCCTCCCTTCCCCTCTCTAAAAATAAATAAATAAAAAAAAGAAAACCATTTAAAAAAAAATACTTGGGAATCAAATTTAGTTCCCAGTCTTCTCAACTTCTAACCTCCTGACATGATCTGTCAATTCTATCTCCCTAACACTTCCTTACCACTGTAGTGCAGGCCAGCAGCTTTCATTGGTTGTAATATCAGAAAGAATCTTCCCTAGGTTCCTTGACTAAGGTCTTTCCAGGTTACTACCTGATTTAAAATGCTCTCTCTGTTTCTCATTATCATCAGGGTAAACCCAACCACCTTGGAAGGGTCTACAAGGCTCTCTGTTATTAAGTAGACAGATACCCCCAGAGCTTACAGCTTCTCTCCTCACACCTTACTCTCATGCCAAAAAGCATCTGAGCACAGCTCCAAATACACTCTGTTCTCCCTTCTCTAGATCTCACCTTATGCAGATCTCTTGGCCTAATTATTGTCATTTAAATTTTTATACATTATATACTCTTTGCCAGGTAGTTCACAAATATTAACTTATTTAATGCTCTTGTTTACACTATAGGGTAGTTTCTGAGGAAACTGGGACACAGAAAAGAGAGACTAAGTAGGTTGCCCAAGGTTATTCATCCAGTGAGTAGCAGAGTAAAAGTATTGAACTTGGGCAATTTATCTAGAAATCATTCCTTTTTGCTGCTGTTGTCATCATTTGTCTAGGTGCTACTTAACTTTTAAAAATTAGACCATATATTATTAGTCATAGAGGAAGCTTTTCTAAATCATTTTTCTCACAATATTTCAAGGTTCAGTGCCCAGTCTTCTATATTCTCGTATCATTGTGTCTACATCTATCACTCAAAACATTACTTAGTGAAATCATAATTATCCTTTTACCTGCCCCCTCACACACATCTATTAGACTGTGAGTACCTTGAAGGCAAGGATATTATTTTGTCAGATGTTATTACCCTGAACATATTCCAGGTAAACTCTCCACAGTAGGTCCTCAGTCAATGCACCAGGCCCTCTCCTAACCACGGTTTACGTGTTATCTCATGTTAGCCTCACAATAACTGCACGGTTGTTCTCATCTCGCCAAGAAACACGGTGACTCCAGCATGATCGCTCTAACCTTTCATTTTATTTCAAATTCATCAGATGACTCAACTAAGTTCAGAATGCAATATGTAAACTTTAGTTATTACAAAGTGGTATTTTATACTTACATTTTAAGCTAGTTTTGAACTTATATTTGTTACAACTAACAATTTAATTTGGTGGTTTTTAGTGTACATATCAAATATGACAGTTTTAAACAAAAGAAAAAACTAAGGGATTTTAACTTCTCCAAAATCACCATAATTAAAATGATCACTTCTCATACCAGAAATTATTTAGAAAAGTATTTACTACAATATGACTGTCAAATTTAGCTGCCTGAGTTTAAACTGGATGTTATAGAGATTCTCTTCCTTTCTTCCCTTCAGTGGTTTTTGAGTTTCCACCATTACTGGAAGCACTGTGTGGGCATATACAGCCTTTGAGCCACACAGACTTGCAGTGAAGGTCCGACACATGCATACATGCCTCTCAAGGTAATTAACGTGTGTGAATAAATTCAGGATCTTCATGGAGTCTGGCATCTGTTACCTTACCTGGACCTCTAAGACCTAGGAAAGGTAAGTAGAGCAGGAAGGAGTCGGATGAGGTAAATTCAGACTTCGGTGTGTCCCCAAGTTCTTAGGGCTGGAAAGTAGCAGACGGACTCTTGGGCTTGTCACCACAGTTCAGCGCTCTTCACATCCTCCGTTCTGTAAGAAGTCAACTTTATATAAAAGCAGACATTCCAAGGTTCCTTCACTAAGGTGCTCCAAATCAAACTTGGCTAGAAATAAGACAATTAATCATAATTAATAGAGGGAAATCTGTAAGTATATCTTGGCATCCTATGTGTCAAGCTCCTACTTGCTCCTACTTGTAGACATCCACATGTAAAGGATGTTGCAGGTTAATATCACAGAGGAAGTTCAGTATCAAGCCGTCATATCCAAACTGAGGTCTCTCAATCACACGCCCCATCACTGCCTCACCCCACCACCTCATGCCCTCACATGCCTAAGTCAGGCCAGTTCCTCTTTCATCATACAAATTATGATATTCCATACAATGGACCTCTATTCAATAATCAGAGCAAATGAACTACTGAAACACACAGCAACAGGAATTATATGTTAGTAAGTGCATTATACTAAGGAAGTGGAAAAGACCAGGCTCAAAAGGCTACATTATTCTAGTTAGATGGAATGTCTTCATTCTGGAAAATGTAAAATTAAATGAACAGAAACATATCAATGGTTGTCAGAAACTAGAGATGGGGATACAGGTAGGCTATAAAAGGATGCAAGGGAAATTTGAGGGATGATAAAACTGTTCTCTGTCTGGACTGTGTGTGGTTACATGATGTTGTGTTTGCCAAAATTAAACCTCTAGAATGGTGGGTTTTACATGTTGTATCTTGGAAAAAAAAATCCTAATCCTTTAATTTGATGTGTGTCAAAAAGTCTCTATGATAAGTTTTAGAGTCTGACCTCAAATACTCTCTACTGCTTCCCAGGGCTTTCTTACGAAGTCATTTTTATTCTGAACTCTGAGAGGAGCTACTTTCCTTTTAAGGTACAGTCTCTGCAGAGATCCCCAGAGTAGAGTGGATTTGAAGCTGTCCTAAACTCTGCGGCAGTAGCTTTTACACTTAGGTGTATATTAGAAGAAATCCCTGGAAGACTTGTTACAGTGGTCAAAGTTCCAAATATTCTAATTATATAGGTCTGAAGCAAGGCTCAGGAATCTGTTTTTTGGAATATACATACACACACACGTGTGTATATGTGTGTGTGTGTTTGTGTGTGTGTGTGTGTGTGTGTGTGTGTGTATATATATATATATATATATATATATATATATATATATGGTTTCATTATGCTGAGGCAACCACTGCCAGAGGACCACGAAGGGGAAATAAGCTAGATAATTTCATATATGAAATAAGGTGTAATAACCCTGGTTGGTGTGGCTCAGTGGATTGAGCACTGGTCTGCAAACCAAAAGGTCATTGGTTCAATTTCCAGTCAGGGCACATGCCTGGGTTGCAGGCCAGGTCCCCAGTTGGGGGTGCACTAGAGGCAACCACACATTGATGTTTCTCTCCCTCTCTTTCTCCCTCCCTTCCCTCTCCCTAAAAATAAATAAATAAAATGTTGAAAAAAAGAAATAAGGTATAATCATTTGAAGACCATGGCTTTCACTTCAGGGTCTTCCTAGCCCAAGTGGCAGAGTCCACCTTCCTCTACCTCACAGGACGACTTAGCTAAGAGAACCAGCAAGAGACAGGGCTGTTTACTCTTCCCAGTCTTAGCCCCTCACTTCCCATTCCTGGTTCCTCTCTGAGAGCTGCCCCTCCCCACAGTGCTTTTTAAAGAGAGAGGGAGGAGCTCCTACCCTTTGCAACAGCATGGATGGAGCTGGAAAGCACTATGCTAAGCGAAGTAAGTCAGGTGGTGAAAGACAAATACTGTAGGATCTCACCTTTAACAGGAATCTAAACAACAAAACAAACAAACAAGCAAAATATAGCCAAAGACAGTGAAATAGAGAACAGGCTGACAGTGACCAGATGGGAGAGGAGAGGGAATTTCAGGGATATTTCAGGGGAGAATGGGAAGGGTTTATAGGAACAAATGTAAAGGACACATGGACAAAAACTGGGGGCGGGGGTGGAAACGGAAGGGAGGTGGGGAGGGATGGGTGGGTGGGCTGGGATGGGAGTAAAGGACAGAAAACTGTACTTGAACAATGATTAAAATAAAATTAAAGAAAAATAAAGAGAGAGGGAGAGAGAAAAACATTTATGCAAGAGAGAAGTATTGACTGGCTGCCTCCCACAGGCTCCTGGATCAGGAATCAGTAGTGCGTGGCCAGGGGAACAAACCCAAAACCCAGGCATGTGCCCTGACTAGGAATCAAACCCACAACTTTTTGTGACTGGATGACGCTCCAAACCACTGAGCATCACTGGCTGGCACTGCCTGAGAGCTTTTTATCCCTTGAATAACTAATGTGAAGATCATAATTTTCCCCTGTGCAAGGGTCTGTGGCCTCATTGTGCCCCCCAAAGCCAACCATATTAGAATACAATAAGTCTAACATACGTAGTAGAGGGACCTATATGTAACCAGAGTTCCTTGTATTCCAGAAAGGGAAAACAAATCCAGGGAAGAAATAGGTCATGCAAATCCTTAGTCTTGTAGTTAAAAAAGGAGAAAGTGGAGCCTTTTTAATGAGAGCAACACGAGCTTATATCCTGACTCTGTCTCTGGCTATCCATGTGACTTTGGGGAAGTCACTTAAACTTGAACCTCAATATTTTTAATAATGAAGATAATAAAATCCACCTTCTAAGAATTGTAGATAAGTTTCAGGAATGACACATGGTTATTTTTTTCTTTCTTTGCTATATTTGTTTTTATTGAGACATAACTCATGTATAGTAAAACACATGAATTTTAAGGGCACAGCTTGATGACTTTTCATAAAGTAAACACAGCCATGGAACCGCCACCACATAAAGACAGAGAACATTTCTGGCACCCCAGAAGGCTCCAATCTGTCCCCTCCCAATGACTGGCTAGTCATTCCTCTGACTTATGTCACCAGAGATTATATTTCCAACACATAGTTTTTTGATAGATATCAGTGTTATTTTTATGACACAGTGGGACAAATGCCACTAAATCACAAGCAGATGCTTCTTAAACAATGACCCCATTGAAGAGCTTGGGAAAAGATATCTGGAATCAGTAACACATTACAGGATGCATAAATCATCCTGGGATATCTTAGCTGTGAGAGGAGGGGTGGTAATGTTGGGTCCATGAAGGCGAAAATGTGTTCACTCTGCTATGAATCCATGTGGAAGTGAAATAAATATTCACTTGGTGAATTATTATACCTGACACCTGAAGGATGAAAGCATCAAAGTTCATGTAGATCACTGAAGAAGACAGACAGACAGATGCAAACTTTACAGAAGAATATAAGGTAATTTATGTGATGTGGCATATAAAATTGCCATGTACGGTTAACAGCCTGTTCTAAACCTATACCCACAGAGCTTTCATGTTCAGTCTCAATTTTACCTCCCCAGTTAGAATCTAAACCATTCTTTTCTTCTTTGATCCCCTAACTACTGCCCTCCCATTGGCCCATTGTAGCAGTTTCTTATATGGTCCATCTTAAGTCAACCCACCCTGTCCCCAGGATGATTATTCTCAAAACACATCAAATCATGTTATCCTCTACTTGAGAACCAATGACTACATTTATTTCCAAGTTAAATTCCAATTTGAATATGATGTACATTGTTGCAGTCCACCGTCCTGCGGTGACCGCAAACGTTGTAGATAGCTCTCGAGGGACGAGAGAAACATACACACAGACTACCGAATCCTGTGGAGGAATAGGGACGGCATGGCAACCCTCTCAAGGGGAGGGTGCCTCCGAGTGGCCTGGCCACTCTCTCAAAGGAGAGCGCACCGAGCTGCCACCTCAATAGGCTTTTTATTAGGTAGTATCAGGTAGGTGAACAGATACAGAATGTGGATTCATTGTCTAGCAGAAAAGATCAAAACAGGTAGATAATTTACATAGAGTTCAAAAGACTCACACTGGGTTTTGGGGCTGGTATTACCTAACAGATACAGGATTGATTAGTCTAGTTTCCTGCCAGAGCCTACATATCTAAGAGCATCTTAGCAAGCAGGTCTCACAGGATTTTACATATCTTATGTCCCAGGTCCAATTCACCCCAGGTGTCTGCTGACTCTAGTCTGAGCCTCACCACCCCTGCTATTTCCTGGCCCTGAGTAGGACAGAGGAGACAAAGGCAGCCAGGAGACTTGGATTTCTCACATCCAGAACAAGGACTCAGGCTATTATCAAAGCCGAGGGGGCAGGGGTGATGTCGATCACTCCCTCACTTCCACAGCCCCTTGAGTCTCTTCCCTGATGGCTTATTCCCACGTGATTGTGTCTGTCTTAGGTCCATTCTTTCAAGAGAATGGTTGCCCGTCATTGACTATCCGACCAAGCTGAAGGGAAAAGCAGAGCAGGCAGTGCCCATGTTCAGGGAAATAAGTTTTGTCTCCTTAGGCCTCCCAGTTCTGGGAGATTTCTCACTCAGCCTTAGCCATGGGGTTGTTACAGCTCCTGAAACCAGGCAGGGCGGACACCACAGTACATGGTCCTTTTTTAATTCTCCTCTGATCACTCCTTTCCCAGTGCAATTATTTGTGAATATCATCCTTCAAGGTTATAGCCACACAAAGAACTTTGAGACAATGACTATAAAATGTTTCTTAAAGATTTGTTGTTCTTAAGATAGAGATCTCAAGGTATAATTGGAATAAGTTAGACCCACAAACTAAAAAGAAATACTTTTTCCCATTCCCTCTAAACTAACCCTGCACCATGGTTTCCTGCTCTCTCAGGCTCCCCTCACTGTTCCCTGACATGCCCTTTCTATCCCTAAAACAACTCCAATCCTATGTCAAATCTATGACAACTGTCACTCATCTGCTGAACCTTCCTCCACCCAGTACCCCTCTTAACAGGCAGAATCCATGACTCTCTCCGCTGTATGTTTCAAGACTTTATTTATATAAATAAGGCCTTTGTCATTCAGTGCTGTATTTAGCTGGCTATATACCTGGATGTCATTGTATAAGCTGGATTAGTGTGAGGCATGTGGCAAGTACAGGACAGGGTGGGAAGCTGGGTACAATCTGTACCAGGTTAAAGGGACTGAGCTACCCATGGGAGCTGACCACCAAATCTCAGGTTCTGAGGGTAGATGGCAAGGATCTTAAATTTCGTCTCACAATGAGGCTTGGCATCACTCCCTGAGGGGTTTTAATAGAGGGTGGGACACAGCAGCCAGGATCTCAAGGTAGACATGTGTGGTAGGTAGAATCCTAAGATGTCCCCCATTATTTTCTTCCCCTTCCCCTGGTGTACATGCCCAGCACAGTCCCCTGGACTGAATGCAATGCCTTTTACCCTCATGATGAGGTTATGTTTTATGCACAGTTGGCCTTAATATGAGATTACCGGGGTTGGCCTAATCTGGTCACATGAGCCCTAGGAAAGAAAAGAGATTTCTCTGGCTGGTCACACAAATGGATGTCAGAGAGATTGGAACTATAAGTGGGATTGGCATGAGGAGGTTCCCCACTGCTGCGCCAAAGGGGCTCAGATGGCAGAGATCTGAGAGCAGCCTTTAGGGGCTTAGAGTAGTCCTCAGCCAGCAGCTAGAAAGACAAAGGGGGCCTCACTCCTATAACTGAAAGAAAATGAATTCTTGCAACAATCTGAGTAAGTTTGGAAGTGAATCTTTCCCTAGAAGAACCTCTAGATGAGGAAGCCACAGGCTGATACCTTAATTTTAGCCTATGAGACCTAAGAACAGGATTCAGCTAAAATAAAATGCGCTAACCACTTAACTCACGGAAATTGGGAGATACAGCACTTAAGTTTGTGGTAAACTGTTAGGCAATACTAAAAAACAAATACAAGATGATATCTGTGGCCAAGTGTTATGAGATTTTGTTGATTTCCATGAGTTTCCTAGATTGGTATAACCCTGAGCTAGAAAGCTGCAAAGAGAACAGGGACATGATGAGTCCTGGGTGATAGGGGCTCTGGCCATGCCTACAGCTCCACTTTGAGACTTGGACTGCATTCAGGACACGGAAGTGCAGTGAAAGTTGAAGAAACAAAGATAAGTGGGATGGCTTCGCTTGTTGGATACGGCATACTTAGCATCAGTCTAGACACAAGAAAGTCAGGTGAGGGCAGCCAGACTATTGCCAGAACCTACCTGCTAGAACTCCTCTCTTTCTGTCCATCTGGGGCTACTCTTGGATGAGTCATCTGTATAAATGTCTTTGGTATCAAAGAGTGGGGAGGGATGAAGAAGGCAGACTGACCATCTTTTCTCCCAACTGAAATGTACCTTGAGAATTCTTCTCTGGAAAATTATATCTCATTCATCTTTGCAGTCTTAGCATCTATAACAAAATCTGGAATAAGTAGGATCACACTGTTTATCAAGTGGGAATTCTAGAAATTCCACATGTTGGAGAGTTGAGAGCCTCTAAATGATCCATTTGGCTCTTTCATAATTTATTGTGATTTAATGGGAAGACTCAGGTTTGTAGCCAGACAGACATGAGTGCAAGTCCTGGTCACCATTATTAACCTCCCTGAACCTTATTCTACTGAGTCCCTGCTGCATGCTGGGATTTTGAGATGACCAACACCAAATAGGAAAAAAAAAAAAACAACCCAAAACAGTCTGTTCATTTGGGGCTTCTCCAGTCAAACCCACAGTGAACTTTCAAAGTGAGCTGCTGAGTCTGAGTTAATCTAAGAAATGTAACCAAAACAAGTATGTGGGCTTTTATTGTTTTTTCCTACATTTAAATGGTACTTACACTTAATTTTTTAAGGTGAGGATATAACCACATGGAAGGAGGGGCTTTAGGACATCAGCCATGGGCATAGCAAGATCATAGCCCCTTACAACGCCTTAGTCTTCACCAAGCTCTTTGCTAGTTGCTTTACTTCCACTAGGTTTGTGAATTTGGCTAAATTAGCAAGTCTCAGAAACTCAGTTTCCTCATCCACAAAGTGGGAGAATTATGCAAATTGTTAGTATGGAAATTAAGTAACTTAATATTTGTAAGTTGTCTGGGTGCTATATAAATTCTAAATAAGTAGATATCTCATTTTCACTACAACCCATGAAATTAATTATTACTGTGCCCATTTTGCCAATGAAGAAATTGGAGCTAAGAGAGGAAATAGGAGATTTATATTAAAAGAAAAGTAACCAACCCGAGGTAGCATGCATGTATTTATTAAAAAATTCAAGCCCTGATTAATTTCAAATCAGCACACATTAGCTCAATATGTACAGAATATAAGGCACTGCATAAATTTAATCACACTTGCTTTCCCTAATTGTAATGTTGGAAAATGATACAAACACATTTATTATTGAACTTTATTTAGAAATCCAGATTCTGAAGCACCACACTAGAGGTCAACATCAGTTTCCTCCTGGAGCCCTATGCTGAGCACCTGCAGGAGGGGATGACAATGGGCTGCAGGTCACCGGCTGGCATAAGTCAAACACCAGGAGACAACACAAAACCCTAAAATTTTTATTCAATGCCCCTTGCTAGTATTTCAGTTTCTGTGGACACTGGACATAATATTGTGAACTCTGTAGAATGTCAGTCGTCTCACAAATTTTATGTAGAAAAGAGTAGGCTTATTTTTTTATTTCTTTTGAAACTAACTCACAAGGTTGTTCATATCTGTCATCAGGCCATATAAGTAAGCCTGACTTTATTTCTGTGTTTCAGACAATTTTCTTAGACATGTTAATGGATAATGCTTATTACATGAAAGTAACAATGATTCCTTACAACTCTCTTGATCTTTATTATTGATGATGCAATTTCTCATACATTATTTCCTGGAGCCTAGAAGCAACCCTGAAATGTAGACTATGTTGTCCCAACTTATAGATGAGAAAATAGTTCAGAGAGGTCATATGAATTTTCCAAGGCTGTAGCCATGTGTGCTTCTCACTCAACCCAGCAGTTAAGGGAGAGTTAGCTCTTAACCCAGCAGTTAAGGGACAGAGTTAGTTCTGAAGCCCACCACTGCCAATTTCATTATGCCCAGACAATTAACAAATATTTACTCATTTGTCTATTCACTTATTCTTCCATTTAAATATAATTTATACTGACAATATCCATAGCAACAATAACTGATCTTTATGTGCCAGGCACCATACTAAGCACTTTTTCTTGTATTATCTCATTTAATCCAAGCCACCACACTCTGAGGTAGATAATATTATTTTCCCTATTTTATAGATGAAGTAACTGAAGCTCAAAGACATTGAATGTCTTGCTCAAGATCATACAGCTAGAAACTGAAAGATCCAGGAATAAGATCAGTTTTTTTAAATTTCAGGCTTGTTTCTTTCCTAAGCAGATAACATATTCACTCATTCATTTATTTACTCGTCCATTCACCAACAGTAGGGCATATGAAGTGGAATGCATTGTGCTAGGAGCTGGGAGATAGCAGTGATATAATCCTTGCTTCCAGGGGTCATACGGACTAGCATGAATTCAAAAAAGATACATGGTGATATTGAACTGTATTGAATTGGAGTGGAGGGACTTGGACTTGAATTGAATTTAACTATGCTGAACTGAAGCCATGTGTGCTTCTCACTCAGAACTGATGGGATAGAAGTCATCAAGCTCATTTGCACTAGAAATGGTCATGATAAGAAAGTGAGCAACCAACCATTCTAGGACTCTTAAGAAAACAAAATGAGACTCATCTGTAAAAGACAGTAGAGGTAGTTGAGGGGATGTGAGGAAGAACATATGACCCTGTGGTTTGACCTGCAAAACCTGGACATTCATTTTGCAAATGGCACCAACTACTATGCTAATGTTAGCATTATAACAAAGTATGTCCTAGTTGCTGCTTTCAAAGAGCTCACAGTCTTGAAATGGGCATGTAAGGAGGAAAGTCCACAAGAGTGTTGGGACTGCAGGATGTCTATGCCCCTGCCGGGGTTGAGTGTACACTAGAGGTGGGACGTGAGGCAAGTACACTGGCATGTTAAATGTTTGGGGATTTACTTTTTTGAGAAAATTATGGAAGAAGAAATCAATGTTCCAGCTCTGCTCTGCAAATAACAAGATAGATGATTCTGGTGTCCAGAAAGAATATGAGCTTTACAAAGAAAGCATCATTCCATTCCTGGTCTTTCAACTTAATAGCTAAGTAACTTCATGCCAGTTAGTTACCCAGAGCCCACGTGTCCTCATCCGCAAGCCAGGGCCCATGATACCTACTCTAAAAAGCTTTGGTGAGAATTAACAACAATTATGTACCAGCACATCAGCAAATTACTTGATGCAAAGGAACAGCTCCCCAAATATTAAATATCATCTCCATTTCTATTCTGCACTGAAAAATTGTCCACCAAGACCCAGAAGATTATTTATTTAGTATTTTCTAAACTATATCTATAAAACAGCATTCTGGGAACAAATACATTTGAAATCAGTGTATGCATGCTCTCACTTAGTCAGCATTTGCCAGTTCTAGGAAGACCCACATTACAGAAACCTCTTCAAACTTGTTTTCCACGAGGTTTGAATAATTTTTAATCACTGAAATCTTTTGTCCCTGAGTATTTATTAGCATATCTCTTTCCCATCACCCTACTGTTTTTTGGGTTTTTGTTTTTTGCTTCACTTATTTGCTTGTCTTATCAATGAATGCATAAATTGCATGCAACTGTTTGGGAAGAACAATGCCACCCCCTCCCTCCAATTTTAATGTTACAATAGTAAAGACAAGATTCTAACACAGATCTTTTTTTCCCTCAGAAAAATGAATATCCTTTTGGGAATAACTGCTTTTTTTTTTTTAACTGAGGTCTTCAATCTTCAGAGCAGATGGCTTTTCTGCCATATATAATTCACTGGTCACAGCAAATTCTTAAGAGTTTTGTTTCTCTTTTAATACTTCAGAATGATGACTATTATTATTATTTTCTGTATGTCATTAAAGACCCTTTATCCTGAGTTAGATTCAGACACTTAGGTGCTCTCTGGAATTTAACCCCTTTCAAGACCTCATTTGAGAGAGATTCTTAAGGAGACAGGACTACCATGTCAGTGCAGGAAGATGTGCAGGGCACCCTCCTTTTGTATTTCAACATCTTTATAGCAGAGCCCTTCCACTTTAACTTAACCCATCATCTCCTGGGATTTCATTAAGAACCTTGAGAAACAGGCAGCCTGAGGGCAGCAGAAGTACAACCCAGTTCTCATCCTCATACTCTGATATTTTGGCTATGTTGTCAGGAGTAAGTCATGTTACTTCTTTAAAACTTGATTTTTTCACATTCTGAAATGGGTGTTATAATATCTGCTGTTCCTCTTTCACAGGATTATTTTCAGGATTCAACAAGTTAGAGCACTGAAAACTGCAGAACTCTCTAGAAATCCTAGGAGAGAACAAAGGCAGTGCTACCCCCATGCCCTAGATGAAGAAAATGGAGCAAATCAGGCATCATCCTTGGCCAAGCTCTTGCAGTTCCAGATAATCTTTTTTGGCTTCTTGTTAGCTGGTCCAGAGTTTATCCTCTGCAGCTTTGAGTTCAAATAGCTGGGCTGTACAAAGCCATCGCCATTTCTCCTCAGTTCTCCAACTTGCCATCACAAGATCCTATAAATACGGGGTGCCCAAATTTTTGGCATCTCTGGGACACACTGAAAGAAGAGTTCTCTTGGGCCACACAATGAGTACATTGTGACACATACTCACACAAAAAATCTCATAATGTTTTAAGTAAATTTATTGTGTTGTATTGGGCCGCATTCATAGCCATCTCAGGCCAGTTGAAGCCCACAGACTGTGGGTTGGATGCCCTTGAGAAGCCTCCTCCCCCTTCCTTGAAATGGAGCCCTAGTTCAAGTCTCCATTTCTCACTCCTGACCTTTTTTGTGCATAAACTTCCACCCTGCCTTGCAGCTGGCCAGCCTCTAGTCCATTCCCTGGACAGTGGTGCCTAGCATTCCCTAAGTATGCTCTATCAGGCAATGTACATCAGGAAAGAAGGAAAAACACACTCAAAAAGGTAACTGAAGAGAGCTTGATGAAGGGACAAGTTACAGGAGAATGGATAAAGAACTTGAAAGGAGTTGTACTTGTATGAAAAAGGTTACTTGTCAGTTGTGGATTCAAAGGGGATCACAGCAATTGCCAAACCTTTGCCCAGCAGGAAGTAGCAGGGTAATAAATCTTGGACTCTGTTCTCACACTTTGCTCTCATACTGGTGCCTCTCAATAGCCAAACACAATTGGTAACCAGAGGGAAATGGAGTCCGAGTGCCTAGGTATATAGAGATCATCTTCCCCCAGTACAGAGCACAGAAGACATGGATCAAGATTGAATCTGGAGAGCAAATGAAAAATAACAGGCACATATGACATATGCTTTTGTTCATCTATGACTTTGCTCAGGCAATACCCACTGCCTTACAGCCTTCCCACTACAGAACTATAGAACCTATAGTTCTTTCTATAGGTCCAGGTCCTAGACTACATGTCCCTAATTCTTGCTCACTTCCTGTTACTACCTACTTGCAACTAGAGGTAATGGCTTCCTGCATTGTGCCCCTCAGCATTTAAAGCTTTGGAGATAGAGTTGAAATTCTAGCACAGCATTTCTTAGCTATATGACCCCAGTCAAGTTACGTAACAACTTCATGTCTTAGTTTCCCCATCTGTGCAATGAAGTAATTAATGACATTTTTCTACAAGGTAGTGTGATGAATACTTGGTATATGTTTAATCCCTGTCAAACACCTAGAACAATATCTGCCAGAGAAGGCATTCCAGAGATTAAAGTTGTCGTTGTCGTCATCATCATCATCATTATTCCTGCACCTATCACAGCCTATTTTCTCTATTTTTTAAGTGAAGGATTTATTTATATATTTATTTTTTAATTGAATTTATTGGGATGACACACCTTAAAAATTAAGCAGATTTCCCATGCACAATTTCACAAACATCATCTGTACACTGCATTATTCACCACCCCAAGTTGTTTCCTTCCACCACCATTTATCCCTCCTTTACCCCTCTCCACCTCCCCCACCCTGCCTGTCTGCACCCCCATAATCACCACACTGTTGTCTGTGTGCATGGAATTTTTTCTCTTTTTTTCTTTTTTGCTGAATCCCTCTATTTCCCCCCTGCCCAACCTCCCAACCACCCTCAACAGCTGTCAGCCTGCTCTCTATCTATGAGTCTCTGTTTTCCTTGCTAGTTCATTTTATTCATTAGATTCCACATATGCATATGCAGCCTATGGTGACATGATTAGCTCTGTACAGATTGCTCTTCCAGTCATTTAAGAGCAGACACTTCCCTTGCTTTGGATACTTGACATTCAGCCCATTGCTTTGTACTTAGAGGTGCTTAGTTAATATTTGTGGACTTGAATTGAACTGAAGATGAAGCAAGGTAAACTAGGAGGGTGAAATGAACTCTTTTTTTCTTCCAGTCCTATGAAAACTCCAATCTCAGGACTTTGAACCTGCCAACAATCAATTGGTATTGGTTTACAGAAACTCTGTTTGTTAAAGCCAGAAATTATCAAAGAGCCTTAATAGGTATCTCTTCACCTGTGAACATGTAAACGGAGACTCTGATTGACAGCCTGAATGTTCTTAGTTATTGGTGTCTGGAGAATCAATGCAAATCTTTATTCCATCATCATTTTCTTTGTCACATTACAACTTGATCCCTGATCTCCATGGATTCCAGGAGTAATAGAATTTGGGTATATAGGTCTGTTCTTAACTCACACTCTTTGTTTGGTTATAGACAAAAGTCTAGCTTTAAAGTAAACAGGCAGATATGTCCTCCTCCAAAAACAGACACCATTAAAAAATTTTTCAAGCAAGTTATTGACCTGGTAGTTGTAACTACTAATGTAAAAAAGTGAAAGGAAACAGTAACTCTGAAACACTGAAGATGATTGGTGAAGCCATTTGTACTTGCTCTCTTTTGACATTTGGAATAGGTCACCTCCACCTGATCCCACTCCCAAATTTAATTGCCCTGATAGAAGACTCAGCTATGCCACTTGCTATAGTCAGGAGCCAACATTTATTGAGCACATACTATATAGGTACAAGATTTTGTATAGAAAACTGCATGTCACAATCTAATAATTTTTTTTTACAAAATCCTGTGGTGTTGGTAATATAATGTATTTTTATATATTGGGGCTTTCTTATGAATAGTACATTTGGAGAGTGGGTCTCAGGTGCTGAGGATGCAATGGAGATCAATATTGAACTGTTTTTGGCCTCATAAATCTTATAATTAAGTTGTTCTGCTGTAGTTGTTCTTTCAAAAGTTCCAGTTATTTCAAGATTATGCTAACTAAAAACAATTATTTTGGTGTAGAAAGAGGGTTACAAATTAGAAAGTTTTTGATTTATTATAACAAAGTTAACTTTCCTGCAGAACATAATAATAACATTGTTTTATAAATATAAACTCTTGTTATCACAAGCTGAAAATTATAGCTCTTCTAAATGGATAAAACCAAACTTCTTGCTTTGGGGACTAATCATAAATGTGTAAGGTACTTCTGGGAAAAGTAAGTGGCTGAACATTTGTGTAATACAGACAATAAAAGGAAGGAAAAACATGCAATCCTACAGAAATAAGTTGGCCAGTCATGTGATGCCTCAGATGTGGAGTTCCTGATTCATGTCATGTCAAGCCAAATAGGAGCAGTATAAGGGCATGACACCATTGTAGCATTCATTATTATATGAAGATGTTAATCTTATGGGTAAAAAGCAAAGAAACAAACAAACTAAAGAAATGAAAGTGGAGGTATGAAGAAGGAAGAGCGTTCTGTGAATCACCCAAAGGAAACAGTAGCTTCAGGAGGAGCAGGTGCAGCTCTCACGGTGCTGAGTGTGCACAGGGGAAGCTCCTAAAGCAGGAGCTGTTAACAGGGTACCTCAGAGTCACCTGTGGATTTTGCTGACCACAGATTCCAGGGTCCGGCTCCTAGAGAGTCTAACTCATGAGCTCCCTGGTTTGTTGATGAATCTGGACTTCTAAAAACAAACCAGGTACTTCTGAGACTGAGTGGTCTTTGGAACAATGTTGAGTGCTATTAATGGAGCAGGTAAAAGAGATAACAGTAAAACCTTGGGGAAAAGTAGTTTTAGAGAAAGTGAAAAGAAAAAGAGACAGCAAAGGACATAATGAGGGCATGTAGGGAGGGAAAGGGGGAGAAGCATGGAGCAGGACTTCCGGGGGAGGCTTGACAAACGCCGCAGAGTATCCACAAACTGAAGATGGCAAGCAGACAAGATAACTCACCAAGTAATCTGGAAAAGGTGAGTAAACCAGTGGAAATTGCATTCAATGTTAAATTGTATTAGTTTCCTAAATATTTCCGAACTTGAAATAATTGTCTTGTTTGGAACTATAAGTTGTAGAATTCAAAAAGCAAATTATTTTTCCCCAAAATGTTTAACTGTAAACTTTTAGACATCATTGTTGAAAAATCTTACAGTGAATACTGACATCCACATACCCACCACCAGATTTTACCATTAATATTTTATTTACTTGCTTTATTACATATCTACATATCTATGTATTTTTCTATCCACCAGAACTGACTTTCAATGTACTTTGCATTTTAAAGCATGAGCACTTATGTCCCTAAATACTTCAGGATGCACACCATTAACTAGAGTTCAATATTTGTTTAGTTTTTAATGTAAAAATTATAAGCAATGAAATGTATGCTTATTAAATGTACATTCACTAGATATTGACAAGTGCATACACCTGCATGACTCAAACACCTATCACGATATGAAATGTTACCATTACCTTACTCTCCCACAGGAAAAAATATTCTAAAATTCTTACCATGTATTTTTTTTGTTTTAGAATTTTTTAAAAGTGGAATCATACAGTACTGTCCATTCTCTTTTATGTAAGGCTTCATTCACTAAGCAAAATGTTTGTGAGATTCATTCATGTTGATAAATGTATTAATAATTTTACTTGTGAGTAGTATTCAGCCAAATGAATATATCAGAGTGTTTTTATCCATTCTCTTATTGAAGGTCGCCAGAGCTGTGCTGACATTAAGCTATAAGGAATACAACTGCTCTAAACATTCTTGTACAAGTCTTTATGAACATAGTTGTTTTATTTTTTTGTCCTGGGTAAATGCCTAAGAATAGAGGCTTTTATACATCTCGGTTGCTATTCTTTGTCAAATGTATGTTTTGCAAATAGTTTTTCCTGTTTCTGGCATGTTACTCATTTTCCTTATGGTATTTTTGAATGAACAAATGTTTTTAATTTCAGTGAAGTCCATTTATCATTTTTTCTGTTATGATTATTGCTTTCAGTGAACTAAGAAATTCTTACCCTAACATCATGAAAATATTCTGTTTTCCACTAAAAGCTTTATAATTTTATCTTTTATATTTAGTCTATGACTCTTCTTAAATTAATTTTTGTGTATGGTGTCAGGTAGGGATTTCATGCCATCTCCCACATCAAAACCTTATGATTCCATCACTATTTGTTAAAAAGATTTAATATCTTGACCATTATATTAATTTGGTGTTGTTTTGGTTCTCCCCACCCCCAATCAATTATCCTGTACAGGTAGCTCTATTTCTGGATTCTTTATTCTGTCTATTAGATCTGGCTAAACCCATTCCGATGCAACAGTGTCTAGCTTATTGTAACCTTATAGTGCATCTTGAAGTTGGGTAGTGTAGGTCTTCCAACTTTGTTCCTCTTTTTTTCAAGATTGATTGGATATTCCAGCTGTCTTTCATTTCAACATAAATTTTTAAAAAGCCTCCTTGAATTTTGAGAGAATTGCACACTTAACAAAGTTGAACCTCTCAATTCATGAATAGTGAATTGTGATATTGTGATTTATAATAAGCAATACATAGATACATTAAATATATATATTTCTTCTTTGTTTCTGGCAAAGAGCTCCTAATACCCTTGAAATCCCCCAAGTGATGAGAGTGACAAAGATGTTTCGCGTTAAGTCAGTGAGATTACGTTGTGAAAACAGCCAATGATAGGGGCTGGTTATCAAGTGAACCAACCCTGTACTCAGAGAGTTGGGAATCTCAGTCTCACCACCTGCCTCCAGGGAAGGGGAGGGACTGGAAATTGAATTCAATAGTCAGTGACTACTGACGTAATCAGCCATGCCTATGTAAACAAGCCTCCATAAAAACACAAAAAGCCATGACCTGGTGGCTCAGTTGGTTGCAGCACTGTCTTGTACATCAAAAGGTGTGCAGGACCTTTTGATCCCCTGTCAGGACCCATGCCTAGGTTGCGGGTTCCATCCCCATTTGGGGTTCATACTGGAGGCAGCTGATCAATATTTCACTCTCACATCTATGTTTCTCTCTCTCCTCCCCCTCCTTTCCCCTACCCCCTGCCTTTTCTCTCTAAAATCGATAAATATGTCCTCCAGTGAGAATTAAAAGAAAAAGGATGGGGGGGGACATGTGAAGGTTTGGGGAGAGTGGAGCTCATAGAGAGGGCATGGAAGCTCTGTGCCCTTTCCCCATACCTTACCCTAGGAAGAAGCTATTCCATCTGGATCTTCCCGAGTTATATACTTTTCTAATAAACTGTTATTCTAGCAAGTAAAATGTTTCTCTGAGTTCTGTGAGCCTCTCTAGCAAATTAACTGAACCCAAGGAGGAAGTCCTTGGAACTCCTAACTGTACTTACCACATTGTTCAGAAACACAGGTAATAACCTAGAGTTGCAACTTGCGTCTGAAGTGGGGAGACTGGATAGTTTTGTGGGACTGAGCCTGATGGGATTTGATGCTCTCTCTAGGCAGATAAAGTCAGAATTTAGTTGAGTTGTAGGACACCCAACTAGTATAGGAGAAGAGCTGGTTGATGTGAGAAGTGCCCCCACCTCATTGGACTTGGGTGCAGACCTTATGCATACAGCAATTTATATCTTTAATTTCTGTAGTATTTTTGTAGTTTATAGTATAGGAGTCTTACAAATTGTTTTGTTACCTTAGTTCATAAGTATTTTTGATGCTGTTATACACAGACTTGTTTTAATTTTCTGATTGTTTGAAGTTAGAATATAAAAACTAGAATTGATTTTTATGTATTAATCTTGTGTCCTACAACTTGCTAAGTTCACTCAACTATTTCAGCAGTCGTTTTGTAAATGTTTTAGGATGTTCCACATAAACAACCAGGTTATTTACAAGTCAGTATAGTGTCATTTCTTCCTCCCTTGTCTTTTGGCTTTTTGCTTATTGTTTTGCCTAGACCCTCCAGTAAAATGACACAAAGAGGAGGCAAGAGTGGCAGCTTTGCCATGTTATTGATCCTAATAGGGGAGTCTTAAATATTTAACAATTAAGTAGTATTTGGCTATAAATTTTCTAAATGCCTTCTATCAGAATGAGAAAGTTCTATGCTACTCCTTGTTTGAGAGATTCTAACAAAATTGGTGTTGAATTTTGTCAAATGGTTTGCCGGAATCTACTATAATGATGATGCAGCATTTTTCATTTACTCTTTTAATATAGTGAATTACACTGATTGGTTTGTAAATGTTAAGTAAACCTTGCATTACTGGAATAAACCCTTTTTGATCATGATGTATTGTCCATTTTAGACATTGTTAGATTTGATTTGCTAAGTATTTTTGCATTTCTTTTTATGAGATATTCTTATGATGTCTAGTTATAGTATTAGGGTTATGCTGATCTCATAGGTTGAGATATATTTCTTCATCTATTTTCTGAAAGAATTGTGTTATTTCATCCTTAAATGTTGGAAATAATTTACAGTTAGAGCATGGGTTTGTAGAAAGTTTTTTTTTTGATATAAGTTCAATTTGTTTAATAGATACAGAATGATTCATTTTGTTGTTTTATTTTGAGTCAATTTTAGTAAGTTCTATTTTTCAAGAAATATTTTCATTTCATCTAAGCTGTATAATTTTCTGGTATAATGTTATTCATAAAAATAAATTATTGTCCTTTAAATGTCATTCCTAATGTTTGTAATTTATATTTCTCTTATTTACTTGATCACTGTACAGATTTATCAATTCTGTAGAAACTTTCAAAGAACCAATTTTTGTTTTCTACCATTTTCTGTTTTCTATTCATTTGTATTTCCTATGTTTATTATTTCCTTCCCTCTAATTTTTAGGAGTATACTATACAGTGCTCTTCTTTGTTTGTTAGCCTCTTAAGAAAGCCGCTTAAGTTATTTGCTTTAGATTATTCTTCTCTTCTATTATAAGCATTTAAACCTATAAATTTTTCTCAAAGCATTGCTTTAGCTGTAACACACAGATTTTGAAATTCTTTATTATTATTTGGTTCGATTTCTTTTCTAATTTCCCTTCTGATTTATTTTTGATTCTTTGGCCTATGGAATTTAAAAATCTTTCCAGATATAGCTAAATGATAAAAGTGTATTGTTTAATTTCTGAATATGATGCTCTAGATATCTTATTATTGTTTCTAGTTTTATTGCTTTGGTCATAAAACATTGTAGACATAGAATATATTACTTATGGTTTCAATCATTTTTAAATTTGTCATTTTCTAATGTAAATTAGAATATAGCTCATCTTGGCAAATGGACCACTGACTTAGAAAAGAATGTGTATTCTTCAGGTGTGGAATCGTGTGTTCTATAAATGTAAATTACTTCAAAGCAGGTGATAGTGTTATTCTCATTTTCCAATTTTTTACTCTAACGTCATTTGTTAAGAGTTGGGTGTTAAAATCTTCACATATTGTATAATTCATTTTTTCTTTTAATTTTTCTTATATTTTGAAACTCTTATTAGTTGCTAAACATTAATAATTATCTATTAATAAACATTAATAATATACCTTCCTGGTGAGTTGTCTTATCATTATGAAGTGACCAATTTTATGTTTGGTATATTCTTTGTTTTGAAGTCTGCTTTATCCGATAATAATATAGGCATTCCAGCCTTCTTATGTATACTGTTGTGTAATATTTTTCCATTAACTTATTTTTATCCTACCTGAACCTTTAAATTTAAAATGCATCACTTGTAGACAACATATATACAGTATGATAAAGCCTGACTTCTAATTGAACTGTTGAGCTTTTAACAGTACGTACTTAAAAAAAACAATGGTATGTGTAGATTTGGCTCTGCCATCATATTATATTTGCTTAGCTGCTGCTTTTCTTGTGTTCCTGCTTCCCTGCTTTCTTTTTGACAAATATTTTAAAATTCTATTTTAACTTATTTATGCCCTTTTAAATAGATGTCTTTGCCTCATTTTTAGTAATAGCTCCAGTGATTACAATATACATTTTAAACTTTATCAGCTTATTTATGTATAATTTGAATTACTTCGCATAAAATGTAGAAACCTTGCAATTATGTAGATAGTTAGTACTCTTCCCATTTGTCACACTTAAGTTGTCATATATATTATATATATTTATATTACAAACATCACAAAACAATGCTATAATTTTGCCATTAAGAATTACATGTAGTTTAAAGAAATTATAAGAAAAATAGTATTTTACTCTTATCCACTTATATATTATTTCTGATGTTTTTCATTCTTTCCTGGCTTGTATCGTCTGAGTTTTCATCTATCATTTTCCTTCAAATTGAAGAATTTTCAATAGGCTTTCTTGTATTCTGAGTTGGCCAGTGTCTGAGTCAGTCTTTATTTTTGCCTTCATTCTTGAAGAATACTTTTGTTGGATATAGATAGAATTCTGGGTGAAGAGTTTATTGTCATCGTCGATGATGTTTTTTCCTTTCCTCACATGAATGATGCTGTTGGACTGCTCCAAAGTAAAAAGTCATTCCAAGTGTTGTCTCCTTATCTGTAACTTACTTTTTTCTGCCTGCTTTCAAGATTCTCTCCTTGATTTGTGGGAATAAGACTATGATGGCATAGGCATGGTTGTGTTGTGCTTGTCCCTGCTTCATTTTTGCTGAACTTTTTAATTTAAAAAGTTGTGTTTCACCAAATTTGGAAGATTTTCAGTTAATACATGTTCACATATTTTCTGCCCCATATTTCCTCAGTCTTTTTCCTCTGGAATCCAATTACACGATGGTCAACCTTTTGTTAATGTCCCATAGGTCCCTAAGATGCTGTTAGTATTTTTCAATATTTTTCTCTTTGAATTAGTTTCCTTTGATTATGTTTTTTAAGCCTTTTTTCTTTCATATTCATTTTTAATTTAAGCTTTCCAGTAACTTTTTTTTACTTCAGATCCTATCTTTTTCAGTTTTATAATTCCCATTTGCTTATTTTTAATATTTTTGAGGTATTGGCATACCATAAAGTTCATGTTTTAAGTGTATAGGTCAATGACTTACAGTGATTTATACATTTGTGAAACCATCACCACATTCCAGTTTTTGAACATGTCTCTCACCCCAAAGAGCTTGCTCCTGCCCGTTGCAGCCAATGCCTGGTCCCAGCCCCAGGCAACTTCTTGTCCACATTTTAATTCCCTTGCCTCTTCTGACTATGTCATACAGTAAGTAAAATATGTTGCCTGTTCCATCTGACTTTCTTCACTGAGCATAAAATTTTTGAGGTTTTTTTTTATGTTGAAACATGTGTCTGTTTCTTCACATCATTGTATACTATAATATTGTTTGGATAGGCTATAAATTGTCCATTCACCGGTTGATATTTGGATTGATTCTGTCTTTCACTTGTTATAAGTAATGCCGTTATGAACAATCACATCTGGTAAGAGCTTACTCAGCCATTCGGGATACAGAATCTTCAGGCCAATGAAAATGTAAGTTTTCCAAAGTCATTTATCCAAATTAAGTGAAACTTGTGTCTTCTGAGAAGTACATTTGAGGAGGAACTTAGAGTAAATGCTCGGTTTACAAAGAGATTTACTCTAGTTTAATACTTTATGATGAAAAGAACTCTGCATCTGTTTGAATACTGGAGTGGTCCAAGGATTAAAAATTCTTGTGTTTAGAGCTGAAATCTCATAAGTACTCCAACCACAGTCTGAGAATTAGTCCCACACAATTTCCTAAGCAGATACTGATAGGTAAAGCTAATTAATTGGTGGGCATTTTTGGCACTAAAAGTATAGGTAACTGAGAAGTGAAAATCTCTCCCTGAAGCTTAGCTCACAGTTGTAAGAAGGAAAAGAACATGTTTTCTGTAAAATCTATTCAATTTAATTTAATATATAAGTAAGAACTAGTTAAGAATATCTAATTATACATTAGAATTTATACTCAGCCCACAGCATTTGCTCTAACAAACTAGCAAGTTTAAGCAATTAGTAGTGCTTGCTTACATTTTATTTAACTTGGGCTCTTTTAATATTGAAACATTTGCTATTAAAAGCTCTGAAAATATGTTATTACTTCTAGAGGTAAGTGGGGCCTGAAAACTACTACCATGAACTCAGAAATAGCCTCCAAAAGAGTCCAGAACCCTCACAACCTTCCATACTTGCATTGAAATAGACAGCATAAATTGAATGAACCCCAATTCAGCAAACCATCAAGAAGGGCAGTATTATAAAAGTAATAACAGCAATATATATACATGTTTTTTAATCTAACATTTTTGAATAGCTTCCATGTGCTAACACTTTACCTGAATCCTCATACACTCTTCACAGCAGCTTTGTGCCATGAACTTCGCCATTCTTGTTTCACAGGGGCCTTATTAGTCCTTGAGCTTGTGCAACTTGTCCAGATCACTTAGTGAATTCATGATGGAGTCAGAACTCAAATCCACTCTTTTATATCACTTAGAAATCGCTATACCCCATGGTATATTAGAAAGCCTGAGTTGGGAAGTCTTTGAATTATAATATATGATTGTGAGTTATTCTATTTAGATTATGTAAAGATCTGAAAGCATGAGAGAAAATGAGGATGTGTAATAATTTATATGCATGTGGAAACATTTATGCTGAAAATGGAATGCTGCCTTCTGGATATGGTAGAGAAAACCAATGTGAAAATGTATGACTTTTCTTTACAAATGCAGCCAAACAATTTATGAATTTGTTTATTCAACCCATTCAGGTATTGTATATAAACCATCCATATCCATTTTTAATTAAAAATGTGTTTCTTCTTCATTTATATAAATGATGCCATATTTGCATTTTAAAATAAACTTATTATGTATAAGTTTAATGCCTGACAGAAGATGTACACTCAAATATCCTACCTATTATTATAGGAAGTAGGAGAGGTTCTATTCAAAAAGGATTTGAGGAGAAAAAGGCAGAATGATAAGTGAAAAGAACATCTTATAAATGCAAGGCACAGTGCTGCGTGATGTTATATACATCATCACAATTAACTTTCATAACAAACTTAGGACAATAGTATCCACATCTTCAGGAGCAAATGTTGAAGCTAAGAAAAGTTATTCTATAGTTTTTTATTTTTATTTTTATTTTTTTGCCTTGTGATACTACTAAGTTCACAAAAAAAATTCTGTTCATTTTTCTTCCATAAAATAAAAGACACATTTTTTATTTTCACCAATAAGTTTATTGATTTGTATATTTTGAGTATGTCAGCTGTCTCCTGCTATTGGCTTCTAGTGGGTAGAGGCCAGGGGTGCTGCTAAACATCTTCCAATGTATAAGACAGCCCCACAGCAAAGAATTATTTGGCCAAGATGTCAATAGTACCAAGAAACTTTGCAAACCCCATTTGACATGTTTGATCAGTCATACCACCTTCTTCATACACTGCACAAATCTTTTTTTTATGTTTCAGTTGCATTTTTACCTTTCTTGAAATAATAAAGCCTAATATGCTAAAAATGGCATCTTTTCTTCCATCTTAAGTATTAAAATGACTGCACAAAAATTTACCAATTTTGATAAGTTTTGTTTAATGCATGCTGATATGACAGCTGTCACAGTACAATCTAACAAAATTGTTTCAAATAAAGTTAAATATAACTAAGCACTAAGTCATTGCACAGAAAAAACATAATATACTTTTTGGCCAACCTAATATTAATGATTCAAACACAGTTTAATTTGATTTGTATGATTCTAAAACCCATGTCCTTCAAACTGATACTAAGAGACTGAGGGAATTATCACATTTCACACACATCACAAAATGTAAGTATTACGTTTTGAACCAAATTCCTAGACGTCAAGTTAAAAAAAAAAGCTGAATTCATTACTGCCCAAGAGAATCCTGCCACTTTCAATGGAAATGGCATTCCTCTCACATCCATGAAATTCTGTGAGGAATTTGTGGAGTGTCCTGAGCCAACTGTTTCTATGGAATGGGCAACCTATAGTAACCAGTGTCTCACTCTGGAGATCTCCAGAGATACAGATTACCTACTTCAAGCTTGAGCTGCACTTCAATGGCCATTTTTTCTCATTGATTTTTCTCAAGGGTGGATAATTTAGGCTTAGGCTTATACATTAAAGACAGAATTTGTTAAAACAAATAAAGTCAGGCAGCCCATCTAAACATGAAGAGATAGAAATATGACAGGAGAGTAAAGTAATGGACTCGGAAGCCACAAACCAGAGACAATAATCATGAAAATATTGTAAAGTGTCAAAGGATAATATTCAACAAAGTTAAAAAAGACTCATTCAAATATAAGTGAACAGATACCAAAGATTAACTCATTAATAAAGAAACTAGCATATAAAACTAGCAATAAAGTTGGTTCAAATATGCAGAACTATTTCTAGACATCAAGAAATGTTAGACTAAGATGGTTAGATTCAAATATAAAACTGGTGAATGTCCTAAAAGACAACAAAACTATAACATCTTTTTCTCTTAGGAAAAAAACTACTAATTAACCAGTAATTTCATGGAATTTGGGTCCTAACCCATAGTAAATATCAAAACAATAAAAGTTATATTCCCTAGATATTTAAGTGATCCTTGGGTGGGCCTGTAAGACAATGCTCCTGTATGACCTCGAAAGGACATGAAGTTGTCCTTTTGCTTTATTTCCAATAGTAAATTGTCATTTAAAAATAACAATCAATATGAATAACAGCTGCTTCTTCTAGAAGGTGCATGTGTCCTCTCCTCTTCCAGAGCTCCCACCTCTTTGTACATCTATACTTGTTCAATTTTTATTCATTTAAGTTATTGGTCAGCACATGTGGACTATTGTGTTTGTGAACACTCATCTCTAAAAGTAGCTAATATTTTTAAACACTTATTATGATCAAGAAACTTACATATGTCCTCTCATTTGTATAGAGGCTCACATGAAGAAGGAATCCAAATATCAAGAGGTAGTTAATGCCAAGATGAGTTAGGAACAGTCAGAATTGAGATTTCAACCTCAGTCTGTCTGATTCTAGAGCCTATGGGTTTTGCAATGCAGGTTCATATTAAGATTGTCGATTTTGTTCAAATGAACTGAACTGAATGGTTTTCCTAACTTTGCCCTAAAAATAAAATAGAGTTTAAAACATTTTCTAGAGTAATCATAGACTTCAATAAATAAGTGTGGCTTTGTTAGTAGGTTAGTTGATTGGTAAAAGGCAAATATACCTGTATAATCTAACATTTTTAGGAGCTAATTAGGCTTAGTGGAAAGCACATGGTCAGATTAGTTGCTTGTGTTTAACTTGGGCAAGTTACCTAGATTCACTTGTTTGATCACCAGTGGTTACATTTATACCATTTGCCGAACTGTGTTATGTGCTAAGGGCAGAGTACTGAGCAAGACAGACCTTGCCTCTTTCCTCATTTTTAAGGGAAGCAGAAAAGATCTGTTTCTGTTGGGAAAGAAGTAAGATCCCATAAGTGCAATGTGTATTCAAGTAATGGAAGCACAGGAGTCACCTGACTTGGCCCGGGGGTGGACAGGGGAAGACAAGTTTGAGACTTGAGAGATGTAACTGGAGTTACAGGTTAAGCCAAGTGGGCAGGCAGAAGGATCAATAGAGGCCACAAGCTAGAGACAGAAAGAAAGATTTGTCAGACTGACAAAGAGGATTTCTTTCTTTTCCCACCTGGATAGCTACTGCTAAGAAAGTGACATCATGGCCAACTCTCTCACAGACTACACAGCCTCCTTCAGGAACATGTTGGAGGAGAGAATTCCCAACTACAGTGCATAGTAGGCCTTATAACCGCCATCTCCAGTTTCAATTGTGAATTCATTTTATCTTTGGAAAATGGAAAGGAAACCAAAAGCAAAATACAAGGGTAAAGGGAAAAGTAACACTTTGCACATAATAAACTATTTAATGTTCAGCTTTATCCAATGAGAAAATGATGGCACAGAGAAGTGCAACAACTTGTAGAAGGTCACAAAGCTGGTAAATGGTTGTGAAGGATTCAGACCTACGTGGTCTATGATCTTAACCAGATGAAAGTCCTACAAAGCTGATAGAGTTCTCTGCTTGTGGATAAATGTAGAGACACAGCATAATCAGGGCAGCTCATTTGGACTTTGGGACCTAAGTAAGATAGGCCCAGAGTTTATATAAAAATGAACTTAGCAATGCGTTACCAGGACAGCTGAGCAAACAGGGTCGTATCATTTGCTCGGTTTTAGGTTCTGCTGCTTACCCATATACTACCTCCTTGAGAACTTAATTCAGTGGACAGAAGAGCTTCCCTGAAGGACTTGAAGCAGATGGAATCTTCCTCTGCAAAATCTTGATGTTTTGTCCATGATAACCTCCAAGGTCAGAATAAGAGAAATTATTTTCCCTAACATACAGATGAGAAAATGAAGTTCACAGAATTTAAATGCTTTCCTTAAGGTTAAATAATACAAAACAAAATAGTAAGGTCAAA
The DNA here is from genome assembly GCA_028533065.1 of Trachops cirrhosus. Classification (NCBI taxonomy): domain Eukaryota; kingdom Metazoa; phylum Chordata; class Mammalia; order Chiroptera; family Phyllostomidae; genus Trachops; species Trachops cirrhosus. The sequence goes on along the minus strand of CM052543.1, from coordinate 45,894,198 downwards.
TAATAAATACTGAATTTGGGTTTTGAGTTATTCTAGTCCTAACAGAACAAATACTCTTCTTATCTGGATATTTCCAAAGTCCTGAAAAAAAATGGGACTTTATAATAATAAAAAAAAGATCTAGGAGCAAAGAGTTTGTGAAGCAGTATGTTAGTTATTTTTTTCTTATAGGATCACTTAGTAGAGTAAAATTTCTGAGAAGTCATACAATAAAAAAACACGATTAAATTTAAGGTGGTATTAAAAAAAAGAATGTGTTTAACTACAAGTCTCTGTTCTCATCTCTTTGAATAAGAGCAGAATATGACTTGTCACATGGAGTCTTAGGATGATTAATTGAGTTAAAAGAAAGAAAGTAAAAATATGGCCAAACTCTGCCCCAAACTAGTGTGGCTTGAATACATCAAGCCTGCTGCCTACACCTGAGTTTCTTATATTTAAAAGATGAATAATAATATCTCACTGAATTGTTTTGAGTTGAGCAACAAGACAATGGTAGCTCCTGCTTATGTTGAAGTTCACCAACAGACAATACCTCTCTTCCATTCTTCTCCTACTTTACCTTTTCCTACATTTCTCTGCCATTCTTCTTTTCCCATGGCTGCCTTTCTCCCCTTCTGTGCCTTGTCTCCTTTTACTCCCAAAGCCCTATTCTTCTACCTGTCAGTTAAGCACTAAATGTAATTAAAAGGAGAGAGGAATGATATCTGAAAATAGAATTCTTATGTAATGTTGATAATTTCTTAACAATATCCTTGAGAAGCTAACTTAAAAGGAGAGAAAGCAGGTAGTACCATTTTACCCTTGAAGATTCTTTAATTCCAACCATTTGGAAAAGGGGTAACACTGCACCTCCTAGCTGCCAGCAAGTTCTGCAACAGTGAGCACAGCAGTCCTGTCATCTCTCTGGGATGGGTTACAGGGTCCTCGCTGAACCCTCTACATTTCTGTTTTACTTGATGAAGCTATAACAAAAGGCTTGGTGTTTTTAAAATTGGGTAAAATGGAACAGTTTAGAATCTTATAGCTTAGCAACTGAGGGCCTTGAAATAAAGTCCTCTGAGTAAGGAAGCTCAACTAATAAACAGAGACAAAAGAAGGGACTTTGGAGCTCAGGAGCAAATGAGAAGCCAGGAAAACACACCTAGGGGAAAGGGGTGGGGAAAGCAGGGGTGTGCTCCAGAGAGAGAGCCATACTGGGTCCTCTGTCCTGAGAGCTTTTATATGGAAAAGTATATGGGACCTATGGACAACTTTACCAACTTGTGTTTGTCTTTGGATAGAAAGCACTTCTTTGGGATCCTAGTTACATATATGCAAAATATGGATGCATAGGTAGACTAAGTTTTTGCAGAGGGAAAGGTCACATGAGAGGGTGACATCCTTGGTAAACCATCTAGTGACCAGTGACCAACTATACTTCCATGTGCCAACCCACGCCCAAGTTACCATTGACTACCAGAAAGATGGTCTTGGCAATCCAGTGATAGGAGCAGGATTTAGTTTATGAGCTAAGCATAACATGACCACAGCTGAGACACAGACCTAAGAGGCAAAGGCGACAATGATCAACTTTGATATTAGACAGACTTACATGTAAATGCTGACTCAATACCCTTAGCTAGTTACTAATCACTCTGAACATTAGTATCCTCATCTGTCAGAATGTGATCATTACACTTGCCTCATAGAGTTCTTATAAATCTACATAAAGTGGTCAGTAGAAAGCTAGTACAATGTATCTGTTTAATACATGTTCCCTGGGTTGGATTGAAAAAAATATTCTAGCACACAAAGAGTCATTCCCAAAACACCCTTGCCTGTTGGCCACTGCTTCAATGCCTTCTGCAAGGCAGGGGTAGGGGGGTCTCATGCTTTATTCTGCAGCCCACTGCAATGTTACAATGTTATAAGGAGAGTAAAGTCAAAATTATTCAGGCAGGCCAATTTAAGCAAGATTTTTAAAATATGGATGCTTAATCATCATTCAGTTTTCTACTCTTTATCTTTAAATAAGCTTTGAATTAAAATTTTATGTAAAAGTTTGGTACAACACAAAATCATTATTTGAATAAGTCAGCCCTTAATATAGGGAGTTAATTTTACTGTTTTCCCTGTTATTATTAATAACAGTGAACATCTACATTGTGCTGGAAAATACACCAGGTACAAAAAAATGAAATATTGATTTCAGCTTAGCGTAAACAACAACCCTTTGGAGTAAATGTTGTTATACCTACTTCACAGATAAAGAAACTAGAACTCAGAATAAAGGTAACTAGTTCAAGTTTATACAACTAGGAAGAGCCAAGCTGGGATGTAAAACCAGATGTGTGTCTCTCCTTTTAGCAGCCCTTCCCCCTGAACTTTCTTCAGTCTTCTGCTTCACACTGGCAACATACGTACCCCATGTCTCACGTGTAATCACAGAAAAATCTTGTTCTCTTTGCCAGGATGTTCCAGGGTAGCCTCTTCAGAAAGTTTTCTAATTACCAGTCCAGGAAGAACACTCCAGACAGTCTAAGTTTAGAAAGGGGCACCCACCACTTCAAGGGTAGCCATAGTAAATGGCAGCTGCTAATTACTGCATCTGTTTCCTTCTGATGAAAAGAATAGGTCTAAGATTTCAAAGAAATTAAGAATGGTTTGCCGTGAGACAAACTCAGGACAAAGTAAACCCACTGACCCAAGTAAAGACCATATGGAATAATCCCAATATAGTATGGGTGATGGATGTTTGAAAACACTGTCTGCTGACAAAAGATGAGTGGAGATTCTCATTTATTCATCCAAACATAATTTGCTTACAAGGTTTAGAAAAATAAAATTAATATTTATTTGTTCATTTATTTGTCCTTTTACAAGTAATTTTTGAGCATTTACCATTGCCAACCAATGTCCTTGAACTTGGACTAAAGCAATTACCAAGGTAAGTTCTCTGCTCTCATGGGGCTAACATTAGTGAGAAGACTGTCAGTCAATATATCAAGATAATATGGGAAAAATTATCAGGTAGTAATAACTGCTATGTGAGGATTCAGAATAAGTCATGTGAAAGTGAATATGTTGAGACTACTTTAGCCAGGATGCTCATGGAAGACTGGGAATGGGAATGGCTGGAGAGAGTCAGTCATGTCAATATTGGAAGAAGAGCCTCCCAATCAAAGGGAACATCTAACACAATGTCCCTATGTCAGGAGGGAGCAAACTTGTGTGTTCAAGGAATTTTAAAAAAAAAGACAATGTAATGTGGGTAGAATGAGCGAAGAGCAGAGTGTCATATGATGAGGTAAAACACACAGGAAGGACTGTGAAATAGAAACTCTACTTTGTTGTAAGCCATGGTAAGAAGTTTGTGTCATTTTAAGTGTCGACTGAGGCCTTGGAGAGGATTGTAGTTGGTAAAGTGGATGTGTTGGTCAATGAAATTGAAAGCCATCAGACTGAATGAAAGGATAGATGTGGAGAAAAGGGCCAAGAAGAAAGGCTGGGGTAGTCCACCAATCAGGGACAGAAAACGAGACTGAGCAGGGGCTGTAGAGAGGAGAAATGTCAACACATCGTGACATAGTGAAGCCAAGAGAAGGGATCTGTCACTGTACAGAGAGAAATCAGCCATGTCAATCACTGCTGAGAGGAAAAGGGACAGAAGAACTGGGGAGTAACCATTGGGGATGATTGATAATCTTGACATGAACAGTTTCTGGAGATGGTGCAGGTGAAAATCTGATTAGAATGGAAAATGTGGAGTGATAAAAAGTATGGAGAAACTATAGACATCTCTTCAAAAAATTCTCTTATGAAAGTAAAGGAAAAAGTCAGGCCATAGATGGGAGAGAATGTGGTGAAAGGAGTAATTTTTTCTAAACAGAGAAATTATAGAACTTTTTTTTCTGGCGGTATGATAGAAATTATTAGGAAGGACTCAGAAGAAGGGTGATCATTTTAGGAGCAAAGACTGAGCTCATGAGAAAGTGATACCATGCAGAGCATCATGGAAGGGCTGACCTTCAACTGTGCCTTTTCCATGTTCAGCACAAAGACTAACACCTCAAAACCACCCTACGTGGGAGATAGTATTATCACCATTTTACAAGTGAAGAAACTAAATGCTTTGACTGCTAAATCATACAATAATCATAATTCTCCCATCTACGGATTCCCCCTGCTCACCTCAGATGGGACATTGAATTTCTACCTTATGTGGGAATGTTCAACATCACATGACCTTCAGAGACCTCTGCCTAATCTTGCAGTATAATTGCTCACCTCTTTCCTAGACCAACCCCATAATTCCAAGAACACCAGACAACTTGACATTTATGTACTTCATCATTATTTTTTATGCAACATGCTGCCTCTGGACCCCACTTCCCTCTGAAACAAACACATTGCCATCTCTCTTCCATCTGGTAAGTTCCTACATGTCTCTCAAGACAATTCAAGCATCCCCTCTTCCACTCAGGCATCACTGTCTTTGTCTTTACCCCTTCAGTCCTTATCCTTTCCTTTTATAACATAAACATATCACATAGTTTTATAATTAGAGGTATATATGGCTGTGTCCTCAACTAAACTGGGAGAACCTTGAGTCAGGAAACTTGTGCCCAACACAGGACTCGACATAAAATGGGGCAGTTGGTAAGTATTCATGGGAGGAGAAAAGGAAAGAAGATCCATACTTAGCATCGTGATTGATATAGTTACATTAAACATTTGAAAAAGCAACATATCACATATTTACATCACATTATCACCATAGGGAAGTGAGGATCCTACTTTTTTATTCTTTCCTCTTCAAGTATCTAAGGTTTACCCTCTTGCAATCAAGAAATTGGACAAAAGAAAAATAGGAACCTCCTTTGGAAAAAAAATGGATTCATTCTCTCAGCCCAGGTACAAATTGTATGGATATTCACATCTTCTCTAGAACACTGGTCACCCAGATCCATCCTCTGGCCTACCACACATTTAAAATGCATACTCAGTTCACAAGGATAATCATCACCATTTTTTTAAAAAACTTGAAGCCATAAAATAATTTTAGATTCAGATGCAGTTCAGTCACTTTGTAATATAACAGGAAATTTGGTATATTGCCCAGTGAATGTTAGTAATCATAATCTTTCTTACTTGTACGTTTCTTTGTCATTCTTAAAGCATGTCCATGCACCTGTTTCTAAGTAATATTTCAATAAATACATGGGGATGAGAATAAGGAATCTTAGTTCCTATCTCCATGTGGCCCCTAACAATAGTCCTGTAAGTTATACAGGGCAAATGCTATTTCTTCCATTTTATAGTTTATAGGATAGAGGCTAAGGGTATCTCATACAAACTAGGGCATAAGTCTTCCAATTTGGGGGCTGGGGCTGTTTTCAAAACAATGAGACTTATTTCACAAGATCAGAGCAAAATCATTGGCAAAACTTCCACAGGTAAAAGTTGACAGTCTAAAGAGCCAGAGTCCAAATGTGTATTACTGTTGCATGAAGTAAAAGTGTTGGGTCCCTTAGAACTTGACGTTAAACAATGCATCTGCAGAGGGAAAAAATCCCCAGGTTAAACAAAGGTCATCATTCATGACAGCAGGAGAAATGCCCAATGGAATTAATGCAATTGTGCAATCTCCAGTAAAAAAAAAATTGAGCTGTCCTGAAAAACTCCTAAGTCCATAAATCTATATTGCCTCCATTAATGCATTGTAGACTGAGAAGCAAAGACAGAAACCCTGGGAGTCCCACAACCTTTTTATAGAAGAATCAATTAGGTATGTGCTGTGCTTTTAAAATGCACCACTTCATATTAAGGAGTTTAAGGGGTGAATAACAAGCTCATAAAATGTTAATAACTATAATAACTGTCGCTTTGACAACACCTCTTATAGTGTGGAACTGTCATGGGACAAGAGATAGTAAAATGCACTTGGGAGAGTGCTGGGCATTCACAAGGCTTGAGTGGACTGAAGAGACACACTGATCCCACCCACTCACCTCACTCACCTTGGGCTTGGTGGAACGTAGGCTCCATCCTGGTGCTTTGGAATTAGGCTTGTGTCCTCTATTATTCCTCCATAAACAGATGGAATTACTCGGAACAAGGTCAATGAGCTAGAAGTTAAAGTATTGGAGTCATGGTGGTTTTCTGTCACCAGCTTACTAGGTGACTTTCAGAGGTTGGCTTCTCTGAGCCTTAGCATCTACCTCTTAAAAAAACTAAACACTGGTGATTCATTTATTTGAACCCTAGGAGTTCAATGGTTAAATGGCACTGTTTTCCTATTTGACAGATGTCAATGTCACATTGTTTAGCCAAGGTTACATAGCCTGGATCCAGTATCTTTATACTCACCTGCTCCATTGTGCTGCCTAGTGAAGGGCTCTAAGTTCTCCCCGATTCTTCATGTTCTGTGACTCTGTGAGCCACCAGATATTAATGAAGGCTGAATCAACATCTTCAGCTAGAAAATGTCTTAGGAATGGCTTTTTTGAACATAATATCCACTTTACTAATTTCAATAATAAATGTAGAGTGATTTCTTAAGTGTTGTATTTTGTTTGACTCAAATAGGAATACAATATTAGTACTCATTTTTAAAATTCAAGTTATTCTAGAACAATATGTCTGACTGGCCCAGTGCTACTTTTAGTGGTAATATAAAGCATCAATTTCATAATATGGTAAAATGAAACTGTATTTTATCTGTTTTAAGAGCATCACAAAGATATTGCTTTTTTAGAGTATTATTTTGCTTAGAATGTGAGAAGAAAAATCTAAGGCTGGGCAAAAAAATTGATAACCACCAGGAGAAATAAACACCTTTTGCAGAAACTGCAGTCTCTCTTCAGCTCAGAAAACCACAATGCTATCACAGAGGCTGCTGTGTTTGATAAGTATCTGTGTATGTATGAATCCTGGAATGCTTAGCTCAAACACATCTGCTCTGTGCAGCCTTCCTGCCTCTGCGGTTCGCCCTATCTCTTCTTTCATCAGGCCCTTCCTATCTAACACAGGTCGCAAGGTATCATTGGCATGCTCTCTGGTGGTGTCTGTGAAAGGCAGTGCAGAGCCAGGTTAGGAGCACTGGCACTGGAGTCTGATCACCTGCTCTGGGAACCAACCAAATGCTAGCCTCATGACCTTTGACAAATGACTTGAGCGTTCTGTGCTTCTTTTCCTTTATTTGCCTTGGTATCTGGGAGAAAAATAGTACTGACATTTCATGGTTGCTGTTAGGATTAAATGAGTTATTCTGTGTGCTTATACTAGGGTATGGTACAGAGTAAGAACTTAGATGTTAATTATTATTATGGAAAGACCATGGGTATTGGCGTGCAACAGAACTGGATTTAAATCCCAGGTCTATCTTTATTAGCTGTGTAAACCTAAATAAATGACCTTTCTGCTTTAATTTCATCATTTTTAAATTGGAGACTATATTATTTATCTTCAGGATTCTCATAGGATTCATGTGAAGTGTCAATAAACTCCCTAATGCCTGAAAAAGAGTAGCAGTGCAATGGCAGTGGTGGTGGCAGCAGTGGCTGTGGTGTGGGTCAGGTGGTAGCAGCATTATTGATCAGGGGTGTGGCAGTGACAGTGAGGGGCGAGTGGTGATGGTGACATTGGTCTTGCCCTTGGGAATGATAGTGGTGCTGTTGATGAGGATGTTGTACTGAGACATGTGCCTGCCATGTTAGGCTCTACATTCATCCTGAGCGTTAAGTGATTTTCATTTGGTGTTCCCTGTGCTTATGATAAATAGACACAGGTGTAACTCATGTTAAGGATGACATGCCACATGCCATAAGAAACAAGAAGAAGCCAGGCCTAGGCTCCTACAGTGGATAATCAGCATGTCTGACTTACCTCTGGATGCCTTAAAAGAGTAGCATTTATACTCTATAGCAGGGATATCAAATTCATTTTCACCAGGGGCACATCAGCCTCGAGATTGCCTTCAAAGGACTGAATGTAATTTCAACTCCTTAACAATTAAGGAGTAGTTACATTTATATAGTCCTAAAATTATTTTTGCCCTTCAAGGCTGATGTGGCCCCCCGGTAAAAATGAGTTTGACACCTCTGCTCTATAGTACCCAAAGAAAAGTTTTGGAACTGGTTTGAATGCCCATTTTCACCAAAGGTCAAGGGGGTTTAATCTGATTGATTGGTCCATGATAAAGTATATAGGTAGTAACAGAAGAATTCCACAAGAATCCTATCAAAGCAAGTTTCCAGGCAGTGATAAGGAGTGCAGGGATCATGTATATTAACAGGATATAGTTGCTTTAAGGAGATACTGCAATATTGTCTCCAAAGGGCTATATCCTATTAATCCCTAAAATAATACACATAAAATGCTTTGATCAAGATTTGTACCTAGAAAGCTCTCAAAGCATTAGCTGATACGTTATTACTATTAACCATTAATATCATTATCATCCTTATCAGATCCAGACAACAAGGCTGGATTTTAGAGCCAGACCCCAATTCCAATTTTAAGAACCTAAGAATAGAATGTAAACCAGGGGTGAAGAGTTCAGAAGCAGAGGCAGCAGTAGTAGCAAACAGGATATTGGGGTAGACACTCCATGTACAGACCAAACATTCAAGGAACAGTGTGATGGAAAACTGAGAAGCTCTGAATGCATACAATGCCTAGCTTTCTCCTGGCATGCTGCACAGTGCTACATGGCCACTCAACGAAGTCCAGCCCTGCCTCCCTCCATTGGTGCTAACCCTCCTTATGTTTTCCCTGTCCTGTTCCAGCCTGGCTGGACCTTGGGGTCTAAAATTAAACAGGGCTGGGAAACAATGGGCAATGTCACAACTTTGTCACAAGGGGGTAAAAAACAACAACTGAGGACAAGGCCTGATTCTGGCAAGCCCAGAGATATGCCAACAGCTAATTTGGTAAACCCAAAATTATGCTTTTAAATATAAGCATTTCCTTTTTTAGCAAGGAAGGCAAAACTCCCAGCTGCTCCCGAAATATTACTTTTTGTCAAAGGTAACAGTGTGAAAAATGATGGTAACAAATTATGAGCATGCACGCCCCGGTGTTTACTCCAAATACATGAGCAGAAATATGATGTGGACCGTTAAACTTTGGTATTAAATGCTCTCAAGGTATCAGCCATAAAATTAAGTGTGAGTTTACATATCTACACAAATTATTTGAACAGAAGGTAGCACCAGTGTTTAAGAATCTTAATATTAGCCACAGTGGACTTTTCTTAAAACATAAAATGAACTTCCCAATGAAAACAACAGAATTTTATATTTTGCATGCAAATTAGAAATTGACTTATAAGAATTATTACTTCATCTTTAATTGTTCTGCCCAACCAATCCAACCTTCCATCCACAAAACAAGGTCACATGGCTGTAAACATATGCCCTTTCAATTCATGATGATGGCTTTAGAGTCTAAACAAGGGTCAGCAATCTACGGGCTACTTTTTGTAAATAAAGTTTTATTTGAACACAGCCATCTCACTTCTTTATGTATCATCGATGGCTGCTCTTATGCTACAATGGCAATGATGAGTAACTGAGACAGAGGCTCTATGGTTTGCAAAGCCTAAAATTACTAATCTTTGACCCCTTACAGAAAACATTCGTGAATCCCTGGTCTAGAGCAGCAGGTCTCAACATTGGCTGCATTTTAGAACCACATTCAGGGCTTTTTAAAATTTCAGTACACAGGTTGATCCTTAAGTCAATAAAATCAGTATCTCTGGGGGTGGGACTTTACTATTTTTTAACTCCCTAGGGTCATTCTAATGTGCCACCAAGGCTGAAAATCACTTCTCTAGAGAGCCCCTTATATTGCCAGAGCCTAGAATACCGGTGCAGTAGAAATACTCTCTGATTTAGTTTAATGTCTGTCAAATGGGGTGCAGAATACCTGCCTTATACAATTGCTGTAGATGCTCAACCTCTGTTATTGTCCATTCCTTAGAAAAAGTCCAAATAGCTACTTCCTTTCTAATAGGTCTTTTTCTAACAATGTTTAAAATTCCCTTTGTAATAGAAAATAAAGCTTCCAATTATAATCACCGATAGTCTTTAACACTGTTCTTTAACAGCTGCTATAAGATCATTCTCTTAAAGGAAGGCTTCCTTGAGGCTCTGCTCAGAGTTTTCCATAGGCAGCCTCCATAAAGGAGATGAATATTCAAAGTAACAATTGTATGTATGTAAATCAGAAGATGCTTATATAATAATAAATGTTACCTGTACCTTACAAAGTTTTTCCTTATAAACTGTATGTATAT